>JACBWV010000826.1:0-86261 GCA_013435795.1 Chlamydomonas sp. ICE-L | reverse complement strand
CGCGCGCCGACCGTAGGCTGAGAACTGTGTCCGGGTGCTGGAGCGGGGATGTGTGTTGGCGTGTGATACCAACCAGCTCGCTTGCGAAGGGGTAGCACGAAACACGGCCCAGCAGGGGGAATTAGTCAATTGTCCTTAGATCGGCTGTCCCTCGTTCACTACGAAGTTATCACCTTGGAAAACTGGTACCTATTCCCACCCTCTTTTTTTTTTGGACTTCTATGACTCACACTTGGACTTCAAGACCGTGTGCCCTTAAACTGGGCGGACACAGTCCACCTCCCACACCATCACAGCTTTCAGAGTATTTTTACATGCAGACGTTTATGGAAGCACACCCCGGTTCGATACCCGGGACTACAGCACAGACCGTGCACCCCCTCAGGTTTTTGTCTTGCCAGCTGCATTGTGCGTGCTTCCCACCGGGGTGAACAACCCCCGTATTAAGCTGCACCTGGCATGATGTGTCCACATGCCTGCCTGTCAGGCATCGGTGGGAGTCTTTTACTGAGGTGGCCCTACGGTGGACTATGGCTAGCTCCGGCTTACGCTATGGTGTCCTTAACTTCACGTCCTGTGAGTAACGGTATTACACGGATGTAACAATTTCAAATTTCAAATTTCCTGAGGCCTCCCCTGGTCCCCATGATGCCGACATCTGCTTTGAGCAGTTCATTGACATGATGAAGCTAGAGGCCAAGGTCAAGGCATAAACATGTATTATACAGCCAATTTGGCTACCCCTGGACAGTAGCACATACACATGGACGTGCGTGCAAAGACCCACACCAGCCGTCCACTATCCCCTTAGACACCTTAGCCACCAATCCCACCCGCTCACACCAGTGTGTGGTGCCAGGTTTGGTAATGGTGACTGCCCACCCTGTACACGAGCGAACCTATATAAGTGATGTTAATGTTGGCCTGTCAAGACTACAACTTAAGTCACGACCTGAGATAGTATATATATGTTGGATTGTACACTTACTACGGTACTTATCTGGATGATGTACCGCGTGCTTGGAGCTGTAACGTCCCGCATGTAAGACCCATACCGCCCTTGTACTGTCTTTCCAGCCACACCATGCTCAGCCTGGCCTGGTATAGGGTAGGCTGCAGATCCCATGATCCGAGATTCTGGCTGCAGATGTTGTTCAGATGTCGAAACTTATTTGTCTATCTTACCATCTCTGTAAAATTAATCAAACTTGAACTTGGTTCCATGGCTCCAGCCAGCAATTTGGCTTCTCGCTGATTCTGTGAAGGATAGGGATCGTTATCAGGGCCCCCTGATCGTCATCGTTACACAGTTGGGCACAACTATAAGTAGGGTGGTAGAACCATGATACAGCTAATGCTGCCATCTGAATCCTCCGTGTCGCTGGTTTCTGTCGGGAGACCCACCTCCTGGGGTGAAAATCCTTCACAACTAAAAAACAAAATCGTTACACAGTGGACGTTAATATAAGTAGAGCGGTAGAACCATAGAACAGCTAACGCGGACATTATTGGTTACACAATGGGCGATACTAAGTAGGGCGGTTAAACCAGGTCAGGTTATACAGCGACTGCCGGAACCTGATGAGCAGCAGCAGCTAGCATGCGGCCCAGTGGCGTGGTCCAGTATTCATCAGGACCTCCACAGGCTTACACGCGTGCTGAGTGCATCATGCTACTGCCACACAAGGTTGTTCAGGACGCTGCGTCCTCCGTCGCAGACGCAACGTCGAAGAGTCCGTTGCATCGCAGGATGCAACGTGGGGAGGGTCCGTTGACCAGAAGGAAGGGTCCATTGCGTCGCAGGACACAGGCCATACAATTGGTTGCGTGTCAGGCAGCAGAGCTGGGGGTCTTCCTGAAGTACCCTGCTGCCATATGCAGTAGCATAACAGATTTCAGCAATCGTATCCCGGTAAACAAACAGTATTTCCCGAAGGATTTGGACTTCAACGTTTATTATCAACCCTCCTGGGACCCAGCTGAGAGTGTTGTAGACGACTTATATGTTGCTACTTGAGTAGGCGAAGTATGGGCCGGTTACTACCAGGTCCCGAGTTACCTGCCGCCGTGCAGTATTGTGCACTACAGACTACATGCCCATATCATACCCACTATGCGTCTTTCTCTCTTGGAGACATGGGACTTAGAAGCACACCTCACACGGCAGGCACATACTCACCCACCACTACAATTAAAATACAACAGCACTTTCAAAATTTACTCCTCTCTGACTATTGTCTCTCCTTAACTGCTGATATTAAACAAAGCATTACAGAATTACGTCACATGCAGGTTGCACTCAAAGAGGAGAGAGCAACCGCCTCCATTAAGAAATTCCGACGCCGCCTCAGCACACAGGCACGACAAACTCACAGGTATATTTTCTCTCCTGAAAATCACACACACACACCCACTGCTCTACTGGACGCATCCACACACACACTCAGCACTAGCACCCAGGGTCTCCTGGAAGTTATGACTAAACATATGGGAAAACTCATGTCACCTCCCACTCCACCCATCTCAGATGACTATACACGACACGCCACCCCCCCTCAATGGGAAACACACACAGACAAATACCAATTGGAAACTCCAGCCAACTCCATACAAAACACTGCCTCTCCCTACACCTTTCTCTCCTCCTCAACCACCTATGCCTGACTGTATTAGGAAACTCTCTACCAACAAAGCCACTGGCCCAGACGGCATACCTAATGAATTACTTATGTGCCTCCCACAGGAAATGCACCTCATAATACACAAACTCATGCAGCTAGTATGGATCCTGGGAGAAACACCTGACTGCTGGAAAACCTCACACACAGTCATGCTCTACAAAAAATCAGATCCTTGCTTACCTCAAAACTACAGGCCAATAGGCCTTAACAATGCTGTAGCCAAACTCTGGACCTCCCTTGTTACTAACACTATTACTACCTACTCTGAAACCAACCACATTCTTAGCGCCTGCCAAGAAGGTTTCAGAAAAGACAAAAGTACCTATAGACAACTCTTGAACCTACTCCACAACATTGAGGACGCTGCCCTCTTCCACCAGGACCTCTATGCTGCCTACTTTGACTTTAGCTCTGCTTTTAACATGATTGACCACCAAAAACTTCTCTGCATCATGCACAGCTTGGGTTACACCCACGACACTAGAGATACTATTAAAGGAATATACACAAACTCTACTACACATATTCTCCTTAACAATAAACCTGGCTCCCCCATCCCCATCACTAGGGGCACCATCCAGGGAGATACTCTCTCCCCCCTACTCTTCATTATCTTTCTAGAACCCCTACACAGATGGCTCCGTTCTGGGGGACGAGGATACAGAGCAGCATCCCTACCCTCCAAAACAGCAGATGAACACCACACCAGCAGCTTGGGGTATGCTGACGACACTGCTGTCCTAACCGGCAGCTCAGAGGACCTTCGCGTCCAATGTGGTAAAGTTCAAACTTTTAGCATCTGGTCGGGCATTCCTCTTAACGCCACCAAATGTGTGGTCAGTGGCATACTCCACAAATCACACCCCTCTCAACCTACTCATAACAACACTCTCAAACAAAGGCTAGATAAAATTCCACTAGGAAACTCCTATGCTACCTACCAGCCGCCTGACCAAGCCTACAAATACTTGGGGGTTCACATGTCACTTAACTTAAATTGGAAAACTCAACTCCACTCTACTATTGAAACCATTCACAATAAAGGGCTGAGTATCCTCACCAAAGCTAAAAACAGGGCAACCCCCACCCAATGCTTACGAATAATTTCACAATGTGTCAGAGCAGCTATTAAATACCCCATGATAGTAGCTCCCTTCTCACTAACCGACATTCACGTCATTGACAGAGCAGTATTAAAAACAGGTAAACTCTGCTGCTCCCTTCCCAGATCTTTTCCGACAAGAGCACTCCACCTCCCTAAAACAGAGGCAGGACTAGGGGTGCCCTCTGTACTCACTGAATATACCCAAATTACTGCAACAGCCCTCACCCATTCCATGAACGACCAAGGTCACCTGGGAATCCTCACTAGAGCTCTCCTTAATAAATCAACTTCCACCATGACCACTCTAGATCCTCTCTCTCTATCCCGCAAGCAACTTAAGTATATGTCCCTAGCCCGCCAGCTGGAAATTATTAAAAAATCTGACATAACAATTTCTTGGAATGACACAGAACTTCTTGACAAACTTAACATACACTCTCTTCCTCTCCCTCCACAGGCAATCCCTGTATCACTCATGACTCCATTCCATGACCTGGACATCTATTCATACCATGACCTGGTCACCCCCATGGGAACTCACCTTGTCAGCACTACAGATCTCTCTCTTATCACCTTACACGAAGTTACTAAACACCACAAACGGTCCCTGAACCGCCTCACCGCTCACCTCTCCTCCCTCCAAACTGTCGCCTCCCCAATACACTCTGACCCACGTCCCCTCTCACACCGACAACTTGCGCCCGGTTACGCAATTGCGCAGAACACAACCGATAACGTTAAACCTCCTGCTTCTATTGAACCCTCCACCCCACCCACCCAGCGTTACCAACCTCACGCCACTGTTACTGACGCAGACTACGAGGCGGATTCCATTGGGGACCTGGAAGGAAACCAATGGTGGGCGTGGCCTACGCAGACCGAAGGCAGTCACGCGCACCAAGCATGGGGCTGCCCCAACAGTGATGCCACCTGGGCAGCACGCCACTAGTGCAAATCCTGGATCCGTCACTCCTCCACCTCTAAATTTTACCGTGCATATAGAATAACTCCCACCTCACACCCTGACAGGATCCGCGAGGCCATGACATCCCGAGGCCATGACAGCAGCGCACCTGCACCACCGGCGCGCCTGCTCCACCTTACCTACGGATCCCAATACAAAGCCCTGCACATCACGAGCTGGCGGGGCAAGCGCTCCTATAACGACGACAAACTAGTCACTTCCACTGTTGTCCACGTTCAATGGGCCCCAACCATCATGCACAACGAACATATCAACTCCTACACACACATGGGATACAGCATCCACCACAACACACCTCTTACCTCCACTACCTCCACCATACATTGGAAACCCCAATCTCACCATGCGTCTCACCTTGTTGAACTTTTGGGACAACCAGCATACGACCAATTAACCCACACTTTTAAAACTACTCCCCCATTAACCACACACCTTAACCCTAGGAAGGACACCCACCTTACTAACCTTCAACAACAAGGCCAATGGGCCACCTCCCCAGGATTTAATGCTGACAACCACAACCTTGTTCACAAACTTCTGAAAATTGACACACACGACAGGCACCCAGACTGGTACATTCAACCACCCTCAGCCTACATTATACAAACAGGCATCCTCACCACTCTGGATGACCAATCCACACACACACACACCAACGTTTCATATCTTTATAACCCCACTGGTCACTGTCTTGGGCACATTCCCAACGACAGACTTACCTCTCTCAAACAAAACTATGACCACTTCAAAAATCACCACCCTACCAAATGGAACCAATTGACCCAAGGAGGGACATATCACACTGACTTAGCTGCCCTCTTCACCAGATACAGAGCTGCTCCTGCCGCCACCAACACTCTTTCTCCCCTCCTCTACCAAGCTGCAGCTGCCCTGGGCATTACTCAACATCGTACTTCTAACCCTCTTAGCTACGACCAAGGCCTCACCAGCTTCTCTTCTACCAGCCCTGCTGATCAGCTCTTTGGCTCTAACCAAGACCCCTTTCTTACCATCTGGACTGGGGGCTCCCTGGTGGACATTCCTAACTCCACTACACAAGCACACCAAACTCTAATGTGGGCCCTAGCCAGTGCTGACCATGCTGAAAATATCCTCAGCCCTACCTGCACCCTGATGCTCCTTCCTGACGACCTTGCTGCCCCCTACAAAACTCTCCTCCACCACTCATGGATTCACTATATTGACTCTAGACCACAGTCTGAATTGTATACAACCTCTGAAATCTGGCTTGGCAGCAAATCTCACACTCCACCCTCTACCCAAAAACTGCACCTCATCCTTATATGCAACCCCCACAGCCAAGATACCTACTTTCCTAAACTCCAAGATTTTATTAACCAATGGACATACTACATGCAAAGCCTCTCCTCATCTTGGGAGCCCTCCACTATCACACCACCTCCCACTCTTACCTCCTCTGACATTGTAATAACCTACCCACGGAAACTCAAATCTCTTGTCAAAAAACCCCGGCAAACTCTACTCCACCAACACCCTCCTCCCTCTCTTCTTACCACTACTCACCCATGTCTCCACCTAGCTACCCCCTCCTCAGGCCTCCAGGTCTACACAGATGGTAGCCTAATAAAAGGTAAACCAGGGCACCCTAGCAAAATAGGTGCTGCAGTATATGTCCCGGCTGCAGGACAAAGCTACACCATCAACCCTGGGGGAATAGGGGCCACCAAAACTAACAACAGGGCAGAACTGGTAGCCATCCACCAAGCCCTTCTCAACATTGACTATGACAAATCTCTTACACTCCATACAGACAGCCTCTGCTCTCTTCAACTTATTAAAAAAATGATTCATGACCCTACCACAACAACCCGTTATATTCATACTGAACTACTGCAATCAATTCAAAAACACCTCATTCAACGCATCCTGCATGGCTCACACGCCACTCTTTGTAAAGTCCGTTCCCACACAGGTATCCTTGGAAATGACAGGGCAGACATTCTGGCACGCAAGGCAGATGAGCACCCTGCCTCCAGCAATTTTACTGACAACACTGGGGAAATCCCCCGCCACAATGTATACTGGCCCACAGTTCAACCTCCTCGCACACCCATGGGAGATATTCCCCCACGCATCCTAGCACCTAACCTTACACTAGGTAGCTTTAGCGATTACAATAGTCTAGTGGTAGACCAGATTGCTAAGGAACGAAGAGTCGGGGGTTCGACTCCCCCTTCGGTCACTCTTGGCGTTGCAGGTCGTCGTCAACCGCGATGGTAGCTTGTCCAGATGAGGTAGGAGACCGTTCCCTACCCGCGTACGACGGGCTCCCTTAACACCACGTCCCACCAAGCGTTATCATTACACAAGGTATCACCTCTAACCTGCCCACTAGCTGCCACCTTGGACAACACCCTCTTAAAGGGATTTATGCAACCACCTGGGCTGATAACACTCCCCACCAACTTCCTCATGCAAGTAACAAATTTTGGACCTCAACCCTTATCCAACATAAAACTAAATTCCACATCCTTAAAGCCCGCTGGGGTAGACTGTGGAACCGTAAACTTGCATTCCGCTGGAAACTCCCTTATATTACCAGCACTCACCCACCCACGAACTCCCTATGCCCCATCTGCCACACCTGTGAGGACGGAGCGGGCCACATCCTGGCGGGCTGCACACACCGGACTTTCAAGGGGCTCTATATCAAGAGACATGACGCCGCAGTGCGACTCATCCACAAGGCCATTTGCACCGGAGCCCTGGGATCCCGCAGAATGATCATGGACGCTGGCAAGGAAGAGGACCTACCCAGAGGGGTCCTGGGCAAACGTCTCCCTGACTGGCTACGCCCCTCCACTATTACTGTAGAGGACTGGAAGAGAATGAGACCTGACCTCGCCGTCCTACCTGACATAGACTCTCCTACCTGTATGGCTGATAAAGAACTCTGGGTTCTTGAGCTTGGATACTGCTCTGATACCAACCATGCTTCTAAGTTTATCACTAAACACGCCCAGCATGTTGAATTAGTAAATGGCCTTAGATCGGCTGGATACCTCGTTCACTACGAAGTTATCACCGTTGGAACAACTGGTACTATTCCAACCTCTTTTTTGACTTCTATGACCACACTTGGACTTAAGAGACCGTGTGCCCTTAAACTGGCGGACACAGTCCACTCCCACACCATCACTAGCTTTCAGAGTATTTTACAGTGCAGACGTTTTATGGAAGCACACCCCGGTTCGATACCCGGGGACTAGCACACAGACCGTGCACCCCCTCAGGTTTTGTCTTGCCAGCTGCATTGTGCTGGTGCTTCCCAACCGGGGTGAAAAACCCCCGTATTAAGCTGCACTGGCATGATGTGGCCACGATGCCTGCCGGTCAGGCATCGGTGGTGATTCTTTTTACTGAGGTGGCCCTACGGTGACTATGGCTAGCTCCGGCTTACGCTATGGTGTCCTTAACTTCACGTCCTGTGAGTAACGGTATTACACGGATGTAACAATTTCAAATTTCAAATTTCCTGAGGCCTCCCCTGGTCCCCATGATGCCGACATCTGCTTTGAGCAGTTCATTGACATGATGAAGCTAGAGGCCAAGGTCAAGGCATAAACATGTATTATACAGCCAATTTGGCTACCCCTGGACAGTAGCACATACACATGGACGTGCGTGCAAAGACCCACACCAGCCGTCCACTATCCCCTTAGACACCTTAGCCACCAATCCCCACCGCTCACACCAGTGTGTGGTGCCAGGTTTGGTAATGGTGACTGCCCACCCTGTACACGAGCGAACCTATATAAGTGATGTTAATGTTGGCCTGTCAAGACTACAACTTAAGTCACGACCTGAGATAGTATATATATGTTGGATTGTACACTTACTACGGTACTTATCTGGATGATGTACCGCGTGCTTGGAGCTGTAACGTCCCGCATGTAAGACCCATACCGCCCTTGTACTGTCTTTCCAGCCACACCATGCTCAGCCTGGCCTGGTATAGGGTAGGCTGCAGATCCCATGATCCGAGATTCTGGCTGCAGATGTTGTTCAGATGTCGAAACTTATTTGTCTATCTTACCATCTCTGTAAAATTAATCAAACTTGAACTTGGTTCCATGGCTCCAGCCAGCAATTTGGCTTCTCGCTGATTCTGTGAAGGATAGGGATCGTTATCAGGGCCCCCTGATCGTCATCGTTACACAGTTGGGCACAACTATAAGTAGGGTGGTAGAACCATGATACAGCTAATGCTGCCATCTGAATCCTCCGTGTCGCTGGTTTCTGTCGGGAGACCCACCTCCTGGGGTGAAAATCCTTTCACAACTAAAAAACAAAATCGTTACACAGTGGACGTTAATATAAGTAGAGCGGTAGAACCATAGAACAGCTAACGCGGACATTATTGGTTACACAATGGGCGATACTAAGTAGGGCGGTTAAACCAGGTCAGGTTATACAGCGACTGCCGGAACCTGATGAGCAGCAGCAGCTAGCATGCGGCCCAGTGGCGTGGTCCAGTATTCATCAGGACCTCCACAGGCTTACACGCGTGCTGAGTGCATCATGCTACTGCCACACAAGGTTGTTCAGGACGCTGCGTCCTCCGTCGCAGACGCAACGTCGAAGAGTCCGTTGCATCGCAGGATGCAACGTGGGGAGGGTCCGTTGACCAGAAGGAAGGGTCCATTGCGTCGCAGGACACAGGCCATACAATCGGTTGCGTGTCAGGCAGCAGAGCTGGGGGTCTTCCTGAAGTACCCTGCTGCCATATGCAGTAGCATAACAGATTTCAGCAATCGTATCCCGGTAAACAAACAGTATTTTCCCGAAGGATTTGGACTTCAACGTTTATTATCAACCCTCCTGGGACCCAGCTGAGAGTGTTGTAGACGACTTATATGTTGCTACTTGAGTAGGCGAAGTATGGGCCGGTTACTACCAGGTCCCGAGTTACCTGCCGCCGTGCAGTATTGTGCACTACAGACTACATGCCCATATCATACCCACTATGCGTCTTTCTCTCTTGGAGACATGGGACTTAGAAGCACACCTCACACGGCAGGCACATACTCACCCACCACTACAATTAAAATACAACAGCACTTTCAAAATTTACTCCTCTCTGACTATTGTCTCTCCTTAACTGCTGATATTAAACAAAGCATTACAGAATTACGTCACATGCAGGTTGCACTCAAAGAGGAGAGAGCAACCGCCTCCATTAAGAAATTCCGACGCCGCCTCAGCACACAGGCACGACAAACTCACAGGTATATTTTCTCTCCTGAAAATCACACACACACCCACTGCTCTACTGGACGCATCCACACACACCCTCAGCACTAGCACCCAGGGTCTCCTGGAAGTTATGACTAAACATATGGGAAAACTCATGTCACCTCCCACTCCACCCATCTCAGATGACTATACACGACACCGCCACCCCCCTCAATGGGAAACACACACAGACAAATACCAATTGGAAACTCCAGCCAACTCCATACAAAACACTGCCTCTCCCTACACCTTTCTCTCCTCCTCAACCACCTATGCTGACTGTATTAGGAAACTCTCTACCAACAAAGCCACTGGCCCAGACGGCATACCTAATGAATTACTTATGTGCCTCCCACAGGAAATGCACCTCATAATACACAAACTCATGCAGCTAGTATGGATCCTGGGAGAAACACCTGACTGCTGGAAAACCTCACACACAGTCATGCTCTACAAAAAATCAGATCCTTGCTTACCTCAAAACTACAGGCCAATAGGCCTTAACAATGCTGTAGCCAAACTCTGGACCTCCCTTGTTACTAACACTATTACTACCTACTCTGAAACCAACCACATTCTTAGCGCCTGCCAAGAAGGTTTCAGAAAAGACAAAAGTACCTATAGACAACTCTTGAACCTACTCCACAACATTGAGGACGCTGCCCTCTTCCACCAGGACCTCTATGCTGCCTACTTTGACTTTAGCTCTGCTTTTAACATGATTGACCACCAAAAACTTCTCTGCATCATGCACAGCTTGGGTTACACCCACGACACTATAGATACTATTAAAGGAATATACACAAACTCTACTACACATATTCTCCTTAACAATAAACCTGGCTCCCCCATCCCCATCACTAGGGGCACCATCCAGGGAGATACTCTCTCCCCCCTACTCTTCATTATCTTTCTAGAACCCCTACACAGATGGCTCCGTTCTGGGGGACGAGGATACAGAGCAGCATCCCTACCCTCCAAAACAGCAGATGAACACCACACCAGCAGCTTGGGGTATGCTGACGACACTGCTGTCCTAACCGGCAGCTCAGAGGACCTTCGCGTCCAATGTGGTAAAGTTCAAACTTTTAGCATCTGGTCGGGCATTCCTCTTAACGCCACCAAATGTGTGGTCAGTGGCATACTCACAAATCACACCCCTCTCAACCTACTCATAACAACACTCTCAAACAAAGGCTAGATAAAATTCCACTAGGAAACTCCTATGCTACCTACCAGCCGCCTGACCAAGCCTACAAATACTTGGGGGTTCACATCTCACTTAACTTAAATTGGAAAACTCAACTCCACTCTACTATTGAAACCATTCACAATAAAGGGCTGAGTATCCTCACCAAAGCTAAAAACAGGGCAACCCCCCACCCAATGCTTACGAATAATTTCACAATGTGTCAGAGCAGCTATTAAATACCCCATGATAGTAGCTCCCTTCTCACTAACCGACATTCACGTCATTGACAGAGCAGTATTAAAAACAGGTAAACTCTGCTGCTCCCTTCCCAGATCTTTTCCGACAAGAGCACTCCACCTCCCTAAAACAGAGGCAGGACTAGGGGTGCCCTCTGTACTCACTGAATATACCCAAATTACTGCAACAGCCCTCACCCATTCCATGAACGACCAAGGTCACCTGGGAATCCTCACTAGAGCTCTCCTTAATAAATCAACTTCCACCATGACCACTCTAGATCCTCTCTCTCTATCCCGCAAGCAACTTAAGTATATGTCCCTAGCCCGCCAGCTGGAAATTATTAAAAAATCTGACATAACAATTTCTTGGAATGACACAGAACTTCTTGACAAACTTAACATACACTCTCTTCCTCTCCCTCCACAGGCAATCCCTGTATCACTCATGACTCCATTCCATGACCTGGACATCTATTCATACCATGACCTGGTCACCCCCATGGGAACTCACCTTGTCAGCACTACAGATCTCTCTCTTATCACCTTACACGAAGTTACTAAACACCACAAACGGTCCCTGAACCGCCTCACCGCTCACCTCTCCTCCCTCCAAACTGTCGCCTCCCCAATACACTCTGACCCACGTCCCCTCTCACACCGACAACTTGCGCCCGGTTACGCAATTGCGCAGAACACAACCGATAACGTTAAACCTCCTGCTTCTATTGAACCCTCCACCCCACCCACCCAGCGTTACCAACCTCACGCCACTGTTACTGACGCAGACTACGAGGCGGATTCCATTGGGGACCTGGAAGGAACCAATGGTGGGCGTGGCCTACGCAGACCGAAGGCAGTCACGCGCACCAAGCATGGGGCTGCCCCAACAGTGATGCCACCTGGGCAGCACGCCACTAGTGCAAATCCTGGATCCGTCACTCCTCCACCTCTAAATTTTACCGTGCATATAGAATAACTCCCACCTCACACCCTGACAGGATCCGCGAGGCCATGACATCCCCCGACAGCAGCGCACCTGCACCACCGGCGCGCCTGCTCCACCTTACCTACGGATCCCAATACAAAGCCCTGCACATCACGAGCTGGCGGGGCAAGCGCTCCTATAACGACGACAAACTAGTCACTTCCACTGTTGTCCACGTTCAATGGGCCCCAACCATCATGCACAACGAACATATCAACTCCTACACACACATGGGATACAGCATCCACCACAACACACCTCTTACCTCCACTACCTCCACCATACATTGGAAACCCCAATCTCACCATGCGTCTCACCTTGTTGAACTTTTGGGACAACCAGCATACGACCAATTAACCCACACTTTTAAAACTACTCCCCCATTAACCACACACCTTAACCCTAGGAAGGACACCCACCTTACTAACCTTCAACAACAAGGCCAATGGGCCACCTCCCCAGGATTTAATGCTGACAACCACAACCTTGTTCACAAACTTCTGAAAATTGACACACACGACAGGCACCCAGACTGGGACATTCAACCACCCTCAGCCTACATTATACAAACAGGCATCCTCACCACTCTGGATGACCAATCCACACCACACACACACCAACGTTTCATATCTTTATAACCCCACTGGTCACTGTCTTGGGCACATTCCCAACGACAGACTTACCTCTCTCAAACAAAACTATGACCACTTCAAAAATCACCACCCTACCAAATGGAACCAATTGACCCAAGGAGGGACATATCACACTGACTTAGCTGCCCTCTTCACCAGATACAGAGCTGCTCCTGCCGCCACCAACACTCTTTCTCCCCTCCTCTACCAAGCTGCAGCTGCCCTGGGCATTACTCAACATCGTACTTCTAACCCTCTTAGCTACGACCAAGGCCTCACCAGCTTCTCTTCTACCAGCCCTGCTGATCAGCTCTTTGGCTCTAACCAAGACCCCTTTCTTACCATCTGGACTGGGGGCTCCCTGGTGGACATTCCTAACTCCACTACACAAGCACACCAAGCTCTAATGTGGGCCCTAGCCAGTGCTGACCATGCTGAAAATATCCTCAGCCCTACCTGCACCCTGATGCTCCTTCCTGACGACCTTGCTGCCCCCTACAAAACTCTCCTCCACCACTCATGGATTCACTATATTGACTCTAGACCACAGTCTGAATTGTATACAACCTCTGAAATCTGGCTTGGCAGCAAATCTCACACTCCACCCTCACCCAAAAACTGCACCTCATCCTTATATGCAACCCCCACAGCCAAGATACCTACTTTCCTAAAACTCCAAGATTTTATTAACCAATGGACATACTACATGCAAAGCCTCTCCTCATCTTGGGATCCCTCCACTATCACACCACCTCCCACTCTTACCTCCTCTGACATTGTAATAACCTACCCACGGAAACTCAAATCTCTTGTCAAAAAAACCCCGGCAAACTCTACTCTACTCCACCAACACCCTCCTCCCTCTCTTCTTACCACTACTCACCCATGTCTCCACCTAGCTACCCCCTCCTCAGGCCTCCAGGTCTACACAGATGGTAGCCTAATAAAAGGTAAACCAGGGCACCCTAGCAAAATAGGTGCTGCAGTATATGTCCCCGGCTGCAGGACAAAGCTACACCATCAACCCTGGGGGAATAGGGGCCACCAAAACTAACAACAGGGCAGAACTGGTAGCCATCCACCAAGCCCTTCTCAACATTGACTATGACAAATCTCTTACACTCCATACAGACAGCCTCTGCTCTCTTCAACTTATAAAAAAATGATTCATGACCCTACCACAACAACCCGTTCTATTCATACTGAACTACTGCAATCAATTCAAAACACCTCATTCAACGCATCCTGCATGGCTCACACGCCCACTCTTTGTAAAGTCCGTTCCCACACAGGTATCCTTGGAAATGACAGGGCAGACATTCTGGCACGCAAGGCAGCTGAGCACCCTGCCTCCACCAATTTTACTGACAACACTGGGGAAATCCCCCGCCACAATGTATACTGGCCCACAGTTCAACCTCCTCGCACACCCATGGGAGATATTCCCCCACGCATCCTAGCACCTAACCTTACACAAGGTATCACCTCTAACCTGCCCACTAGCTGCCACCTTGGACAACACCCTCTTAAAGGGATTTATGCAACCACCTGGGCTGATAACACTCCCCACCAACTTCCTCATTCAATAACAAATTTTGGACCTCAACCCTTATCCAACATAAAACTAAATTCCACATCCTTAAAGCCCGCTGGGGTAGACTGTGGAACCGTAAACTTGCATTCCGCTGGAAACTCCCTTATATTACAAGCACTCACCCACCCACGAACTCCCTATGCCCCATCTGCCACACCTGTAAGGACGGGGCGGGCCACATCCTGGCGGGCTGCACACACCGGACTTTCAAGGGGCTCTATATCAAGAGACATGACGCCGCAGTGCGACTCATCCACAAGGCCATTTGCACCGGAGCCCTGGGATCCCGCAGAATGATCATGGACGCTGGCAAGGAAGAGGACCTACCCAGAGGGGTCCTGGGCAAACGTCTCCCTGACTGGCTACGCCCCTCCACTATTACTGTAGAGGACTGGAAGAGAATGAGACCTGACCTCGCCGTCCTACCTGACATAGACTCTCCTAACTGTATGGCTGATAAAGAACTCTGGGTTCTTGAGCTTGGATACTGCTCTGATACCAACCATGCTTCTAAGTTTATCACTAAACACGCCCAGCATGTTGAATTAGTAAATGGCCTTAGATCGGCTGGATACCTCGTTCACTACGAAGTTATCACCGTTGGAACAACTGGTACTATTCCAACCTCTTTTTTGACTTCTATGACCACTCTTGGACTTAAGAGACCGTGTGCCCTTAAACTGGCGGACACAGTCCACTCCCATACCATCACTAGCTTTCAGAGTATTTTACAGTGCAGACGTTTTTTGGAAGCACACCCCGGTTCGATACCCGGGGACTAGCACACAGACCGTGCACCCCCTCAGGTTTTGTCTTGCCAGCTGCATTGTGCTGGTGCTTCCCAACCGGGGTGAAAAACCCCCGTATTAAGCTGCACTGGCATGATGTGGCCACGATGCCTGCCGGTCAGGCATCGGTGGTGATTCTTTTTACTGAGGTGGCCCTACGGTGACTATGGCTAGCTCCGGCTTACGCTATGGTGTCCTTAACTTCACGTCCTGTGAGTAACGGTATTACACGGATGTAACAATTTCAAATTTCAAATTTCCTGAGGCCTCCCCTGGTCCCCATGATGCCGACATCTGCTTTGAGCAGTTCATTGACATGATGAAGCTAGAGGCCAAGGTCAAGGCATAAACATGTATTATACAGCCAATTTGGCTACCCCTGGACAGTAGCACATACACATGGACGTGCGTGCAAAGACCCACACCAGCCGTCCACTATCCCCTTAGACACCTTAGCCACCAATCCCCACCGCTCACACCAGTGTGTGGTGCCAGGTTTGGTAATGGTGACTGCCCACCCTGTACACGAGCGAACCTATATAAGTGATGTTAATGTTGGCCTGTCAAGACTACAACTTAAGTCACGACCTGAGATAGTATATGTATGTTGGATTGTACACTTACTACGGTACTTATCTGGATGATGTACCGCGTGCTTGGAGCTGTAACGTCCCGCATGCAAGACCCATACCGCCCTTGTACTGTCTTTCCAGCCACACCATGCTCAGCCTGGCCTGGTATAGGGTAGGCTGCAGATCCCATGATCTGAGATTCTGGCTGCAGATGTTGTTCAGATGTCTCGAAACTTATTTGTCTATCTTACCATCTCTGTAAAATTAATCAAACTTGAACTTGGTTCCATGGCTCCAGCCAGCAATTTGGCTTCTCGCTGATTCTGTGAAGGATAGGGATCGTCATTAGGGGCCCCTGATCGTCATCGTTACACAGTTGGGCACAACTATAAGTAGGGTGGTAGAACCATGATACAGCTAATGCTGCCATCTGAATCCTCCGTGTCGCTGGTTTCTGTCGGGAGACCCACCTCCTGGGGTGAAAATCCTTTCACAACTAAAAAACAAAATCGTTACACAGTGGACGTTAATATAAGTAGAGCGGTAGAATGACCAATTCACACACACACACACCAACGTTTCATATCTTTATAACCCCACTGGTCACTGTCTTGGGCACATTCCCAACGACAGACTAACCTCTCTCAAACAAAACTATGACCACTTCAAAAATCACCACCCTACCAAATGGAACCAACTGACCCAAGGAGGAACATACCACACTGACATAGCTGCCCTCTTCACCAGATACAGAGCTACTCCTGCTGCTACCAACACTCTTTCTCCTTTTCTCTAGAAAAGCAGCAGCTGCTCTGGGCATTACTCACCATCGTACTTCTAACCCCCTTAGCTACGACCAAAGCCTCACCAGCTTCTCTTCTACCAGCCCTGCTGATCAGCTCTTTGGCTCCAACCAAGACCCCTTTCTTACCATCTGGACTGGGGGCTCACTGGTGGACATTCCTAACTCCACGACACAAGCACACCAAGCTCTAAGGTGGGCCCTAGCCAGTGCTGACCATGCTGAAAATACTCTCAGCCCTACCTGCACCCTGATGCTCCTCCCTGACGACCTTGCTTCCCCTTACAAAACCCTCCTACACCACTCCTGGATTCACTATATTGACTCCAGACCGCAGTCTGAATTTTATACTACCTCTGAAATTTGGCTTGGCAGCAAATCTCACACTCCACCCTCCACCCACAAACTACACCTCATCCTTATATGCAACCCCCACAGCCAAGATACCTACTTTCCTAAACTCCCAGATTTTATTGACCAATGGACATACTACATGCAAAGCCTCTCCTCATCCTGGGAGCCCTCTACTATCACTCCACCTCCCACTCTTACCTTCTCTGACATTGTCATTACTTACCCCCGGAAACTCAAATCTCTTGCCAAAAATCCTTGGCAAACTCCACTCCACCAACACCCTCCTCCCTCTCTTCTTACCACTACTCACCCTTGTCTTCACCTAGCTACCCCCTCCTCAGGCCTCCAGGTCTACACAGATGGTAGCCTAATAAAAGGTAAACCAGGGCACCCTAGTAAAATAAGTGCTGCAGTATATGTACCGGCTGCAGGACAAAGCTACACCATCAACCCTGGGGGAATAGGGGCCACCAAAACTAACAACAGGGCAGAACTGGTAGCCATCCACCAAGCCCTTCTCAACATTGACTACGACAAATCCCTTACACTCCATACAGACAGCCTCTGCTCTCTTCAACTTATCAAAAAAATGATTCATGACCCTACCACAACAACCCGTTCCATTCATACTGAACTACTGCAATCAATTCAAAAACACCTCATTCAACGCATCTTGCATGGCTCACACGCCACTCTTTGTAAAGTCCGTTCCCACACAGGTATCCTTGGAAATGACAGGGCAGACATTCTGGCACGCAAGGCAGCTGAGCACCCTGCCTCCACCAATTTTACTGACAACACTGGGGAAATCCCCCGCCACAATGTATACTGGCCCACAGTTCAACCTCCTCGCACACCCATGGGAGATATTCCCCCACGCATCCTAGCACCTAACCTTACACAAGGTATCACCTCTAACCTGCCCACTAGCTGCCACCTTGGCCAACACCCTCTTAAAGGGATTTATGCAACCACCTGGGCTGATAACACTCCCCACCAACTTCCTCATGCAAGTAACAAATTTTGGACCTCAACCCTTATCCAACATAAAACTAAATTCCACATCCTTAAAGCCCGCTGGGGTAGACTGTGGAACCGTAATCTTGCATTCCGCTGGAAACTCCCTTATATTACAAGCACTCACCCACCCACGAACTCCCTATGCCCCATTTGCCACATCTGTGAGGACGGAGCGGGCCACATCCTGGCGGGCTGCACACACCGGACTTTCAAGGGGCTCTATATCAAGAGACATGACGCCGCAGTGCGACTCATCCACAAGGCCATTTGCACCGGAGCCCTGGGATCCCGCAGAATGATCATGGACGCTGGCAAGGAAGAGGACCTCCCCAGGGGGGTCCTGGGCAAACGTCTCCCTGACTGGTTACGCCCCTCCACTATTACTGTAGCGGACTGGAAGAGAATGAGACCTGATCTTGCCGTCCTACCTGACATAGACTCTCCTAACTGTATGGCTGATAAAGAACTCTGGGTTCTTGAGCTTGGATACTGCTCTGATACCAACCATGCTACTAAGTTTATCACTAAACACGCCCAGCATGTTGAATTAGTAAATGGCCTTAGATCGGCTGGATACCTCGTTCACTATGAAGTTATCACCGTTGGAACAACTGGTACTATTCCAACCTCTTTTTTGACTTCTATGACCACTCTTGGACTTCAGAGATCATGTGCCCTCAAACTGGAGGACACAGTCCACTCCCACACCATCACTAGCTTTCAGAGTATTTTACAGTGCAGACGTTTTATGGAAGCACACCCCGGGTCGATACCCGGGGACTAGCACATAGACCGTCCCCCCTCTCAGGTTTTGTCTTGCCAGCTGCATTGTGTCGGTGCTTCCCAACCGGGGTGAAAAACCCCCGTATTAAGCTGCACTGGCATGATGTAACCTGTAACTGGTATGACGGAACCTGTAACTGGTATGACGTATGTAACCTGTAACTGGTATGACGTATGTAACCTGTAACTGGTATGACGGAACCTGATGAGCAGCAGCAGCTAGCATGCGGCCCAGTGGCGTGGTCCAGTATTCATCAGGACCTCCACAGGCTTACACGCGTGCTGAGTGCATCATGCTACTGCCACACAAGGTTGTTCAGGACGCTGCGTCCTCCGTCGCAACGTCGAAGAGTCCGTTGCATCGCAGGATGCAACGTGGGGAGGGTCCGTTGACCAGAAGGAAGGGTCCATTGCGTCGCAGGACACAGGCCATACAATTGGTTGCGTGTCAGGCAGCAGAGCTGGGGGTCTTCCTGAAGTACCCTGCTGCCATATGCAGTAGCATAACAGATTTCAGCAATCGTATCCCGGTAAACAAACAGTATTTTCCCGAAGGATTTGGACTTCAACGTTTATTATCAACCCTCCTGGGACCCAGCTGAGAGTGTTGTAGACGACTTATATGTTGCTACTTGAGTAGGCGAAGTATGGGCCGGTTACTACCAGGTCCCGAGTTACCTGCCGCCGTGCAGTATTGTGCACTACAGACTACATGCCCATATCATACCCACTATGCGTCTTTCTCTCTTGGAGACATGGGACTTAGAAGCACACCTCACACGGCAGGCACATACTCACCCACCACTACAATTAAAATACAACAGCACTTTCAAAATTTACTCCTCTCTGACTATTGTCTCTCCTGAACTGCTGATATTAAACAAAGCATTACAGAATTACGTCACATGCAGGTTGCACTCAAAGAGGAGAGAGCAACCGCCTCCATTAAGAAATTCCGACGCCGCCTCAGCACACAGGCACGACAAACTCACAGGTATATTTTCTCTCCTGAAAATCACACACACACCCACTGCTCTACTGGACGCATCCACACATACACTCAGCACTAGCACCCAGGGTCTCCTGGAAGTTATGACTAAACATATGGGAAAACTCATGTCACCTCCCACTCCACCCATCTCAGATGACTATACACGACACGCCACCCCCCCCTCAATGGGAAACACACACAGACAAATACCACTTGGAAACTCCAGCCAACTCCATACAAAACACTGCCTCTCCCTACACCTTTCTCTCCTCCTCAACCACCTATGCTGACTGTATTAGGAAACTCTCTACCAACAAAGCCACTGGCCCAGACGGCATACCTAATGAATTACTTATTACATTACATTACATTACATTACATGTTAAAGTCTACTTGACACCGCGAGGGTGTATGAGACTCTGTGCTTTAAACAAAAAGAAAAAGCACCCACAAAGCAAAAAACCCCATTACATCAGGGGTGTGTCGAGGACAAACAAACCAAACTCCCAACCACCGTTTTGGTGGCGTAGGTATTAAACCCCTTAGAGCAGGACCCAGATCTCAACCACTTACAGTGGCGGAGGTAAGAAGCTAACAAATGAGAAGTCTCAAGAAGAAAAAAAAGGGATAATAAATTACGGTGCCACTAAGCAGTCCAGGGCTTCCTGTCTTGCTCTTCTACAAGTAGAAAGATAGTCGGCTAGGTTGCTCCAAAAAGACTTAGTGCCATTTCCATTCATAAAGGTTCTGAATGTGGAATCGCAGAATTCCACATTCCATACGGTTAAGTCGGTATCCTCATGGACATGCCTATAAATATCTGTAAACAGATTCTGGTAGCGGAGGCGAATATCATTATAAAAAGGGCACTCAAACATATGCATTTCATCCTCAGTTTTTTGGAACCCACACATTTGACAGTGTCTCATTGAGCGAGGGATGTGTGCTCTATCCACCACCCTCATTCTTTCTGTGTTCAGCCAATGGGAACCCATTCTAAACTGTGCTATAGAACGAATCTGATCCTGCTTATGTAAGGCGGATGTAAAGGGAATCAAGCCATTCTCATCATTGCTGTTGGCTGCGAACCATTTTTGGTATCGGAGGCGTTTAAAGCCAACCCTTCTCTCATCAGGGATGTCTCTAACTGCATTGGTGTCACTTGGGTACTTAAACCTCCATGACTCAAAAACTTCAGACATAATACCTTCGACATCGACAGCCTCCAAAATGTTGATGTTTTTACTGGATCCTAGCTTGTGGAGAGCACAACGCAAGTCATGAACCCAGCCAGTGTTGGAGTCAAAAGATTCCTCAAGAGCCATTCTAATGAGATCCTCAGGTTCTTTATGTATGGTCTTGTTCCAGAAGCGCAAAGCTTGTTTAAGCCAAGCAAAACACAACGGGGTTCTACCCAGCTCTTCCATGATAATATTAGATGTAGTAGATTGGCAAACACCCAACATTTGTTTAAGTATACCTCTATGCCATTTCTCACAAGCATGGTCATTTGAGATAAGTGTGTTGTTCAGAATAGAAGGAGCCCACACCTCACAGCCAAAATTCAGGATAGGTTGTACAAGAGAATCAAACAGGTGGGTGAGAATATCAATATTGTATATCTCCATAGTATGGCATCGCCTACGAAGCATGTGGTGTGCCTTTTGGGCCTTAGTGAGCATCCTAGAAAAAGCAGCTTTTGCACGATTGCTTGAGTCACCATCCACAAAGAGGGATCCCAAGTAGATAAAAGATAACTTTGTAGAAAGTTGTGCTCCATCATAGACAAATTTGTAATCAGGATCCATGCGGGCCTCATCACAGAATTGTTTGTTGAAAACGACAATCTCAGTTTTCTTTATATTCACAGCCATCTTAGTAGCCTCGCAGAAATCTCTCAGGCAGTCAAGCATCGCTTGCATATCTGCCGGGGATTCTGCCATTATAGCTAGGTCATCAGCATAAAGTAACAGTTGCAGAATCTTTCCCCTAAGCTCAGCCCCTACATTTGGGAGCTTGGATTGGAGGAACGATTCAATTCTATCAATGAACAGACCGAATAGGAGTGGGGATAGGGGGTCTCCTTGTTTAACTCCTACAAGGGATGGAAAGGAGGATCCAATGTCCCCATGTAGGCGAACTTGGAAAACAACATGATTATACATGGACTTCAGAATACTGAGATAGGGGTCCTTGACTCCTAGCCTTGCTAAGCAATCCCATAGCAAGTCTCTGTTGACCCAATCATAAGCCTTCTTGAAATCAACAAAAGCCACAAAGAGTGGTTTTTTCTTTTCTCTATATTTATCTACAATATGGTTAAGAATGAATGATGCATCTGCAGTACCCCTACCACTTCTAAATCCATATTGGCCAGCGGCTCTGAGGTTGAATTCTTCTGACCAATCATCTAGTCTACGTAGCATGCAAAGGGAGAAGATCTTTCCTATGGAGTTGCTCACCGCAAGACCTCGATAGTTGTCCTTGTCATACACACTGCCTTTGAATTTGGGTACGGGTACCAAGGCAGCTGCAGCCCATTGGCTAGGGTAAGAAGTCTTCCAGATGAGATTAAACAGGTTAGTCATAGCTTGTACAAATCGGGAGTTGGCCTCATGGGAAGCAAATCTGTACCATTCTGCAGGGATACCATCTACCCCGGGGGAGGAGTTTTTCCGTAGGGATTGGAGAACAGAAAACACCTCCTGGGTGGTAAAGTCTTGACATAACCATGTTGGTGCGGCCTCTATCTGAGGTCCATCAGCTTGAGGGACAAAGTCCCTAGCATCCAGACTTGGATCAATACCTACTTGCACATCAAAGAGGTCTGCAAAATAATCAGTCCAATCATGAATTGTGATATCTGCCGTAGTGGCCTTGGTAGGCTCACGCACGTCTTTCCAAAAACTTTTCGGATTATGCCGAAGATTCGTATGAAGGTTCTCCATGCGTGTTTCTAGCCACTTCCTCTTCTTTCTTCTGAGAATCCTCTTGTACTCCTTGTGCATAGAACCAGCCAAGTCAGAGCTAGAGCCATGTTGATGTTCTGCTTGGCTTGCTGCCTGTCTAGCACGATTGCATTCATCATCATACCATGCGTTCACGGGCCCGTGCTTACGCTTAGCTACAGGTTTGTGACATGGTGTGCATTTGCTTATGGCTAGTTCAATAGCACTAGCAATCCCCTTCTCTGAATCTTCCATAGATGAGCTATGGAGTGCATTGTCAAGTAATCGGTTAACGTCTGGATCACGCTTAATTGTGTGTGCATACATCTGGACATAGTTGTCTTTCCATTTCAGTTTGGGCGAAGGTTTACCACCAGCAGGTGTACTAATAGTACCTTGAGAAGGCCTAAGGGCAGCATCTGGTATGTGGAGTGTGATAGGCATGTGGTCAAACTTTCCACCCCCGGGCCTGAGAGGGCAGTCATGCTTGGGAGCCACACTAAACTTGACTCCTGGGGTGTTGAGAAGACTAGGGGCGGCTAGCGCATAATCAATGACAGATTTCTTGTCCATGCCATCTGCAAAGAAGGTATGTGCACCTTGCATATCACCTTCTGTTCTACCGTTAAGGATGATAAGACCAGTTACTACACATAGCTGGAGTAGGGCCCCCCCCAATCGATTGGGGGGAGCTGTGTCCATGCTACACCTCGGTTGAATGGTTTGGTTGGGGGCTGTACTACTGGTTTGGGATACTGGTTCATCTCCTAACTCGGTATCATCATTGTCCACACCAAGACCAACCCGAGCGTTGAAGTCACCCATCACCACAACGTTGCCTTTTTCCTGGAAGTTCCCAATGATTTTACCTAGAGTGAGGAAGTGGTCCTCTATACTAATGCAGTCGTCACCATGTTTGTAGTATGAGCTGTTAGCATGTGGGATATAGCACACACCAATGTGTGTTCCATGTATGCGAATCCATGCCATGCCTAATTCAGGTGCCTCATGGACTAAAGTAGCATTTAGGCAAGTGCGGACATAGATAGCGACCCCCCCATCCTTGCTCAACTTGGGGCGAGGGGCACAAGAAAGGCATTTGAAACCTGGAATGTGGGGGGTGTCTAGCTGGCCACGCACCCCTGTGTGTGAAAACAATAAAATGTCGTGTTTTCTCACCACTTTCATTGCTGCACCGCAGCTGCTCAGAACACTGAGTTGTCCTCTGATGTTCCATGCAAGGCACCTTAGTCCACTTCATGCATCAGTCGATGAGACACCTTAAGGGGGAGCCTTGTCCCGCACCTTCAGGAGTCCTCTATTGAACGAAACCCACTTAGAGGGGTCCCTCTTAGCTTCCAGAAACGCTGGAAGGTGTTCCTTGTGCAGCTTCAGCTCCTCAGGAGACAAGAAATCCAGAGCTGCTATTCCGCTATCCTTGAGGAACCTTCGGTTCCTCACAATGGAGGAAGCATCGAAGCTGGAGGATACTGTGATTAGGGCAAGGCGGGGTCGTGAGGGATCCACCTTGCCTCCCATGCGTCGAGCGGACACAATAGTAAACTCTGCCTTGTCTTGCTCCTTCTGGGCGTAGGTGTTGTTGGCTTCTAAAGCCTGGGTGAGCTTAGACTTTACAGCCACCGCTAGCTGCCTGTCGTTCTCGTTGGGATCTTCAGGGATGCCTGAGATCCTGAATTGCATGTCGTAACCTGCTTGGTCTGGGGGGGCTGAGCCCGGTCGCTGTATGAGTGGCCGACTCCATGCAGATTCTTTTCCCCCTGCTGGGGGCACCACCGGCCGATCCTTGATAGCAGCTTCCAGGGCGGAAATGCGCTTCTCCTGGGATACTATCGTATCCCTCTGGGCGTTCAGAGTGGCCTCTATGTTTGCGATCTTATTGGTCTGTTTCTGAACGGTTTCCCGCATCTCACTCAAAAGTCCTTCCACCGACTTCAATGTTTGATGCGACTCTTTTTTAATCGAGTCGAACGATTTGTCCAGTGTGGGTTTAAGCGTTGTAGCGTACCACATTGCAAACCACGGGGGGGGTGCATTATCCCCGGGTGATCCAGGGTCAATGCTCATGTCTTGCGTCTGACTTCTAGTTATTGTCATAGCTATTCGCACAGGTTTAGTTGGGAGAGCAGCGAGTTATTGGGTGCCGGGTGACAGGTGCAATTTGAAAGTTGCGAGTTTGGGTATGCGATGCGATCGCTGTAATTGAGTTCAAGTTTACATAATAATCCTGTGGGAGGCACATAAACTTATGTGCCTCCCACAGGAAATGCACCTCATAATACACAAACTCATGCAGCTAGTATGGATCCTGGGAGAAACACCTGACTGCTGGAAAACCTCACACACAGTCATGCTCTACAAAAAATCAGATCCTTGCTTACCTCAAAACTACAGGCCAATAGGCCTTAACAATGCTGTAGCCAAACTCTGGACCTCCCTTGTTACTAACACTATTACTACCTACTCTGAAACCAACCACATTCTTAGCGCCTGCCAAGAAGGTTTCAGAAAAGACAAAAGTACCTATAGACAACTCTTGAACCTACTCCACAACATTGAGGACGCTGCCCTCTTCCACCAGGACCTCTATGCTGCCTACTTTGACTTTAGCTCTGCTTTTAACATGATTGACCACCAAAAACTTCTCTGCATCATGCACAGCTTGGGTTACACCCACGACACTATAGATCCTATTAAAGGAATATACACAAACTCTACTACACATATTCTCCTTAACAATACACCTGGCTCCCCCATCCCCATCACTAGGGGCACCATCCAGGGAGATACTCTCTCCCCCCTACTCTTCATTATCTTTCTAGAACCCCTACACAGATGGCTCCGTTCTGGGGGACGAGGATACAGAGCAGCATCCCTACCCTCCAAAACAGCAGATGAACACCACACCAGCAGCTTGGGGTATGCTGACGACACTGCTGTCCTAACCGGCAGCTCAGAGGACCTTCGCGTCCAATGTGGTAAAGTTCAAACTTTTAGCATCTGGTCGGGCATTCCTCTTAACGCCACCAAATGTGTGGTCAGTGGCATACTCCACAAATCACACCCCTCTCAACCTACTCACAACAACACTCTCAAACAAAGGCTAGATAAAATTCCACTAGGAAACTCCTATGCTACCTACCAGCCGCCTGACCAAGCCTACAAATACTTGGGGGTTCACATCTCACATAACTTAAATTGGAAAACTCAACTCCACTCTACTATTGAAACTATTCACAATAAAGGGCTGAGTATCCTCACCAAAGCTAAAAACAGGGCAACCCCCACCCAATGCTTACGAATAATTTCACAATGTGTCAGAGCAGCTATTAAATACCCCATGATAGTAGCTCCCTTCTCACTAACCGACATTCACGTCATTGACAGAGCAGTATTAAAAACAGGTAAACTCTGCTGCTCCCTTCCCAGATCTTTTCCGACAAGAGCACTCCACCTCCCTAAAACAGAGGCAGGACTAGGGGTGCCCTCTGTACTCACTGAATATACCCAAATTACTGCAACAGCCCTCACCCATTCCATGAACGACCAAGGTCACCTGGGAATCCTCACTAGAGCTCTCCTTAATAAATCAACTTCCACCATGACCACTCTAGATCCTCTCTCTCTATCCCGCAAGCAACTTAAGTATATGTCCCTAGCCCGCCAGCTGGAAATTATTAAAAAATCTGACATAACAATTTCTTGGAATGACACAGAACTTCTTGACAAACTTAACATACACTCTCTTCCTCTCCCTCCACAGGCAATCCCTGTATCACTCATGACTCCATTCCATGACCTGGACATCTATTCATACCATGACCTGGTCACCCCCATGGGAACTCACCTTGTCAGCACTACAGATCTCTCTCTTATCACCTTACACGAAGTTACTAAACACCACAAACGGTCCCTGAACCGCCTCACCGCTCACCTCTCCTCCCTCCAAACTGTCGCCTCCCCAATACACTCTGACCCACGTCCCCTCTCACACCGACAACTTGCGCCCGGTTACGCAATTGCGCAGAACACAACCGATAACGTTAAACCTCCTGCTTCTATTGAACCCTCCACCCCACCCACCCAGCGTTACCAACCTCACGCCACTGTTACTGACGCAGACTACGAGGCGGATTCCATTGGGGACCTGGAAGGAAACCAATGGTGGGCGTGGCCTACGCAGACCGAAGGCAGTCACGCGCACCAAGCATGGGGCTGCCCCAACAGTGATGCCACCTGGGCAGCACGCCACTAGTGCAAATCCTGGATCCGTCACTCCTCCACCTCTAAATTTTAAAGTGCATATAGAATAACTCCCACCTCACACCCTGACAGGATCCGCGAGGCCATGACATCCCCCGACAGCAGCGCACCTGCACCACCGGCGCGCCTGCTCCACCTTACCTACGGATCCCAATACAAAGCCCTGCACATCACGAGCTGGCGGGGCAAGCGCTCATATAACGACGACAAACTAGTCACTTCCACTGTTGTCCACGTTCAATGGGCCCCAACCATCATGCACAACGAACATATCAACTCCTACACACACATGGGATACAGCATCCACCACAACACACCTCTTACCTCCACTACCTCCACCATACATTGGAAACCCCAATCTCACCATGCGTCTCACCTTGTTGAACTTTTGGGATAACCATCATACGACCAATTAACCCACACTTTTAAAACTACTCCCCCATTAACCACACACCTTAACCCTAGGAAGGACACCCACCTTACTAACCTTCAACAACAAGGCCAATGGGCCACCTCCCCAGGATTTAATGCTGACAACCACAACCTTGTTCACAAACTTCTGAAAATTGACACACACGACAGGCACCCAGACTGGGACATTTAACCACCCTCGGCCTACATTATACAAACAGGCATCCTCACCACTCTGGATGACCAATCCACACACACACACACCAACGTTTCATATCTTTATAACCCCACTGGTCACTGTCTTGGGCACATTCCCAACGACAGACTTACCTCTCTCAAACAAAACTATGACCACTTCAAAAATCACCACCCTACCAAATGGAACCAATTGACCCAAGGAGGGACATATCACACTGACTTAGCTGCCCTCTTCACCAGATACAGAGCTGCTCCTGCCGCCACCAACACTCTTTCTCCCCTCCTCTACCAAGCTGCAGCTGCCCTGGGCATTACTCACCATCGTACTTCTAACCCTCTTAGCTACGACCAAGGCCTCACCAGCTTCTCTTCTACCAGCCCTGCTGATCAGCTCTTTGGCTCTAACCAAGACCCCTTTCTTACCATCTGGACTGGGGGCTCACTGGTGGACATTCCTAACTCCACTACACAAGCACACCAAGCTCTAATGTGGGCCCTAGCCAGTGCTGACCATGCTGAAAATATCCTCAGCCCTACCTGCACCCTGATGCTCCTTCCTGACGACCTTGCTGCCCCCTACAAAACTCTCCTCCACCACTCATGGATTCACTATATTGACTCTAGACCACAGTCTGAATTGTATACAACCTCTGAAATCTGGCTTGGCAGCAAATCTCACACTCCACCCTCCA
The DNA here is from genome assembly GCA_013435795.1 of Chlamydomonas sp. ICE-L. Classification (NCBI taxonomy): domain Eukaryota; kingdom Viridiplantae; phylum Chlorophyta; class Chlorophyceae; order Chlamydomonadales; family Chlamydomonadaceae; genus Chlamydomonas; species Chlamydomonas sp. ICE-L. The sequence goes on along the minus strand of JACBWV010000826.1, from coordinate 57,731 downwards.
CCCAAAAACTGCACCTCATCCTTATATGCAACCCCCACAGCCAAGATACCTACTTTCCTAAACTCCAAGATTTTATTAACCAACGGACATACTACATGCAAAGCCTCTCCTCATCTTGGGAGCCCTCCACTATCACTCCACCTCCCACTCTTACCTCCTCTGACATTGTAATAACCTACCCACGGAAACTCAAATCTCTTGTCAAAAAACCCCGGCAAACTCTACTCCACCAACACCCTCCTCCCTCTCTTCTTACCACTACTCACCCATGTCTCCACCTAGCTACCCCCTCCTCAGGCCTCCAGGTCTACACAGATGGTAGCCTAATAAAAGGTAAACCAGGGCACCCTAGCAAAATAGGTGCTGCAGTATATGTCCCGGCTGCAGGACAAAGCTACACCATCAACCCTGGGGGAATAGGGGCCACCAAAACTAACAACAGGGCAGAACTGGTAGCCATCCACCAAGCCCTTCTCAACATTGACTATGACAAATCTCTTACACTCCATACAGACAGCCTCTGCTCTCTTCAACTTATTAAAAAAATGATTCATGACCCTACCACAACAACCCGTTCCATTCATACTGAACTACTGCAATCAATTCAAAAACACCTCATTCAACGCATCCTGCATGGCTCACACGCCACTCTTTGTAAAGTCCGTTCCCACACAGGTATCCTTGGAAATGACAGGGCAGACATTCTGGCACGCAAGGCAGCTGAGCACCCTGCCTCCACCAATTTTACTGACAACACTGGGGAAATCCCCCGCCACAATGTATACTGGCCCACAGTTCCACCTCCTCGCACACCCATGGGAGATATTCCCCCACGCATCCTAGCACCTAACCTTACACAAGGTATCACCTCTAACCTGCCCACTAGCTGCCACCTTGGACAACACCCTCTTAAAGGGATTTATGCAACCACCTGGGCTGATAACACTCCCCACCAACTTCCTCATGCAAGTAACAAATTTTGGACCTCAACCCTTATCCAACATAAAACTAAATTCCACATCCTTAAAGCCCGCTGGGGTAGACTGTGGAACCGTAAACTTGCAGTCCGCTGGAAACTCCCTTATATTACAAGCACTCACCCACCCACGAACTCCCTATGCCCCATCTGCCACACCTGTGAGGACGGAGCGGGCCACATCCTGGCGGGCTGCACACACCGGACTTTCAAGGGGCTCTATATCAAGAGACATGACGCCGCAGTGCGACTCATCCACAAGGCCATTTGCACCGGAGCCCTGGGATCCCGCAGAATGATCATGGACGCTGGCAAGGAAGAGGACCTGCCCAGAGGGGTCCTGGGCAAACGTCTCCCTGACTGGCTACGCCCCTCCACTATTACTGTAGAGGACTGGAAGATAATGATACCTGACCTCGCCGTCCTACCTGACATAGACTCTCCTAACTGTATGGCTGATAAAGAACTCTGGGTTCTTGAGCTTGGATACTGCTCTGATACCAACCATGCTTCTAAGTTTATCACTAAACACGCCCAGCATGTTGAATTAGTAAATGGCCTTAGATCGGCTGGATACCTCGTTCACTACGAAGTTATCACCGTTGGAACAACTGGTACTATTCCAACCTCTTTTTTGACTTCTATGACCACTCTTGGACTTCAGAGACCGTGTGCCCTTAAACTGGCGGACACAGTCCACTCCCACACCATCACTAGCTTTCAGAGTATTTTACAGTGCAGACGTTTTATGGAAGCACACCCCGGTTCGATACCCGGGGACTAGCACACAGACCGTGCACCCCCTCAGGTTTTGTCTTGCCAGCTGCATTGTGCTGGTGCTTCCCAATCGGGGTGAAAAACCCCCGTATTAAGCTGCACTGGCATGATGTGGCCACGATGCCTGCCGGTCAGGCATCGGTGGTGATTCTTTTTACTGAGGTGGCCCTACGGTGACTATGGCTAGCTCCGGCTTACGCTATGGTGTCCTTAACTTCACGTCCTATGAGTAACGGTATTACACGGATGTAACAATTTCAAATTTCAAATTTCCTGAGGCCTCCCCTGGTCCCCATGATGCCGACATCTGCTTTGAGCAGTTCATTGACATGATGAAGCTAGAGGCCAAGGTCAAGGCATAAACATGTATTATACAGCCAATTTGGCTACCCCTGGACAGTAGCACATACACATGGACGTGCGTGCAAAGACCCACACCAGCCGTCCACTATCCCCTTAGACACCTTAGCCACCAATCCCCACCGCTCACACCAGTGTGTGGTGCCAGGTTTGGTAATGGTGACTGCCCACCCTGTACACGAGCGAACCTATATAAGTGATGTTAATGTTGGCCTGTCAAGACTACAACTTAAGTCACGACCTGAGATAGTATATATATGTTGGATTGTACACTTACTACGGTACTTATCTGGATGATGTACCGCGTGCTTGGAGCTGTAACGTCCCGCATGCAAGACCCATACCGCCCTTGTACTGTCTTTCCAGCCACACCATGCTCAGCCTGGCCTGGTATAGGGTAGGCTGCAGATCCCATGATCTGAGATTCTGGCTGCAGATGTTGTTCAGATGTCTCGAAACTTATTTGTCTATCTTACCATCTCTGTAAAATTAATCAAACTTGAACTTGGTTCCATGGCTCCAGCCAGCAATTTGGCTTCTCTCTGATTCTGTGAAGGATAGGGATCGTCATTAGGGCCCCCTGATCGTCATCGTTACACAGTTGGGCACAACTATAAGTTAGGCGGGAGAACCATATAACAACTAACGCTGACATTATCGGCTACACAGTTGGGCGCAATTATAAGTAGGGTGGTAGAACCATAATACAGCTAATGCTGCCATCTGAATCCTCCACGTCGCTGGTTGTGTCGGGACTCGGGAGACCCACCTCCTGGGGTGAAAATCCTTTCACACCTAAAAAAAAAATGTTACACAGTGGACGTTAATATAAGTAGAGCTGTAGAACCATAGAACAGCTAGCGCTGACATTATTGGTTACACAGTGGGCGATACTAAGTAGGGCGGTTGAACCAGGTCAGGTTATACAGCGACTGCCGGAACCTGATGAGCAGCAGCAGCTAGCATGCGGCCCAGTGGCGTGGTCCAGTATTCATCAGGACCTCCACAGGCTTACACGCGTGCTGAGTGCATCATGCTACTGCCACACAAGGTTGTTCAGGACGCTGCGTCCTCCGTCGCAGACGCAACGTCGAAGAGTCCGTTGCATCTCACGATGCAACGTGGGGAGGGTCCGTTGACCAGAAGGAAGGGTTGCGTGTCAGGCAGCAGAGCTGGGGGTCTTCCTGAAGTACCCTGCTGCCATATGCAGTAGCATAACAGATTTCAGCAATCGTATCCCGGTAAACAAACAGTATTTTCCCGAAGGATTTGGACTTCAACGTTTATTATCAACCCTCGTGGGACCCAGCTGAGAGTGTTGTAGACGACTTATATGTTGCTACTTGAGTAGGCGAAGTACGGGCCGGTTACTACCAGGTCCCGAGTTACCTGCCGCCGTGCAGTATTGTGCACTACAGACTACATGCCCATATCATCGCCACTATGCGTCTTTCTCTCTTCTATCTATGTAACAATTGAGTCTGCAGTGTCTTTCTCTATTACTAAAGATAGGTATACCCAGTCAAATCCAGCACTATGCAGGCAGGCAAAGTACTACTGGATAGCGAATCCCAGCCACGATAGACACCCACCCACCCACCTATATATAAATGGGGCCCTTACTGCCCAGCTCAGTATGCATGCATGTTATATGCCTATCATTCCGGCAAGCACTCGCCATCAGATAGCAAGGGATGTCGTAATTAAGCATGCCTGGTTGCGTACGTTAACATGCATCAGTAGAACAGGCTATGGCTACACCAGTGCCCAGACCAGGTGCATTGAGCACAGCTCCAGATACCCCAGGAATAAAGACAGGGTTGTTCAGGAGGACCCCAAGCTCTTCTTCCTGAGACGCAACCAATTTCATAGCCTGCATCCTGAGATGGAACCGACCAGCATAACCTGCAGACCCAGGGGCAGACCCTGCTCAGACTCGCTTGTGTACTAGAGTATTGTTTACTAGAAGGCCCCCCTGTGTATTGGATGTTAGCGGAATAGAACGATAGAAAGAGAGGCGTGTATGCAAACTACAGGACAAGTTAAAAGACGGAGCAGAGCTCCTAATGGAAGCGCCGTCACAGTGGAAAGAGATAAGGGTCTAGGGTCAGACGGACACAAGACACAAGGAATAGGACAGTAGGCAGACAGACAGCTCACGCTGACATTGGACTATTGGGTTACCCAACTACGTAAATGGAAATGGAAGTGTGGGTGTATGTGTTTGTACAGGTGTCGGTGTAGGGTAGGGGAAAGGGTAAGGGTAGGTGGAGGAAATCAAGAGCACCCTCATTACTAGCGGGTCTGAGGACAACCCCTGCCTGGAATGCCTATTGGCGAGGAGAAGTGAGTGGGAGAGTGAAGGTGGATGTGGGTCGGCCAACCTAACTACAACAGGTCGTCTAGTAGAGCTGCCAGGTGTATACCATGGGCTACACAAATGCTAGTATGTGCCAAATTACCCTAGCTAAACAGCCCTATTTGGGCGTGCCAAGGTAAGGCTCACGCATGGTGTGCATGATGCATATCCAGCCCACCCCGCCCACATGCGTGTGTACTCCGTGCACCCCCCAAGTATGCCATTTGGCTACACAAACCAACCTTTCAGCTTGGTCCGATGACTCCACCATTTGGACGTCGTAGCCCGGTTATAGATCACCAGGCGGGGTCCGACTGAGTGCCGATCTCGCGCTACCACCGAGCCTGGCCTTAGGCAAGAAGAAAACTGAGAGTATACACGTCAATCTCAGCCTAAGTAGTACATACATGGAGCGATATGGAAGATGAAATTCACTAGATACGTCGTTAGGTATGGTTGCAAGCGTCACTATACGGGTAACCCTGGTTCGCCCCACGTCTAGTAGTGCCAGCTGCCAGCTGTGCTGGCCACATGCCGACGGTACAGATCCCCGTCTGCGTCTGTGTTTGCGTTCTTCATGTTGACGTGGGCACACGTGTGGACTGGTTGAAAGAGCTTGCTTGCTCGCTTCGCACATTGTCTGTTAGCGCTCTCCTTTACAGCCCCGCCAAACTTATTTAAATGAGGTAGACCGTCCTTCGACCATTGTATAAATAGTACCCAAATTCAGTTGCGCGTTCATGGCGACTCGCTGCGACTCCGGGAGCTAATTGCTAGCTGCTCAGTTTGTAGGCCGGTCGATTTATTTTGGAGGATATACTCAGGTATCTAGCCTTTTGGCATTTCAGTGGAGGGAATATTTTTTGCTCCAGGAAAGCTTGAACCATTTGCCCACCTTTGCGACCCGCTATCTCCACCACTTTTTTTTATCGCTAGCTCGCAAGCAACAGATTGTACCTTGCTACTTTAGTCCTAAGCCGGTCTGATAGGGTTTTCCAGACACTCCGGGTCTCATTCATGTCAACACTTTTCTGGCTTCTTTGAACTCGCAGGATGTTCTGCACGACTATGCAGTTAGATCGGATTGACATGGGCAGAAGTGCTCTGACTGGATCGCTTCCCAGGGCGAGCAACGTTCGTCGGTTGGATGGCAGACGCAGAATACATGTGCTGCTGCACGCAACGCGCTTTAGGGGAATGCCCATTTCCACTGGCTTCCTGGGCTTCGAGGCTGCGTCTCTGACGTTGAAAATGAAGACGAAGCGAATAAGTAAGAAGCTGATCCTGGAAGCCGAGACACCTGCTGTTGCTCTGCCTCCTCGATTCCTGAAGGACATGAGGTACTCCAGTAGAGCAATAAAGGCGAGGGCGAAGGTGGTGCACCTGGTGATGGAAGGGCTATCTCAGCAGGGGGAGAAGAGCTCTGAGGCAGATAGTAGCAGCAGCATCTCCAACCCTGTTCTCGAGCTTGTGATCGAGAGAGGAGATGCCGTGGACTTGTGCGGAGCGCTCATTGTACTGTTGGAGCTGAAGGGAGAGGATGCACAGGTGGGGGGTGGAACTATGCTCAGATGCTGGGGGCCTGCTGGATGGACAGGCACTATCACTATCACTAGCTTAATAATTAGTGCAGCCAGTATAATGTGCTGTAGGAGCTACTGATAGTGATAGTGCCAGGAGCTCTGGCACTGGCGCAAGCACCAGCACCAGCGCCACAGGCACTAGCACTAGGACTATCACGAGCACCAGCACCAGCACCACAGGCAATAGCAGCAGGACTGTCACCAGCACCAGAACCAGCACCACTAGCACTAACACTAGCATGGGCACTAACACGAGCACCAGCACCTCTGGCACTAGCACTAGCACCATCACCATCTCCATCTCCATCACCATCACCATCACCTCTATCAGCAGCACCAGCACCAGCACCACAGGCACTAGCAGCAGGACTGTCACCAGCACCAGAACCAGCACCACTAGCACTAACACTAGCATGGGCACTACCACAAGCACCAGCACCTCTGGCACTAGCACTAGCACCATCACCATCGGCATCACCACTAGCACTAGCACTAGCACTAGGACCACAGACACTAGCACTAGGACTATCACCATCACCAGCTCCAGCACCAGCTACTCGAGCACAAACACGAGCATGGGCACTAACACGTGCACCAGCACCAGCACCTCTGGCACTAGCACCATCACCATCACCATCACCATCACCACTAGCACTAGCACTAGCATGGGCACTAAGACGTGCACCAGCACCAGCACCTCTGTCACTAGCACCATCACCATCACCATCACCACTAGCACTAGCACTAGCATGGGAACTAACACGAGCACCAGCACCAGCACCTCTGGCACTAGTACTAGCACCATCACCATCACCATCACCATCACCATCACCATCACCATCACCACTAGCACTAGCACTAGCATGGGCACTAACACGAGCACCAGCACCAGCACCTCTGGCACTAGCACCATCACCATCACCATCACCATCTCCACTAGCACTAGCACTAGCATGGGCACTAACACGTGCACCAGCACCAGCACCTCTGTCACTAGCACCATCTCCATCACCATCACCACTAGCACTAGCACTAGCATGGGCACTATCGCGTGCACCTGCACCAGCACCTCTGGCACTAGTACTAGCACCATCACCATCACCATCACCATCACCATCACCACTAGCACTAGCACTAGCATGGGCACTAACACGTGCACCAGCACCAGCACCTCTGGAACTAGCACCATCACCATCACCATCACCACTAGCACAAACACGAGCATGGGCACTAACACGAGCACCAGCACCAGCACCTCTGGCACTAGCACCAACACCATCGCCAGCACCGGGACCAGCACCTCTAGCACTAGCACTAGCATGGGCACTAGCACGTGCACGTGCACCATCACCAGCACCTCTGGCACTAGCACCATCACCATCACCATCACCATCACCATCACCATTAGCACTAGCACTAGCATGGGCAATAGCACGTGCACCAGCACCAGCACCTCTGGCACTAGCACTAGCACCATCGCCAGCACCAGGACCAGCACCTCTAGCACAAGCACTAGCATGGGCACTAACACGTGCACCAGCACCTCTGGCACTAGCACTAGCACGCTAGCACTAGGACCAACTCCGGCACCAGCACCACAGGTGCTAGCAATGGGACCAGCACCAGGACCAGCACCTCTAGCACTAGCACTAGCATGGGTACTAACACGTGCACCAGCACCTCTGGCACTAGCACTAGCACGCTAGCACTAGGACCAACTGCGGCACCAGCACCACTGGTGCTAGCAATGGGACCAGCACCAGCACCAGCACCAGCACCAATTGAAATTGAAATTGAAATTGTTACATCCGTGTAACACAGTTGCTCGCAGGACGTGATGTTAAGGACACCTCAGCGTAAGCCGGAGCTAGCTACAGTCACCGTATCCAGCACCAATAGCACTAGCACTAGGACCAGCACCAGCTCCGGCACTAGCACCACTGTCACTAGCACTATAATTCCCAGCAGTATTGTAGCATGCGTGGGCACCAGCCATAGCAGTAGCAGTAGCAGTAGCACTTATTCTACCACTACCACTACCAAAAGCATTCCCCCCCCCCCCACACACACCCCCCCCACACACACCCCCCACACACACACACCCTTCCACACACACACACACCCACACACCCACACCCACACATCCACATCCACACCCACACCCTCACCCACCCACTCACCCACCACCCTCTTTCTCCTCCCTTGCTTGCTTCTCACCCCCAGATAATATCAGCCGGCAGCACATACCTCAAACACAAGCCAATCACCAAGGGCCTCCACACCTCCGTCATCACGAGGGACATCGCACTCTCAGTGTCGCTGGCACACAGAAACCTAGCCGCCAGCCACCACTTACATCCCCCCCCCTCCCCCACTCCCCAGATAATATCAGCCGGCAGCACGTTCCTCAAACACAAGCCAATCACCAAGGGCCTCCACACCTCCGTCATCACGCGTGACATCGCACTCTCAGTGTCGCTGGCACACAGAAACCTAGCCGCCAGCTACCGGGTGAAACCTGATGGTACCGCCCTGGAGGACGCGTACAGGCATGCAATAGATGGGCTGTCTGTGCTCAACTTGCTTGAACCCAAGTATGGCGCCATTCTGAGGGTGGAGATGTATGACATCCTAACGGTGAGGGGTGAGGGGTGAGGCGTGTGTGCTTATACATACATACATACACACACACACACACACACACATACATACACTCTGGTATCGCCCTGGAGGACGCGTACATGCATGCAATAGATGGGCTGTCTGTGCTCAACTTGCTTGAGCCCAAGTATGGCACCATCCTGATGGTGGAGATGTATGTACATCCTGACGGTGAGGTCTGACAAGTTTGTGCACATACCCCCCCCCCCCCCCCCCCCCCCCCCCCCAAACACACACACACACACACACACACGCACACACGCACAAATGTCAAAATAATGTCCATTATCACCCTTGCGCCCACACACAAATCTCCCCCCAACCCCCAACCCCAACCCCAACCCTAAACACACACATACATACGTCCCCCCCGCACGCAAATATCCATTCACACCCAAGCTCCCCCCCCCCCCCCCCCCCCCCCCCCCCCCCCTCAACCAACCAAAAAACACACACACACACACATATACACACACTGGTTTCGCCCTGGAAGGCGCGTACAGCTGTCTGTGTTAAACTTGCTGGAGTCTAAGTATGGCGCCATCCTGAGGGTTGAGATGTATGACATCCTGACGGTGAGGGGTGAGGCGTGTGTTCATATTCAGGGCCTGGCAGTGCCTTTCGCCTGTTGGAAGACAAGCCAAGCCACAAAATGCTCCCAGGTTCAACCTAACTCCCGGTTATATAACTTCAACCCAGCCCAACCCAACCCAACCCAACCCAACCCAACCCAACCCAACCCAACCCAACCCAACCCAACCCAACCCAACTTCAACCCGACCCAACCCAACCCAACCCAACCCAACCCAACCCAACCCAACCCAACCCAACCCAACCCAACCCAACCCAACTTCAACCCAACCCAACCCAACCCAACCCAACTTCAACCCAACCCAACCCAACCAACCCAACCCAACCCAACCCAACTTCTACCCAACCCAACCCAACCCAACCACCCAACCCAACCCACCCAACCCACCCAACCCCACCCAACCCAACCCAACCAAACTTCAAACCCAACCCAACCCAACCCAACCCAACCCAACCCAACCCAACCCAACCCAACGTGTCTGCTTGCACAGGGCCTGGCCGTGCTGTACGCCCAGAGGCTGTTAGAACACAAGCCAAGCCGCAAAATGGGGTTGCAGGCGGTGAAAGAGTCAACTCTCCTACTAGCAGTCTCCTCCCAACAGAGGACTGAGCTGTTGAGCAAAGTCAACCGGCTGCTGAGTGCCGCTGAGGTGGTGGCGGTATACGAGGCGTTGGCTGAGTTAGTAACTGATGACAGGCTGACGGAACCGGAGCTGTATGAGCTGGCCCTAGCAAACATGGCAGAGGGGTACACTAGTCGCTGGCCACAATATGTGTTCAGGTGCGTGAGGGTGAGGGTGGTGGTGGTTCAGGGTGGTGGTGTGGTGGTAGTGGTGTGGTGGTGGTGATGTGGTAGTGGCGGTGGTCGGGTTGTGGTGGTGAGTTGGCCCTAGCAAACATGGCAGAGGGTTACACTAGCCGCTGGCCACAATATGTGTTCAGGTATGTGAGGGTGGTGGTGGTGTAGAGTGGTGGTATGGTGGTAGTAGTGTGGTGGTGGTGACGTGGTAGTGGCGGTGGTCGGATTGTGGTGGTGAGTTGGCCCTAGCAAACATGGCGGAGGGGTGCACTAGTCGCTGGCCACAATATGTGTTGAGGTGCGTGAGGGTGCGGTGGTTGTGTTGGTGTGGGGTGGTGGAGTGGTGGTAGTGGTGGAGGGGTAGTGGCGGTGGTTGGGTTGTGGTGGTGGTAATGGTTGTAGTGGTGGTGGTGGTGGGGTTGTGGGGTGTGAAGGCTAGTTACACTAGTCGCTGGCCACAATATGTGTTCAGGTGCGTGAGGGTGGTGGTGGTAGTGTGGGGTGGTTGGTGGTGTGGTGGTAGTGGTGTGGTGGTGAGTTGGCCCTAGCTAACATGGCGGAGGGGTACACTAGCCGCTGGCCACAATATGAGGGTGAAGGTGGTGGTGTGGTGGTGGTGGTGATGTGGTGGTGTGTATGTGAGTGTGCATTTGTGTGTATGTGAGTGTGCATTTGTGTGTATGTGAGTGTGTGTTTGTGTGGTGGTGGTTGAGTGTGAGTTGTTGTTGGTGGTGGATGGGGGGGGGGGGGGGGGGGGGGTATGCGAGTGGGTGTGGGTGTGTTGGCGTGTGTAGGGGTGGTGGTGTGTAGGTGTGGGTGTGTGTGGGGGGGGAAGGCTGCTAATCCTTTTGGTCCCGTTCTTCCCCCAGTGCGGACCTCAGTGCGGACCCTGCTAAACCCTAAATCCTGAAGATCCCAAACCCTAGACTGGTTCCTTTTTCAGGGCGGACTCGCTTCTTCAGGAAATCACAAAACGCTCCGTGAAGTCGCTGGGTGTCGTGTTGGTGTGTGTGCTAGTGGGTGGGTGGGTAGGTGGGTCGGGGTGGGGGTGTGGGGGGGGGGAGGGGGGGCTGCTGATCCCGCTGATCCCGTTCTTCCTTAAGGGCGGATATCAGTGTGGACCCTGCTAAACCCGAAGACCCTAAACCCTATACCCGTTCCTCTTTCAGGGCGGACTCGCTTCTTGAGGAGATCACAAAACGGTCCGGCAAGGCGCTGGATGTGGTGTTGGAGCGAGCTGTGTGTGCGCTACTACTAGGTAGGGAACGGCAACTTATATTAGTGTTGAAAACTAATATTAACTAATATGATTATATTGTCACAATAATATTAGTTTTTCAAATAAATTCAAAGTTCTGGTGAGACGGCTCGTCAGTCTTATATTAATTAACATTCACTAATATGATTCACTCACTTATATCAACCCCCCTAGCCTTTCCCTATACATGCGTGGGCACTGGCCAAAGCAATCGCAATCGCAATCATTCCACCACTGCCACTGTCACTACCACTGCCACAAGCTTCCCCCCCCCCCCCCCCCCCCCCACGGCCACCACCACCTCCCCCTCCCCCCCCCCCCACCACCACCACTTATGTGTGCTACTACTAGGCAAGCCTGAGGAAGCTACCGCGAAGCTGGTAGATGCACCTGAGAGCTTCCCTGGCTTTCCCAGCACAAGACAATCCAACAAGGCCAAGCCAATTGAGGTTGATTCAACTAGGAAGGCTGAAGCTGAGAGGAGTAGTGCAAGCGGGGAGGCTGTAGCTAAGAGTGTAGCTGAGGAGGGCCGAGATGTGGCTGAGGAGGCAAGTGCGAGTGGGGTGCAGTCAAGACAGCTTGGAGCTGAGGACAGTGCATTAGTAGTGCTGGTGAGTGAAGTGTGTGTGGCTAAGAGTGCAGCTGAGGATAGTGCAGTTGTAGTGCTGTCTGTAGCTGAGGAGAGTGCATTAGTAGTGCTGGTGAGTGGAGTGTGTGGCTAAGAGTGCAGCTGAGGATAGTGCATTTGTAGTGCTGTCTGTAGCTGAGGACAGTGCAGTTGTAGTGCTGGTGAGTGGAGTGTGTGTAGCTAAACGTGTAGCTGAGGATAGTGCATTTGTATTGGAGTGCAATTGCAGTGCTGATTATAGCTAAAAGTGTAGCTGAGGATAGTGCATTTGTAGTGGAGTGCAATTGCAGTGCTGATTGTAGCTTAAAGTGAAGCTGAGGATAGTGCATTTGTAGTGGAGTGCAATTGCAGTGCTGATTGTAGCTAAGAGTGTAGCTGATGATAGTGCATTTGTAGTGGAGTGCAATTGCAGTGCTGATTGTAGCTAAACGTGTAGCTGAGGGTTGTGCATTAGTAGTGGAGTGCAATTTCAGTGCTGATTGTAGCTAAAAGTGTAGCTGAGGATAGTGCATTTGTAGTGGAGTGCAATTGCAGTGCTGATTGTAGCTAAACGTGTAGCTGAGGATTGTGCATTTGTAGTTGAGTGCAATTGCAGTGCTGATTGTAGCTAAGAGTGTAGCTGATGATAGTGCATTTGTAGTGGAGTGCAATTGCAGTGCTGATTGTAGCTAAACGTGCAGCTGAGGATTGTGCATTAGTAGTGGAGTGCAATTGCAGTGCTGATTGTAGCTAAGAGTGTAGCTGATGATAGTGCATTTGTAGTGTTTTTGTAGCTGTGAATGTAGCTGATGATAGTGCATTTGTAGTGCTGTTTGTATCTAAAAGGTTAGCTGATGATAGGGCATTTGTAGTGCTGGTGTGTGGAGTGTGTGTAGCTGCAAGCGTAGCTGAGGAAGGCTAGTATGTAGCTTAGGAGGCGAGTGGGAGTGGCGCCCAGTTAAGACAGCAAGGAGTTGAGTATAGTGCATTTGTAGAGCTGTTTATAGCTGATGATATTGCATTTGTAGTGCTGTCTTCAGCTGAGGATAGCACAATTGGTAGTGCTGTCTGTAGCTGAGGATAGCGCAGTTGTAGTGCTGCCTGTAGCTGAAGATAGTGCATTTGCAGTGCTGTCTGTAGCTGAGGATAGTACATTTGTAGTGCTGTCTGTAGCTGAGGATAGTGCATTTGTAGTGCTGTCTTTTGCTGAGGATAGTGCAGTTGTAGTGCTGTTTGTAGCCGAGGGTGTAGTTGAAAAGGGCAGATGTGTAGCTGGGGGGGGAGTGGGAGGGGGGCCCAGTGGAGTGGGAGTGTGTGTTTTGTATGATTCTTTTTCATTCCGCCCTGTACTGCTCCTTGTACCGCGCAGGACAAGCAGTCCCAAGGTGCTGGCAGCCAGCAAGCACTCGAGTCCCGCCAACCCTGAAACATTGCCATGACATTCATTTCAACCTGTACTTCAAACTGTACTTACGACTGAATGTATACTATTTTGTCTCAATCTTTTCCATTCCGCCCTGTACTGCTCCTTGTACTGCGCAGGACAAGCAGTCCCAAGATGCCGGCAGCCAACAAGCACTCGAGTCCCGCCAACCTTGAAACATATTGCTATCACACTCATTTCAACCTGTACTCCGCCCTGAATGTATTATGTTTTGTATCAATCTGATTCATTCTGCCCTGCACTGCGCAGGGACAACCAGTCCCAAGGTGCTGGCAGCCAGCAAGCACTCGAGTCCCGCCAATCCTGAAACATTGCCATGACACTCATTTCGACCTGTACTCCGCCCTGAATGTATACTATTTTGTATCAATCTTATTTATTCTTCCCTGCACTGCGCAGGACTAGCAGTCCCAAGATGCTGGCACCAAACAAGCTCTGACAACCCTGAAACATTGCCATGCCACTCATTTCAACCCGGACTTTGACCTGTACCTCGACCTGTACCTCGACCTGGATTTATAATATTTTGTCTCAATCTTTTTCATTCCCCCCTGTACTGCTCCTTGTACTGCGCAGGACAACCAGTCTGAAGATGCTGGCAGCCAGCAAGCTCTCGAGTCCTTCCAACCCTGAAACATTGCCATCACACTCATTTCAACCTGCACTTCGACCTGTACCTCGACCTGGAATTATTATTTATTATATATTATATCAATCCTTTTCATTCCTCCCTGTACTGCTCCTTGTACTGCACAGGACAACCAGTCCCAAGATGCTGGCAGCCAGCAAGCTCTCGAGTCCTTCCAACCCTGAAACATTGCCATCACACTCATTTCAACCTGTACTTCGACATGGACTTCGACCTGGATTTATGATTGGTATTATATTTTGTATCAATTCTTTTCATTCCGCCCTGTACTGCTCCTTGTACTGCCCAGGACAACCAGTCTGAAGATGCTGGCAGCCAGTAAGCACTTGAGTCCCTCCAACCCTGAAACATTGCCATCGCACTCATTTAAACCTGCACTTCAACTTTTACTTCAACCTGAATTTATTATTTGTTATTCTGTTATTATTTGTTATTCTGGTATTATTTGTTATTCTGTTATTATTTGTTATTCTGTTATTATTTGTTATTATTTATTATGCTGTTATTATTTGTTATTCTATTATTATTTGTTATTCAATTATTTTTATTTGTTATTTATTATTCTATTTTGTATCAGCTCTTTTCATTCCGCCCTGAACTGCTCCTTGTACTGCGCAGGACAACCAGTCCGAAGATGCTGGCAGCCAGCAAGCTCTTGAGTCTTGGGCCGAATCCTGGATGGAACTGTCTGTTCTTTCCAACTACCAAGACCTCAAGGTCCCGGCCGCAGCCCCCCCTGGCAGTAAAGGCAGCCCCCCCCGGGAGGATAGTAAGGGCAAGCCCCCCCCTAGTAAAAGAAGCGTGTCCCTCAAGTCCTATTTAAGCTCACCCAAGGTGGTTGTGTTCAACCAACTGCTCAACCAATCTAACCAACAGCAGTTGCAACAGGTGTGTGTGTATGTTGTTACAGTACAGGGGTAGGCGCACTGCTCAACAAATCTAACCACACAGCAGTGGCAGACAGCAGGCAATGTGTGTGTATTGCTGTGTTACAGACAGGGTGGGCGGAGCTGACATCAAAACCACTCTAACCAGCGCAGCAGTATTTGGCAGAGCAGGTGTGATGTGTATGTTGTACAGTACAGGGTAGGCGCATGCTCAACCAATTAACCAACAGAGTGGACAGCAAGCAGGTGTGTGTGTATGTATGTTACAGTACAGAGGGATAGGCGCACCACTGCTAAACCACTCTAACCCAGAGCAGGGCTAGGCGCAGGTGTGTGTGTATGTTGTTACAGTACAGGGGTAGGCGCACTGCTCAACCAATCTAACCAACAGCAGTGGCAGCAGCAGGTGTGTGTGTATGTTGTTACAGTACAGGGGTAGGCGCACTGCTCAACCAATCTAACCAACAGCAGTGGCAGCAGCAGGTGTGTGTGTATGTTGTTACAGTACAGGGATGGTATGCGACACCTGCTAACCATTAAACCAACAGCAGTGGCAGCAGCAGGGGTGTGTGTATGTTGTTACAGTACAGGGTAAAGGAGCCATGCTCAACCAAACTAAACCAAAAAGCTAGTGGGCAGCAGCAGGTGTGTGTGTTGTTGTTACAAGATACAAGGTGTAGGACGCACTGCTCAACCAATCTAAACCAGCAGGCGGGACAAGCAGCAGGACGAAATTGTGTGTGTAGGCTGTACAGACGGGGTAGCGCACTGCACTCAACCATCTAACCAAGAGCAGTGGCAAGCAGCAGGATGAGATGGTGTATGTGGATACAAGTACGGGGTATAGGCGACGATGCTCAACCAAAGTCTCTAACCGCAGCAGTAGAGGAAAGCAGAGGTGTGTGTGTATGCTTGTTACAGGTACAGGGGAAGGCGACACTGCTAACCAATCTAAACCAGCAGCTTAGATGATGGCAGCAGTCAAGAGTGTGTGTGTATGTTGTTTACAGTGCAGGGGAGGTAAAGCGCATTGCTCAACAATCTAACCAAGCAGCAGGATAGGGGGGGCTAACAAAAAAGGCTCAGGGCAAGGATGGGTGTGTATGTTGTTACAGTGCAGGGGTAGGCGCACTGCTCAACCAAATCTAAAAAACCAGCAGAGCAGTGGCAGCAGAAGGGGGTGGTGATGGTATGTATTGTTACGAGTAACAAGGTACACACCCACACTCACCCCACCCACAGAACCCACTGGAGGAACACAGAACCAACGACCAAACCAACCACAAACCCACCCACACCCCACAAACGGCGCAACCCAACCTGCCATACCAAACCCAACCCAACCACACACGAGAGCAGAAAATGGATGCCACACCACAAACGAAAAGAAGCACACACCACCCAACCCATGCAGGTGACACGAAACAGAAAAAGGGTGTGGGCGAGGACGGCAGGGACAAGAGCAAGAGACTACAGGGATGTAAGAGACCCCAACCACACCCCACCCCACCCACAACGTACACACCAACCCAAACCAACCCACCCACCCCACCCAACGCAACCCAACCAGCATAACACAACCCAACCAAACCCACCGACCCACCCACCCACCATGCAGTGACGAATACAGAGTTGGGCAGGGCAGGGCAGCAAGCTACACACCCCACACCACCCAGCACGCCACTACGACCAACGATACCACACCAAAACCCAAAACTGAAACCCGCAGCCCCGCCCGAAATAAAAACACCCAAGGCAAGCACACCCACCGGCATACAACCCAAACCACCCACCACCCAAACCACCCATTGCAGTGACGAACGCAGGTTAAATTGGGAAGGCACGGGGACAGCAAAAGGCTACACACCCCACCCACCCACCCACCACACAAAACGTTAGGCACACAAACAACCAAAACCCACCCCCCACCCACCGCCCAACCTACACCCAACCAACCCAACCCCAACCAAACCCACCCACCCCATGCAAGGTGACGAATCAGGTTGGCCAGGCAGAGAGGCAGCAAGCCATGGGTCGCCTGATGGGGGTACTTTGGACAAGGAGAAGGGGCGGCCAGGACAGAGGAGGGGAAGCAGAAATGCAATGGTCAATAGGTAATGACAGGAGTGGCAGATTTGAAGCAATATGGCGGCTAGTCAAACGGCAGGAGAGCAGTCGAGGAGCTTGATTTTGAAGAAGAGGTGGTGGGGGTGGGTTGTGTGTGTGTGTGGGGGGGGGGGGGGGGGGGGGGGGGGGGTATGTAGAGGGTAGTGTGTGTGTAGTGATAGAGGGGGGGGCGGGGGGGAGGGATTTAGGCGAGGGACCAAAACAATGTGACTGTTTTTGAGAGCCATATGTAGTAGGTTACGTACGAAGATGAGAGCCTAGGAGCTTTGACTGAAAGAAGAGGTAAGATAACGCCTGGTGGAGCGTTGTGTTAAGGGAAACCGATCGTACGCAGGATAGGGAGAAGAGGTTTCTACACCTCAAACTGGGACAAAGGCTACCACGCGGTTGACAACGACCTAACAACGCCAAAGAAGCAAACGAAAGGGGGAAATCGAGACACCCGACTCTTCTCCTCAAAGTGATTTGGATAGCTACCACTAGCAAAGGATGTATAATCGTCAGCTGGGTAAAGGGGAACTAAGAGGCAGGGATCCAACAACATGGAAGTAAAGGCAACTGATGGTGCATCAACACCCCTACACCCTATAAAAACTCCCTGCACCACAACAAATTCCACCAAAATTCAAGTTGTTTTAAACAAAAATCCTTATTGTCCTACCCCACCTAGACTAGATCGCAAAGCGTGACACACACACACACTACCATCAGCATACCCACCTACCACAAACCGTCGGTCGATACCCACTCCTTGTCACCAAAACAAACCCCTGCCGTCCAGATAAACTGCACCCATCCGCACTTATTTAACCACAGAAGAAGCCCACCCTACCACCTAACCAAACACCAACCACACGCCCCCCTCCCCCCCAGCCCCCTCCTTCCACGCCACACCCCCCATCCCACACCACCCGTATTCGCCCCAGTACCCATCGCACCCCTTCCAACCCCCTGGCTAGGTCGACACAAGGTTGAGCAGAAACCCATGCTGACGGTGGTTCACCTAGGAGGAAGCATAGATGACTTTCGCTATAAGAAACAAAAAGTATTCTCACCCCCCACCCTTCACCCCACCCACATCTAAAACACACCCTCCTTTATCCCACACCCACCCTCCCCCATCCTACCCAACACCTCCTCAGACCCAACCCCCACCCCCCACCCCATTCAAACACCCGCCTCCCCCCCTCGCTCTCTCGCTTCGCTCTCTCTCTCTCTCTCTACTCTCTCTCTCGCCTCTCTGCGCTCTCCTCCCCCGCCCACCCCACCCTCCTTCAAACACACCACCCCCCTCCTCCCCCCCTTGGCTAGGTGGCCAAGCTTGAGCAGACCATTGCCGATGGTATGGTTTCACTAGGAAAGCTTAGATGGGCTTGCCTCATCTTCGCTCTTGGCGTTGCAGGTCGTACGTTCCCCGCGATGGTCGCTTGTCCCTTGAAGGTAGGAGGGACCGCTCACCCCACCCCCCGGGGCTCCCTAAACACCACGCACCTCCAGGGTTATCATTACTTAGCACTCATCATGACGCCTCTCATCACAGCGATTCAAAAATGTTGTCTTTTTTCTCAAATCATGCCCCCTGGCTCCTCCCCTGCTATCTGACTGTACTAGGTGGCCAAGCTGAGCAGACCATTGCCGGATGGTGGCCACTAGGAAGCTTAGAGGGCTTGCGCGCTACGAAAAAAGCTTTACGGCTCCAACCCCCCACCAACCCCCCGATCCCACCCTTCCCAACCCCACCCTCCTTCCAAACCACAACCACCCCCCTCCTCCCAACCTCCTGTCTAGGTGGCCAAGCTTGAGCAGACCATTGCCGATGGTGGCCCACTAGGAAGCTTAGATGGCTTGCGCTCATCTGACGGCGGTATGCAACTCTGGGTTGAGGACGCCACCGGCAAGATCAAACCACGCACTGTAGCACGTGTGGTGGACGCTAAGGGGACTGACCGGGGTATCACGTTGGAGCGACAGGTGGGTGGAGGATAGTAGTGGTGGGGTGGGTTTGGGGTGGTGGTAGGTGTGTGTGTGGGGTAGGGGGTGGGGGTGGGGTGCAAGAGACAGACAGGGATTGACAGAGGCATCACTTCAGAGCGACAGGTGGGTGAATGGTTTTGGGGTGTTGGTGTTGGTGGGAAGGGGAGGGGAGAGTGTGGTGTGGTGGCGGGTGAGTGGGTTTGGGTGTGTGTGTGTGTGGAGGAGGTGGAGGGGGGGGGGGGGGGGGGGGGGGGGGGGGGGGGGTATGCGGACGGGATTGACAGAGGTATCACGCTGGAGCGACGGGTGGTGGCGGGACGATAGTAGTGGTGGTGGTGGGGGGTGGATTTGGGGTATGGTGGTAGGGGGAGGGGAGGGAGAGAGTGTGGTGGATGCCTAGGGGACCGACATAGGTATCACTTTGGAGGATACGAAGTGGTGTGGTGGGTGAGTGGTTGGGGGTGGTAGGGGAGAGTGTGATGGTGAGTGGGGTAAAGTAGTAGGTGGGTGGGGGGTAAGGGAAGGATGGTGGGAGATAGAGTTTGGGGTGGGTGGTGGTGAGGTAGTAGGTGGGTGAGTGTGGAGTGGGGGGGTGGAGTGAGATGGTTGGGATGGGTAGGTCCAGTAGGGGAGCGAGTGTGATGGTGGTGGGTAATTGGGGTGGAGGTCGTGGGTAAGTGGGGGTGGTGGGGGAGTAAGGGTGGGTGAAATGTGGTGGGTAGTAGTGGCATGTGGTGGGTAGTGAGTGGTGGGGTGGGTGAGTGGGTTTGGGGTGGTAGGGGAGAGTGTGATGGTGGTGGTGGGTGGGTGGGTGGGTGGGTTTGGGATTGCCTTACCAAACTCCTTGCAGGCATGGCTCGATGCAGTGAAGGAGATAGCCCCGATGGAGCACATGTAGCAATTATAACCTATCCTTGTGACTAATTAATATTAAAATGCACCAACTTACCTTCTTTGCTGCCTTGCCTGGCCTTAACCGAAACTCCTTGCAAGACATGGCACGAAGCAGTGAAGGAGGATAGTAGCCCCGAATGGAGGCACATTGTAGCACGATTCTAAACCTATCCTGTGCTAATATAATATACAACATGCCAACCTTACCTTCTTCTGCTGCCTTGCCTTGCCTTACCGAACTCCTTGCAGACATGGCTCGATGCAGTGAAGGAGGTAGCCCCGATGGAGCACATGTAGCGATTATAACCTATCCTGTGCTAATATAATATACCACATGCTAACCTTACCTTCTGCTGCCTTGCCTTGCCTTGCCTTGCCGAACTCCTTGCAGACATGGCTTGATGCAGTAAGGGGGGAACCTTCAACAGGGCACTGGGCACGTGTAGCGATTAGGGTGGGGGGGTGGGGGTGGGGGTAGCCTTCTAGGCCACTGGTGGCCACGTGGAGGTAGCCTTCAACAGGGCACTGGGCACGTGTAGCGATTATTACCTATCCTAACCTATGCTATGCTATGCTATGCTATCCTACCCCAGCCTACCCCATCCTAGGCTGATCTAAAATGATTCAACCTACACTAAATAAACCTTCACTATAATAAGCTAAACTAACCTTAACTAACCTGAACCTTACCATACTCCTTGCAGGCATGGCTCGATGCAGTGAAGGAGGTAGCCTTCAACGTGGCACGTGTAGCAATTAAAACTTATCCTATCCTATCCTTTGCTAATCAAATCTTCTAACCTATCCTAACCTATCCTTTGCTAATCAAATCTCCTAACCTATCCTAACCTATCCTAACCTATCCTAACCTATCCTAACCTATCCTATCCTATCCTATCCTAACCTATCCTATCCTATCCTTTGCTAATCAAATCTCCTAACCTATCCTAACCTATCCTATCCTATCCTTTGCTAATCAAATCTCCTAACCTATCCTAACCTATCCTATCCTATTCCAATCCTATATGATTCTACCTATACTAACATAACCTAACCTTTACTGTACTATGCTTAACTAACCTGAACCAGCTTCAAGTAACCTGAACTAACCCGAACTAACATAACTAATCTTAACTAACCTTAACTAACCTAAACCTTAACTGACCTTAACTAATCTTAACCTTGGCCAACCTTAACTAACCTTGCAGGCATGGCTCAATGCAGTGAAGGAGGTAGCCTTCAACAGTGCACGTGTAGCAATTGCAACAGCGCTATTAGGAGTGGTATTCTTCAACACGCGCGGTGCATTGCAGGTAGGGACCGGCATATCATAGCATAGCATAGCTTGGTATATCATATTATAACACCCTACTAGGAATGGTTTTCTTCATCACGCGCGGTGCATTGCAGGTAGGCACCGGCATATCATAGCATAGCATAGCATAGCAATTCAAGTCATAACGCACTACAAGGAGTGGTTTTCTTTAACACGCGCGGTGCATTGCAGGCAGGGACCGGCATATCATATCATGGTATATCATGTAGGCACCGGCATATTATATCATAGTATATCATAGCATAGCATAGGATAGCATAGCATAGCATGGTATATCATATCATATCATATCATGGTATATCATATCAAATCATGGTATATCATATCATGGTATATCATATCATATATCATATCATATCATAGTATATCATATCATGTTATATCATATCATGTTATATCATATCATATCATATCATATCATATCATATCATATCATGGTATATCATATCATGTTATATCATATCATGGTATATCATATCATATCATATCATGGTATATCATATCATATCATATCATATCATATCATATCATATCATATCATATCATATCATATCATGGTATATCATATCATATCATATCATATCATATCATGGTATATCAGTATATATAAAGTAGCATGTCCGTGAAGGGTATAGCGTGTGCCCGGCGCGTGTTCGGCCCCTTTTGGCCTAGCCAGTTGGTTTTTTGGTTCCATATCTTGCCGACCTGTCGCCCAGGTGGCAGCGAGTCTCGGATCTCGATTTTTCGAGACCTGTTGCTGACGTGGCCACGGGGGTCATCCCCTCTGTGCGACGGGCTCAGATGCTAGTCATCTTATTACAAAAAGTAGCATGATAGTAGGTTGTGATATGGTTTAGCCCTTTGGGCCCAGGCAGTTGGGCTTTTGGTTTCTTTGTTTTGGATCTCGATTTTCCGGAGCCACAGGAACGATTGCCTCCTGCCGTCCACCCACCCGCACCCGTCCAAGGTTACCTGGCTTGGTGCCCGAATTTTCCTGCGACCTGTTCGCCCCCTGCGCTGCTTTGTGCTGCTCTGATGAAGCCGGTGTCGTTTTCAACTCCTTCTCGCTGCTCTTCTGTAAAATTCTCTTGCATTTCCTGGGCCAAGCCGTTCTGAAACCCGAATTTTCCTGCACACTTCTGCTATTTTCGGTGCTCGCTGCCTGAGTCGCCCTCTATTCAACGGTGTAGCCTCCCTCTGTCTGCCCAAACTCTTCCCCACAAATTTTGCTGCCACTGCCAATAACTTTGCAGCTCCCTCCGTCGCAGCATTCCCTTCTCCTTCTCCTGCGCTCTCACTCATGCCCGCTCGCTGGCTGCCTTTCGCTGACGTGGCCAGGGGAGCCGTTCCGGAGTCGTTTCAAAGTTACCCGATTGGGAGTTACCCGTTCTGGAGTTTGGTTTCGGATCTCGATTTTCCGAGACCTGTCGCTGACGTGGCCACGGGGGTCCTCCCGTCGGTACGACGGGCTCAGATGCTAGTATCATATAATACCACATCATATCATATCATATCATATCATATCATATCATATCATGGTGTATCATATCATATCATATCATGTCATAGTAAATCATATCATGGTAAATCATATCATGGTATGTCATATCATATCTAGGGAGCGGCAAATAGGTCTATGTGGGCCCAGCCGATAGATCTATATAGGTCTATATAGGGCAAAATATACCTATATCTGCCCTATCGGTACACCAAGGAGGCCTCTGAAAAATCTGGTATTATTTTTACATGTCCTGTGCTGCATTTCAGGGTGCCCTGCACCTTCAAAAAAAATAATGGATTTTTTTTAAGCATCAAAAATCACCTGCGTCGCTTGTTACTGGTGCGGTCACGCACCAATCCCAACTATGTAGCCTCCAAACCAACCCAGGCCCAGCACCCCCCTACTCCCATCAACACAATCATCAGTTCATCACCATCAGCAATCCAGAAAGTCTTTTAAGAGTCTTTTAACTGTCTAATTCGTTTTCTTTTTCTAGGTCACTGTGTGCATTTGTGTATGTGGGTGATCGGTGTGTATGTGTTGGAAGGTAATGGTGTCAATGTGTCATACACCCACCTGCATGGACATCCACCTACATGTATGTGTGTGTTCGTGGATGGGTGGTGTTGGAGTGTGAGAAGTTGCTGGTGTCAACGTGTCACACACAGGCATGTACACGCACCTACATGCATGTGTGTTCGTGTGTGCCCTTGCAAGTGTGTGCGTGTGTCCATGCTTGTGTGTGTGTCCATTCATGTGGGTTTGCATGGGAGACAAAGCACATGTGTATGTGTGTGTGAATGTGTTAGGATACATGATATCAATGCATGCAAGTGTGTGTGTGTTGGTGAGTGTACGTCCATGAAGGGAGGTGCATATGTTTCCCCCTCTCGTTAGTGAGCTTCACTATGCCAGACACAGCTTTCTTGGGTAAGAGCTCAAGGAAATCAAGACCTTCAACCCTACGAACAACACTGGAGCACTGGCTGGGTCTACATCCAGGAGCTCGACATGCCTCAGCCTCCCAGGCCCTGGCTCATAGTACCCAGTAGCTATCCTCTGGCAGGACCTCATGCCAGTCGTCTTCGGAAATCTTGCTCGGATACTTCGTCCTCCTCCTCTGAAACATCGCTTGATAACTCATTCTCCGACATATCGCTGGCGTCAAATCCCTCCAGTTCGACCTGGGAGCTCGCCGGGACAAGACTCTTTAGACCAGGCTGGACTCCGCCCCCGATATTGAGCGTTACAATGAAGCTGCGGCCTTTACCACGCTGCTTTATGTCGCCAGGGTACTTCACAACGCTTGAGGCCGATGCTATGGGTGCGGCTGATGAACCGTCCTGCACAGCTGTGTGCGCAACGTCCGCAAGAATCTCTCAACGATTGCCAGGTTTCCAGTCGTTTTTAGCCAATTCGCCCGCAATACCGGTCCCTGTTTGCCGGCTTCATTCAGTGATACGAAAGCGAATCGCAAGAGGAAGGAAGCTCAGACGGTGTGTGTACGCACAAATCATACCAACATAGACCTATCTGGTCGAGGGGGGGCGCTGGACAAGGGAAATCGATAGATCTATCGGCTTCGCGGAGATAGACCTATATAGGTCTATATAGACGATAGATCTATATAGACGATAGATCTATATAGACGATATATAGACAATAGATATATATAGACGATAGATCTATATAGACGATACATAGACGATAGATCTATATAGACGATATATATATATAGACCTATCGGTCTTTCGCCGCTCTCTAATCAAATCATATCATGGTATATCATATCATGGAATATCATATCATGGAATATCATATCATGGAATATCATATCATGGAATATCACATCATGGAATATCATATCATATCATATCATGGTATATCATATCATATCATGGTAAATAATATCATATCATATGGTAAATAATATCATATCATATCATCTCATATCATGGTATATCATCATATCATATCATGGTATGTCATATCATATCATATCATGGTATATCATATCATATCATATCATATCATGGTATATCATATCATATCATATCATGGTATATCATATCATATCATATCATATCATGGTACATCATATCATATCAGGGTATATCATATTAAATCGAGCTATTAGGAGTGGTTTTCTTCAACACGCGTGGTGCATTGAACTCACACCCGCATCCCCCGCCAGCCCCACAGGTAGGGTTGTGGGGCTGGCGGGGGATGCGGGTGTGAGTGTGTTGGTGGGTGACCAGGTGGTGAGGGAGGGAGGGATGGGACTGTGTTGCTGCATAGTGGCTTTCTTCAACACGCGCGGTGCATTGCACGTAGGGACCGTCATATCATATCACATCATATCACATCATATCATACCATGGTATATCATATCATATCGCGCTAATAGGGACGGTATTCTTTAACACGCACGGTGCATTGCAGGATAGCATAGCATAGCATATCACAGCATAGCATAGCATAGCACAGCACAGCATAGCATAGCTTGATGTCGGTACATTGCAGGGGTGGGTGTGGGTCGTGTAGCGATTGCAACGGCGCTATTAGGAGTTGTTTTCTTCAACACGCGCGGTGCATTGCTGGTGGGGACCGGCATGTCATAGCATAGCATAGCCAAGCATAGCATAGCATAGCATAGCATATCTTGATGTCAGAGCATTGCAGGTGTGGATGTGGGGCTGGCGGGGGATCCAACCTCAACCAACCTCAACCAACCTCAACCCACCTAATTGCAGGCCACTGTCCAAATGACTGTCCCCCTCCCAGCCTTCGGCACCTCAACCAAAGTTTCCCTCTACAAGTCAGTCGACTTTGCCAACCTCAACCAACCCTCACCAACCTCAACCAACCTCAACCAACCTCGACCAACCTCAACCAACCTAATTGCAGGCCACTGTCCAAATGACTGTCCCCCTCCCAGCCTTCGGCACCTCAACCAAAGTTTCCCTCCACAAGTCAGTCGACTCTGCCCTGGAGGCGGTGAACGCAGCGCAGCGTTCAGCTGCTATTGCCTTAGACCCTGCTGCTGCTGACCAGCTGTTAGTTGCCTACCTGTCTGTGCGAGCGACGGTGATGCGCTCGCCGCGCTTGGCGGAGCGGCTTCTGCCTAGCTTGCTAGAGGGACAGGCTCTGACGGCAGCACGGCAACAGGCGCAGGTGGGATGTGGGGTTGTGTGTGTGGGTGGTGTTTGGGTATTAGTGATGGGGTGGGTGGGGGGGTGGGGGGGCTTGGCGGAGCGGCTTCTGCCAAGTATGCTAGAGGGGCAGGCTCTGACGGCGGCACGGCAGCAGGCGCAGGTGGGATGCTGGTGCTGTGTGGGGGGGGTGTTGTTTGGGTGTGGGTAGGAGGTGACTGGTGGTGTGTGAGTGTGTTGGGGGGATGGGGGTGTGGGGGGGGAAAGGGTCTTGGCGGAGCGGCTTCTGCCAAGTTTGCTTGAGGGGCAAGCTCTGACGGCAGCACGGCAGCAGGCTCAGGTGGGATGTGGGGTTGTGGGTGTGGGTGGTGTTTGGGTGTGTGTGTGAGTGTGTGTGGGGGGGGGGGGGGGGTGGGGGGTCTGCCCAGCTTGCTAGAGGGGCAGGCACTGGCTGCAGTATTACAGCAAGCTCGGGTGTGGGTGGGTGGTGGTGGGAAGGGAGTGGGGGGGGGGGGGGGGGGGGGGGGTCTGCCCAGCTTGCTAGAGGGGCAGGCACTGGCTGCAGTATGACAGCAAGTTTGGGTGTGGTGTGGGTGTGGGTGGGTGATGCTAGCCGGAGCGGCTTCTGTCCAGCTTGCTAGAGAGGCAGGCTCTGACAGCAGCTCGGCAGCAGGCGCAGGTGGGATGGGGTGTTGTGTGGGTGGGTGGTGGTGGGAAGGGTGGGAGTGGGTGTGTTGGGGGGGGGGGGGGGGGGGGGGGGGGGGCTGCCTAGCTTGCTTGATGTGCAGGCACTGGCTGCAGTACGGCAGCAAGCTGGGGGTGGGGGGTGGGGGATGTTGTTTGGGTGTGTGTGGGGAGGGGGGGGGGGGGGGTCTGCCGAGCTTGCTAGAGGGGCAGGCTCCTCACCTCACCTCCATGTAAACTTCACTTAGACCATACCTCTCCTCCACCTAACCCTGACTTCACCTCGCCTCGCCTCACCTCACCTCACCTCCACCTAACCCTCACTTCACGCCTCACTTCACCTCCCCTCACCTCACCTCACCTTTGCCTGACCCTCACTCTACACCTCACTTCACCACGCCTCCCCTCACCTCCACGCAGCCTCATCTACCGCTACCGTACACCACCGACCCTACACTCACACACCTTCACCTCGCCTCCCCTCACCTCCACGCAGCCTACATCTAGACCTCACCTTATCTCCACCTAACCCTCACCACACACCTCACACTGCAGGAACTAGCACGCACAGGTCGACACCTAGACCTCACATCCTCCTCGGTGGACCTCAGAACGGTGGAGGTCGTGCAGGGCAAGAATGCACGTCTCACGGCCTCTGTAAGGGAAACAGGCTCATATCAAGAAGAAGGGAGCTTTGCCCAATCCACCTCCAAGCCCTCCAAAGCCGACAAGTACAAGACCTCGCGCACGCTGGACGTAGTGCTGAAGTACGATGCCCGGAACCAGGTTTGGAAGGTGGCTGAGGTGGTAGATGCTGGCACTACATGAGCTGGCACCGTGTGAGCTGGTGCTAAGTGAGCTGGCACTGTATGACCTGGCACTGCATGATCTGACACTCAATGAGCTGGCACTGTATGTGCTGGCACCGTGCAAGCTGGCGCTAAGTGAGCTGGCACTGTATGAGCTGGCACTGCATGATCTGGCACTCAATAAGCTGGCACCGTGTGAGGTGGCACTGTATGAGCTGGCATCGTGCAAGCTGGTGCTAAGTGAGCTGGCACTGCATCAGCTGGCACTGTATGAGCTGGCACTGCATGATCTGGCACTCTATAAGCTGGTACCGTGTGAGGTGGCACTGTATGAGCTGGCACTGAATAAGCTGGCATCGTGCAAGCTGGTGCTATGTGAGCTGGCACTGTATGATCTGGCACCGTATGTGCCGGCACCGTGCAAGCTGGTGCTAAGTGAGCTGGCACTGCATAAGCTGGCACTGTATGTGCTGTCACTGTGCAAGCTGGTGCTAAGTGAGCTGGCACTGCATAAGCAGTCACTGTATGTGCTGTCACCGTGCAAGCTGGTGCTAAGTGAGCTGCCACTGTATTATAGAACTCAGAAACCAGGGAGCGTGACAAGTAAAGAACTCCGAAACCAGGGAGTGCGACAGGGTTAGAACTGGACTGTAAGTAAAGAACTCCGAAACCAGGGAGTGCGACAGAGTTAGAACTCCGAAACCAGGGAGTGCGACAGTGTTAGAACTCCGAAACCAGGGAGTGCAACAGTGTTAGAACTCCAAAACCAGGGAGTGCGACAGTGTTAGAACTCCGAAACCAGGGAGTGCGACAGTGTTAGAACTGGAACTAGACCGGTTATAGACACGTCCAATTCTCTACACGGACAGTTTAACAACTTGTCTAGGTCAAGTCAGTTCATTTGAAGAATGCTGCAGATGCAGATGTACTTGAACTTGGTTACATAGCTTCAGCCAGCAATTTGGCTGCTCGCCGCCTTCGGCAGTAAAACAAAACTATTATC
Source organism: Chlamydomonas sp. ICE-L (assembly GCA_013435795.1). Classification (NCBI taxonomy): domain Eukaryota; kingdom Viridiplantae; phylum Chlorophyta; class Chlorophyceae; order Chlamydomonadales; family Chlamydomonadaceae; genus Chlamydomonas; species Chlamydomonas sp. ICE-L. The sequence continues at coordinate 29,300 of JACBWV010000826.1, read as the reverse complement.
AGGAAAATGCAGATGTACAAAGCAAGGAAGAAAGTGTTGCATAAACTCAGCAAAACAATGCCGAGATAGGATAGTGGCACATCCAGCCAACTGTCCACTCTTTAAATAGAGAGAGGAAGAGATTTCATAAACTCGGCAAAGCAATGCCGAGACAGAACAGCGTTACATCTTGCGCACAGTCCATGTTATAACAAGATGGGGGTCAACTAGTCTAAGGTAATGATAACGCCTGGTGGGGCGTGGTGTTAAGGGAGCCCGTCGTACGCAGGTGGGGAGCGGTCTCCTACCTCAACTGGACAAGCTACCATCGCAGTTGACGACGACCTGCAACGCCAAGAGCGACAGAAGGGGGAGTCCAATTAGTCAGTATATCTGGGTATGAGTGTATAAGTCTGCCGTGGCGACTTTCCCCAGCTGCAGCGTCCAGGAGGGTCATCTTAATACCACGCCCCTCCATGCATTATCTTCTTCTGAACCCGAGATTCAGTAACTGGACGTCTCGAGTTACCTTTTCGCTACGCCCCATGGTCCAGCACTCCATAACAGCAGACAGTTCTTGAACTTGAACTTGATTACATAGCTTCAGCCAGCAACTTGGCTGCTCGCCGTCTTTGGCAGTTTTTTATTTGCAAGGAAAATGTAGACAGTTCAAGACTGACTAAGGGTCTTCCATAGGCTGCATATACTTTTTTCCTCTTTGCTACATGGTTTGCATCACATGTAAACACCCACACACTTTTGGTCCGAACTATTGAGGCATGCCCTTGTCCTACTCTTTGTTATTACTAAGGTAGTCTGCCCACCAAATATTATATGGAGCCAGTAGTATCCGTTGGTCGGCCCCCTAGGGGGGACAGACCTATGCGATACTTTCGCGAAATCGTCAAATCTTAAAATCGTCGAATCTTAAAATTTCCCAAGTACGCCGGTCAAATCAGCCGGTTAACAGAGTACTCTGAAATCTAAGCGATTCGTGCTCGATTCCATCGGAGGCAATGTGTGTGTGTGAGAGGGGCAGCGTTTGTGGATGTGAGAAGGAAAGGAGGGGGGCTCTCGTACCTTCACATCGATAAGGTACTTGTCATCCCTGACTTTGTACTGCGTGTGTGTGTGTGAGAGGGACAGTGTGTGTGTGTTTGATAGGGATTGTGTGCGTGTGTATGAGAGTGACCGTGTGTGTGTGCGTGTAAATGGGACTGTGTGAGCCCTGAACTTGGGTACATGACTTTTAACATGTAATGTAATGGCTATAGCCAGCAATTTGGCTGGCTGGAGCCATGTACCGGTCTGGCTACTAAGCCCTAGCAAGTTTAATGCTCCTGATTTAAATTGTTACATGGTGTTACAGCAAGTTGAGTCAGTCAATGTTATTGTCCGGCTTTCATGCCGTCTCTAGAGTGACAATAGAGCACGCAGGTCACACTACCTGGCGTGCCTTCTGCCGTGCTGTTGGCCAGCTATGGCCACGTGCCGTGCCACGCAGTACCGTCTGATGTACTGTCGCAATCTACCTCATCAATCTCCTACGTGATGATTGATGCTTATCCTGTAATTACTCTCATAGCTACACCTTCTCCATACTCCGACAAGTTATATGCAGCGTCGCTAAAAAATGGCGGAGAGTGATCGAGAGGGAGCGACGTGGCAACGGAAGCGAGTTAGTTACGAGACCGTTGGCTGACGTGTCGGGCTTCATCACGGTCAGACGGATGGATGGATGGATGGACCAGAGATCTCTGGGATGGACGGACAAATGGGTAACACTGGGGGCTTTCGCCCCCCAGAAGGCTGGACTTCTCTCCAACCGTCGTCTACTCCTTCATCCTCTCTCCTCCATCATCTCCTGACCTCTCCTCATACAGCCAGATCTTAGGCCATGATGATCGGAAGTCTTGCCTCACGAAGTAGGCATCATCATCATCATCATCATCATCATCATCATCATCATCATCATCATCATCATCATCATCATCATCATCATCATCATCATCATCATCATCATATCATCATCATCATCATCATCATCATCATCATCATCATCATCATTACCTCCGTCACGGTTAGTGGTTGAGATCTGGGTCCTGCTCTAGGGGGTTTAATACCTACGCCACCAAAACGGTGCATGGTTGGGAGTTTGGTTTGTTTGTCATGTACGCACCCCTGGTGTAATGGGGTTTTTTCTTTTGTGGGTGCTTTTTCTTTAAAGCACAGAGTTTCATACACCCTCGCGGTGTCAAGTATAATTTAACATGTATTGTAATCAAGTCATCCATCTACCCATTATCGTCCATGGAAGATCCTTCAACTCCTGGGACGACGCCATCACATCGTACCTGGGCTATGCTGAATACCTTCGCCTCGGTCTTAGAGACTTCTGTGTACGCCTCTGATGATCCTCGTGCCATGATGCACTACCTCAGAAAGGTTAGGTAGTCGCTTTGTTCAAGTCCCTAGGAAAGTCCCTAGGAACGACCCTGCCACTGTCCTCACTTGCACTTCCTACACTGTTACACCAGTTGCTCACACCCCTATTGTCATAGCACCTGCCCACGTCCAATCCACAGCGACTGGAAATACAGATGTCCTGATTGTGACCAATGGGGTAACATGGTCATCTGGTACTGTCCTCTATGGCGATGAAGATTATGATGACGACTGGAGTATCCGACCTTGATCGAAGGAGATGCCGGGTTCGAAACCTGTCGGAAGCGTTTCGGTTCTCACGGTGGCCGTAAACCGTATTACATTACATTACATGTTAAAGTCTACTTACATTACCTTACATGTTAAAGTCTACTTGACACCGCGAGGGTGTATGAGACTCAGTGCTTTAAACAAAAAGAAAAAGCACCCACAAAGCAAAAAACCCCATTACATCAGGGGTGTGTCGAGGACAAACAAACCAAGCTCCCATCCACCGTTTTGGTGGCGTAGGTATTAAACCCCCTAGAGCCGGACCCAGATCTCAACCACTTACAGTGGCGGAGATAAGAAGCTAACAAATGATAAGTCACAAGAAGAAAAGAAAAAAAAGGGATAATAAATTACGGTGCCACTAAGCAGTCCAGGGCTTCCTGTCTTGCTCTTCTACAAGTAGAAAGATAGTATGAAACGTGACTGGTTATAGCCTCGTTGCCAACCTCGAGCAAGGTGAGCATACGAACCGGTGTCGATAAAACCACGTCCTTAGTAGGGTCAACTGTCCCAGGCAGTGTGACTTACTTGGATGTTCTAATTTTCAATTTTTTTTAATTTTCAATTTTCATGATGACGACGCAACTGTCCCTGTGATTGCCCCTGCAGCGTCTTTGTGCATTCCTGATGATGCCACCTCTGATAGGGACGACACACCCACCTTTACCATATTATCGTTTTCATATCTGATAGAATCTTCTGATGTGGTGATCAGTGCACCCTCACCTGCACCTGTCCTCCCACCTGCACCTGTCTTCCCACCTGCACCTGTCCTCCCACCTGCACCTGTCCTCCCACCTGCACCTGTCCTCCCACCTGCACCTGTCCTCCCACCTGCACCTGTCCTCCCTCCTGCACCTGTCCTCCCACCTGCACCTGTCCTCCCACCTGCACCTGTCCTCCCACCTGCACCTGTCCTCCCACCTGCACCTGTCCTCTCACCTGCACCTGCTCCTGATGGGGACAACACTTCCACATCCACCTCATTCCTTGAGATCCCATCCTGCTCTGCTGATGGGGACGATACATCCACCTCCACCTCATACACTTCCTGCTCCAATGAGCATGACACCACAACCACAGCCTGTCATACTGCCACACCCATTGCTGCTCTGATTTGTATCACCAGCTCCTCCCACTCTCTCATCACCTCTGCCTTCCGAGGCATGTTCTCCTAGCCCCACCCCAGCTACTGCCGTAGGGACTACAGGGCATTGCGCCTTCTTGTGGGCATCGGATAAATGCTAAAAGTTAATGAAGGGATGCACGGGGAGGGAATATTGGATGGAAGTGAGACTGATACTGTTTGTGATCATCTGTATGATGTACTGATCATGACGTGGAAATGTGAATGACGTGGAATTGATCAGCGATTGTGCTGATCTGCATGTGAGATCTGACTGATCTGTTGAACTGATCTGATCTGATGTGATGATCTGTATGAGGCACTGATCTGCATGATGTGCTGATCTGCATGTGAGATCTGACTGATCTGTTGAACTGATCTGATCAGATGTGATGATCTGTATTTTTTTTGTATGAGGCACTGATGCATGATGTGCTGATCTGCATAATGATCTGTATGACTTGCAGTACCGCTGATTGCACTTAACATGCTTCGACTAAATTGACTTCCCTTAGCATGCAGATTCGAAATCCATAGCGAGCGAGCGATACCCTCCTCAACAGATTTAATTTGCATGTAACATAATTTTCCAAGCAATGCATGTGTACGTATTGAAATTGAGATTGTTACATCCGTGTAAAACCGTTACTCACAGGACGTGAAGTTAAGGACACCATAGCGTAAGCCGGAGCTAGCTATAGTCACCGTATGTGTGCGTATGTAAGAACATACTGTCTTCCATTCCCAGTGCGAAAGAGTGGGAATGTTACATGAGAGACCCATATGAGATGGGGACTTGCCCATCCGGATGGCTCATGTGCACAAATGTGCATATCTGTGCATGACTTCATATCTGTATGTGCACTGATGTCCATGCACTAATGTACTTGCACTGCTGTACGTGCACCAATGTACATGCACTGCAGTATGTGCACTGACGTACCGGCTCTGCTGTGCGTGCACTGATGTAATTGCACTGCTGTACGTGCACTGCCGTACATGCACTGATTTCCATGCACTAATAATGTACTTGCACTGCTGTACGTGCACTACGATTTTTAATCACTACGGCAGCTTGCAGGAGCGATACCCTCCTAGCCTGCTTCAATACGAATGTCATATGAACAACCTACCGCCTTATCAAGATCTGGACCTGGACCTGGACCTGGACTCGGCCTTGGACCTATCTCTGGACCTGGACCTGGACTCGGCCTTGGACCTATCTCTGGACCTGGACCTAGACTCGGCCTTGGACCTATCTCTGGACCTGGACCTGGCCTTGGCCTTGGACCTATCTCTGGACCTGGACCTGGACCTGGACTCGGCCTTGGACCTATCTCCGGACCTGGACCTGGACTCGGCCTTGGACCTATCTCTGGACCTGGACTTGGACCTGCACTCGGCCTTGGACCTATCTCTGGACCTGGACCTGGACCTGGACTTGGCCTTGAACCCGTCTCTTGACCTATATCTGGACCTGGCCTTGGCCTTGGACCTGTCTCTGGACCTGTACACGGACCTGGACAATCAGGGTACTACTTCTTGCCAAATTGGTCAGCGCTTAAAGCGCACAAACGTCAAATTGGTCTGCGCTTTTTAGTGCAAAAAGCGCAAAAGCTGCGCGCTGCGCCCACAGGGGGTTGAAAAAACTGCGCGAAACGCGCAAAGGGGCTCAAAAAGGCAGCGCGGCACCGCGCTGCTGCGCGCGCTTGGTAGTACCATGCTTACAATCAGTTAGGTGTAACGGTTTCTGCATTGTGTTTCGACATTCTAGAGGTATATGCCTGAATAGAGCGTCGAACCAGAGGGGGATTGTGAGAATGCGCATCTCCCGTCCTTGTTCTTCAGCTTCCCTGTAGTGCCATCTGCACCTCTTCCTCATTCTGTGACTGCACCTAGTAGTGTTTAGCTGATCTGTTGTACTCCAGTAGTTCCCACCTGCCCTGCAGCTTCCTAGTAGCGCTTAGCTGATCTGTTGTACTCCAGCAGTTCCCACCTGCCCTGCAGCTTCCTAGTAGTGCTTAGCTGATCTGTTGTACTCCAGCAGTTCCCACCTGCCCTGCAGCTTCCTTGTAGTGCTTAGCTGATCTGCGCCTCCCCAGCAGTTCCTACAGCTTCCCAGCAGCTCCTAGCAGGGCCTTCAGATTGGCACTTCACTGCCTGACCCAGCAACTGATCCCTTTGAGCGTGAGCATTGGTACCAGCCTGTCCAGAATACCAAGCTACTGAGCCTCAACGGCTACTTTCCCCATGGCACTTAGTGACCATGCCTTCTGCACCATGGACCTTCAGAGTCGGACTAGAAGCCTCTAGGAAATAATCACTGTACTGCCACATGTACCTCCAGGATTATCTTCCTCTGAGATTCTCTGCTTCTTATGAACATTGGCACCTCTGCCTGTCCTATCAGAGCTCCCTCTGCAGAACAGCCTATTTTACTGTCCAGTCTCCGAATTAATTCTTAGAGATGATAATGGAAGTATCTCATCTGATCATTCCACCTGGACTGATATTGATGAGCCAGCCAGGGTACTACATTTTGTCAAATTGGTCAGCGCTTAAAGCGCACAAACGTCAAATTGGTCAGCGCTTTGCAGTGCAAAAAGCGCAAAAACTGCGCGCTGCGCCCACATGGGGTTGAAATAACTGCGCGAGACGCGCAGTGGGGCTAAAAAAGCGTGCGCGAAATCGCGCTGCCGTGCGCGCTTTGCAGTACCCTGGAGCCAGTGTTTCATTTTTCGACGACGCGTCGCCATTCCGTCGCCATTCCGTAGAATGCTACACCCCCCAGCCCCCCCGATATCGGGAAGCGCTGCCCCCCGACCCCCTTAGGCTCCGCGCTTCGCGCTCCGCCATGTGATGGCTACGCAACTATCCTGAGATCAGGGTTGAGTAGCCCAAGTAGCTACTCAACCTGGACTACAGAAATTTGAAATAAAAAACAATGCCCGGAGCCAGTGAGGTACCTCTACTTTTATTTATTCTCATAATGTCATCCTTAATCTGAGGATCCATTCCGAGAGTAAGCTCCCAAATTACGGGAGGAATAGTTTGCTGACCTTCTGTATTTAAACTGCTCCCTGTGCTGGCCTACTTAGTTTCAGTCCTCTCATGAACATTGGTACCCCTCGCCTCCGATTGAGTTACTCACCTGATGTCATCCTTGATTTGACAAGTCTTTCTGGCACTTAAACTGTTATTGACCGGTTCTCCTGGTCCTGCTAGAGTGTCCTAGAGCGCCAGGCTTCCCGCCTAGCTGCAATCGCTGTAGTGCTTCGGCCCGATAGGGCCTGCACCCAGCGGCGTCAGTACCCTGATGTACTGCCGCTTTCTCCTTTCATATGCTGGGATCTACCGCCCATTAGCTATCATGTAATCCTCCAGTCCCTTCCCTGTGCCGCTTAAGTTGTATCACTCCGGAAAGCTTCATAGACTTCCTAATCAGGGGGGGAATAAGTTAGCTGACCTCAGGTATGACTGTTTCTGTCCCTCTCCTTCGAAGGACTTATCTTAGAATTAAGTCTGTACCTTCCTGGCAGCTCCTTAAGCTGCCAACCTAGATCAGTGATTTAGAGTTCTTTAGATAAGGTTATCACCTTTACTGTGCCTACCCGCCCTGCCACAGTCAGTATAATTTTACTATTGATCTCTTGACAAGCCTGACCAGTTACAGTTTTTGTACCTTCATTGTACCTCTTGACAATCTCTTGACAGTTACAGTTATTGTACCTGCATTGTACCTCTTGACAAGCCTGACCAGTTACAGTTATTGTACCTGCATTGTACCTCTTGACAAGCCTGACCAGTTACAGTTATTGTACCTGCATTTTACCTCTTGACAGTTACAGTTATTGTACCTGCATTGTACCTCTTGACAGTTACAGTTATTGTACCTGCATTGTACCTCTGGACAGTTACAGTTATTGTACCTGCATTGTACCTCTCGACAAGCCTGACCAGTTACAGTTATTGTACCTGCATTGTACCTCTTGACAAGCCTGACCAGTTACAGTTATTGTACCTGCATTGTACCTCTTGACAGTTACAGTTATTGTACCTGCATTGTACCTCTTGACAAGCCTGACCAGTTACAGTTATTGTACCTGCATTGTACCTCTTGACAGTTACAGTTATTGTACCTGCATTGTACCTCTTGACAGTTACAGTTATTGTACCTGCATTGTACCTCTTGACAAGCCTGACCAGTTACAGTCATTGTACCTGCATTGTGCCTCTTGACAAGCCTGACCAGTTACAGTTATTGTACCTGCATATATTGATTTGTATTGTCCCACTAGCTTTTTAACTTTCCTAATTCTAATTCTATATAATTCTATAATTTAATTAATTAATTAATTAATTATAACTCTAGGTAGGCTTAGGTCTAGGTCCAGGTTCAAGGCCAGGGCCGGGTCCAGAGCCATGGTCAGGGCCATGGTCAGAGCCAGGGCTAGAGCTAGGGCCACACCAAGGGTATCCAAATCCAGGCCCAGGTCTAGGTCCGGGTTCTAGGCCAGGGCCGGGGCCATATCCAGGACCAGGGCTGTGTCCCCAGCCAAAGCCAAAGGCATGCATAGGTCCAGGGCCAAGGCCAAATTCAGGGCAGTATCCATGGTCATATCTAGGGCCAGATCCGAGAACAAGGCTGAGTCCATGCCCATGTCCATTTCCAGAGACAGGTCCAGGTCCAGGTCCAGATCCGGGTCCATGTCCATGTCCATGTCCAGGTGCTGGTCCATGTCCATGTCCATGTCCATGTCCAGGTGCTGGTCCATGTCCAGGTTCAGGTCCAGGTCCAGGTCCAGGTCCAGGTCCAGGTCCAGGTCCAGGTGCTAGCCCAGGTCCAGGTCCAGGGCCAAGGTCAGGTCCAGGTCCAGGTACATGGCTAGGCACAAGGCTAGGGCCATATTCAGGTCCAAGTCCAGGTTCCATGGTTAGGCCAGCTGTTCTGGCGACCAAATCAAGGCCAGAGTCATGGTCCTTGTTAGTGCCAGCGCAAGTGCTAGGGCCAAGCCCAGGGCCAAGGTCAGGTATAGGTCCAGGTACAAGTACAGGGCTAGGTCCAGGGCTAGGTTTATATCCATGGCCAGACCCAGGGCCAAGGACAGGTCTAGGTACAGGTCCAAGTCCAGGGCCAGGGCCAGGTCTCAGGGTTAAGCCAAATGTCATGGCTACCAGATCAAGGCCAGAGTCATGGTCCTGGTCAGGTCCACGGCTAGGTCCGGGGCTAGGGCCACTTCCAGGGCCAAGGTCAGGTCTAGGGGCAGGACCAGGTCTCAGGGTTAGTCCAAATGTTCTGGCTACCAGATCAAGATAAGAGCCATGGTCAGGTTCAGGTTCAGGTTCAGGGCTAGGTCTAGGGCTAGGGCCATATCCAGGCTCAGGCTCAGGGCCAAGGTGAGGTCCAGGTCCAGGTCCATGGCTACGTCTAAGTCCGGGTCCATGGCTAGGTCCAGGTCCAGGGCTGGGTCCAGGTCCACATACATGGTCAGGCCCAGGCCGAGGGCCAAAGTCAGGTCCAGGTTCAGGGCTAGGTCCAGGTCCAGGGCCAAGATCAGGTCTAGGTCCAAGTCCATATACAGGGTCAGACCCAGGGCCAGGCCCAGAGCTAGGTCCAGGGCCATGGTCATATCTAGGTTCAGCCTTAGAGCCAAGGTCAGGGCCATGATCTTGGCCAGGTCCATGTCCAAAACCATATTCAAGGCCATAGCTAAAGCTAGGGCCACCCCAAGGGTATCCAAAGCCAGGGCCAGGCCCAGGTCTAGGTATAGGTTCAAGGCCAGGGCCATGGTCTTGGCCAGGTCCATTTCCAAGTCCATATTCAAGGCCATAGCCGTGTCCAGGGCCAAAGTCATATCCTTGTTTAGGGCCAAGGTCAGGGCCGTGTCCAGGTCCAGGTCCATAAGGTCCAGGTCCAGGTCCATATTCAAGGCCATAGCCGTGTCAAGGGCCAAAGTCATATCCATGTCCAGGGCCAAGGTCAGGGCCGTGTCCAGGGCCACACCAAGGGTATCCAAAGCCAGGCCCATGTCCAGGGCCATATCTAGGTTCAAGGCCAGGGCCAGGGCCATGGTCAGGGTCAGGTTCAAGGCCAGGGTCGAGTCCAGGGCCAGGGCCGTGTCCAGAGCCACACCAAGGGTCTCCAAGGTCAGGCCCATGTATAGGGCCATAGTTAGGGCCGCGCCAAGGTCCATGTCCAGGCCCAGGTCCAAGGCCAAGGTCAGGGATTTGTCCAGGGCCAGGGTCATGGCTAAGGCAAGGACCATATCTAGGGACAGGGCCAAAGCCAGGGGGGAAGCCATATCCATGCCCATGTCCAAGGCCAGAGTCATTGTCCTGGTTAGTGCCAAGGCCAAGCCAAGGGCCAAGGGCAGGTCTAGGTCCAGGCCCATGTCCAAGGCCAGAGTCATGATCCTGGTTAGTGCCAGGGTCAAGCCAAGGGCCAAGGTCAGGTCTAGGTCCGTGCCCATGTCCAAGGCCAGAGTCATTGTCCTGGTTAGTGCCAGGGCCAAGCCAAGGGCCAAGGGCAGGTCTAGGTACAGGCCCATGTCCAAGGCCAGAGTCATGGTCCTGGTTAGTGCCAGGGCCAAGCCAAGGGCCAAGGGCAGGTCTAGGTCCGTGCCCATGTCCAAGGCCAGAGTCATGATCCTGGTTAGTGCCAGGGCCAAGCCAAGGGCCAAGGTCAGGTCTAGGTCCGTGCCCATGTCCAAGGCCAGAGTCATGGTCCTGTTTAGTGCCAGGGCCAAGCCAAGGGCCAAGGTCAGGTCTAGGTACAGGCCCATGTCCAAGGCCAGAGTCATGATCCTGGTTAGTGCCAGGGCCAAGCCAAGGGCCAAGGTCAGGTCTAGGTATGTGCCCATGTCCAAGGCCAGAGTCATGATCCTGGTTAGTGCCAGGGCCAAGCCCAGGGCCAAGGTCAGGTCTAGGTCTGTGCCCGTATCCAAGGTCAAGATTGGGTCCAGGGTCAAAGCCATATCCATGTCCGTGTCCAGGGCCAGGGCCATAGCTAGGTCCAAAGCTAGGACCGGGATATCCAAGGCCAGGGGAAAAGCCAAATCCATGTTCGTGTCCAGGGCTAGGGTCATAGCCAGGGCCGGGTCCAAGGCCAGGGGGAAAGCCGTAACCATGCCCGTGCCCAAGGCCATAGCTAGGGCTAGGTCCAAAGCCTGGGGGAAAGCCATACCCATGAAAGTGTCCAGGGCGATAGCTAGGGCCAGGTCCAGGGCCGCGGTCAAGGCCATGTCCAGGGCCAAAGCTATATCCATTTCCGTGTCCAGGACTAGGGCCATAGCTAGGGCCAGGTCCAATGCCATTGTCAAGGCTATGTCCGTGTCCGGGGCCAGGGCCATGGTTGTGGTCAGGGATATGTCCAGTGCCAGGGTCAAGGCCATACCTAGGGCCAGGTCTAGGGCCAAGGTCAGGGCTGTGTATAGGGCCAAGGCCAAATCCTCGCTCATGGCCATGTCCAGAGCCAGAGCTAGAGCCAGAGCCAAGGCCAGAGTTAGAGCCAGAGCCAGAGCCAGAGTGGGAGTCAGAACCAGAACCAGAACCAGAGCCAGAGTTAGAGCCGGAGCAAGAGCCAGATCCAGAGTCAGAGTCAGAGCCTGAGTCAGAGTCAGAGCCAGAGTGGGAGTCAGAACCAGAGCCTGAGCCAGAGTCAGAGCCTGAGTCAGAGCCTGAGTGAGAGCCTGAGTCAGAACCAGAGTCAGAGCCAGAGCCTGAGTGAGAGTCAGAGCCAGAGCCATGGCCAGGTCCAGGTCCAGGTCCGGGTCCAGGTCTGGGTCTAGAACCAGCTTTAGGTCCAGGTTCAAGTTCATGTCCGGGTTCAGGTCCAGGTCCAGGTCTGGGTCCAGAACCAGCTTTAGGTCCATGTTCATGTTCATGTCCGGGTCCAGGTCCAGGTCCCATGCCAGGGCTGTGTCCATGATCACGGCCATGTCCTTGGCTAGGGCCTGAGCCAGGGTCATCTTCAAGGCCACGGCTGCGTCTAGGGGCAAACCCATAGCCCGGGATGTGGCCAGGGTCAGGAAAAGGGCCATTTCCATATCCATGTCCAAGGCTCAGATTAAGGCTAAATGCCCTGGGTACCAGATCAAGGCTAGAGTCATGGTCAGGGTCAGGGCCAGAGCCAGGGTCAGTGCCAAGATCAGGTTCAGATCTAAGGCCAGGGCCGTGGCCACATCCATGTCCAAGGCTCAGGTTAAGGCTAAATGCCCTGGCTACCAGATCGAGGCTGGAGTTGTAATCAGGGTCCCAGCCAAGTTCAGGGTCAGATCCAAGTCCAAGTCCAAGGCCAAGTTCAGGTTCAGAGTCACGGCCAAGGCCAGGGCCATATTCAGGTCCAGTGCCAATGCCAGTGTCCTTTTCAGGTTCAGGTTCAGGGTCAGGGGGGGTCAGTGGTCCAGTAGGGACCAGTGCAGGCCAGTCGGGGCCAAGGGGGGCCAATAGGCCAGGGACATATTCATGACCAGGGCCAGTGCCAGTGTCATTTTCAGGTTTAGGTTCAGGGTCAGGGGGGGTCAGTGGTCCAGTAGGGACCAGTGCAGGCCAGTCGGGGCCAGGGGGGGCCAATAGGCCGGGGACAAATCCATGACCCGGGCCAGTGCCAGTGCGATATCTAGGGCCAGAGCCATATCCTGGGCCAGGGATAGGGCAATATCCAGGGCCAGTATCTTGGTCGCGACTGAAGTGATCAGATATTTGTTCCCACAGTGGACCCCCTTTGTCCTTGAAGACCGGTTTATGACCAACGATGATGCAGCGCTGTAAGGGCAAGGTGTGTTGTGGGTTTAAATGGGAAAGTGGGTTTAAATGGGAAGGTGGGTTTAAATGGGAAGGTGGGTTTAAATGGGAAGGTGGGTTTAAATGGGAAGGTGGGTTTAAATGGGAAGGTGGGTTTAAATGGGAAGGTGGGTTTAAATGGGAAGGTGGGTTTAAATGGGAAGGTGGGTTTAAATGGCAAGGAGTGCTTAGGGTTTAAATGGGAATCGGAGTAAGAGCAAGAGCAACGTCGTACTGTGAAGATGTGCATGACCCCCTTTGTCCTTGAAGACCGGTTTATGGCCGACGATGATGCAGCGCTGCAAGGGCAAGGTGTGTTGTGGGTTTAAATGGGAAATCGGAGTAAGAGCAAGAGCAATGCTATACAGTGCAGATGTGAATGAGAAATGATAAAGAGAGCGAATTGGCATGACGCTGGCAGGAGTGAATTGGCATTAGTGAATTGGCATTGGCATGGCCGACGATGATGCAGCGCTGCAAGGGCAAGGTGTGTTGTGGGTTTAAATGGGAAGGTGGGTTTAAATGGGAAGGTGTGTCTAAATGGGAAGGTGGGTTTAAATGGGAAGGTGGCTTTAAATGGGAAGGTGGGTTTAAATGGCAAGGTGGGTTTAAATGGGAAGGTGTGCTTAAATGGCAAGGTGTGCTAAGGGTTGAAATGGGAATCGGAGTAAGAGCAAGAGCAACGTCGTACTGTGAAGATGTGCATGACCCCCTTTGTCCTTGAAGACCGGTTTATGGCCGACGATGATGCAGCACTGCAAGGGCAAGGTGTGTTGTGGGTATATTAGGGAAGGTGTGCTTAGGGTTTAAATGGGAAATCGGAGTAAGAGCAAGAGCAATGCTATACTGTGCAGATGTTGATGAGAAATGATAAAGAGAGCGAATCGGCATGACGCTGGCAGGAGTGAATTGGCATGAGTGAATTGGCATTGGCATGGCCGACGATGATGCAGCGCTGCAGGGCAAGGTGTGTTGTGGGTTTAAATGGGAAATAGGAGTAAGAGCAAGAGCAATGCTATAGAGTGCAGATGTGAATGCGAAATGATGAAGAGAGTGTATTGGCATAAGTGAATTGTCACGAATGAATTGGTGAATTGGACAACGGTGCAGCGCTGCAGGGCAAAGTGTTGTATGTATGTTACAGTCCAGGGGTAGGCCAAATAGGCTTAAGGGACTTGCCCAACCGTACAGGAAGCGCTTAAAAATAAAAAGCACTGTTGAACTGAACCCCAAACAATTGTTTAACCGACGGGGGCCTTGAGTTCGCGGTTCAGTGATAATTTAATTCACAATATAATCAAATCATCATCTCATCAAGGTGTGTTTAGGGTTTAAATGTGAAATCGGAGTAAGAGCAAGAGCAATGTTCCACTGTGAAGATGTGAATGAGAAATGATAAAAGAGCGGAATTGGCACTCCCGCTGCCTGCGTGACTTGGCTGAGTTGCATTGGCATTGGCGGGCCGACGATGCCTCAACCTCCTGCAAGGGCCTGGTTGGTGTGGTTTACTCTGCCAATCGGAGTAGCGCACAGCACCTGTTCCCTGGTGACGATGTGCATGTGACATGCATGAACGCGTGACTTGGCCTGCCGCTGGCACGCAGTTCCCTTGTTTCTTAGTGCAGTGGCATGCGCTGGCATGAGTGAATTTGGTCTGCGTGACAGTGCCTCCGCTGGCATTCGTACTTTGTCGCGTGCATTGGCCTGCCCCTGCTGGCCTGAAGTCCTTTGGCATGAGTGCCTTTGTACATAGAGATTGGTCAGCCGCGGGCATGAGTGCCTTGTGCTCGTCCCTGTGGTCTGCAGTGAACTTGGCTGACGCTGGGCATTAGTGACTTTGGTATGATGAAATTGGCATGACGCTGTCATAGTGCATTTGGCCTGAGTAAATGTTGGGATGAGTGACGTTGGCCGACGCTGACCTGAGTACTTGGTATAGTGAAATGCATGACGCTGGTATGAGTGAATTTGGTTAGTGAATGGGCATGACGCGGCATGAGTGGATTTTTATGAGTGAATGTTGGCATGACGCTGGCATGAGGAATTGAGCAGGACGCTGGCATGAATAATTTGTTGGTATGAGTGAATGGCATGACGCTGGCATGAGTGAATTTGGTATGAGTGAATGGGCATGACGCTGGCATGAGTGACTTTGGTATGAGTGAATTGGCATGACGCTGGCATGAGTGAATTGGTATGAGTGATTGGCAAGACGTGGCTATGAGGAAGTTGGTATGAGTGAATTGGCATGACGCTGGCATGAGTGAATTTGGTATGAGTGAATTGGCATGACGCTGGCATGAGTAATTTGGTATGAGTGAATTGGCAGGACGCTGGCATGAGTGAATTTGGTATGAGTGAATTGGCATGACGCTGGCATGAGTGGATTTTGGTAGAGTGAATTGGCATGACGCTGCATAGTGAATTTGCCTGACGCGTGGCAATGAGTAAATTTGGTATGATGAATGCATGTGACGCGGGCATGAGGATAATTTTGTATATGCGAATTGGCATGACCGGGCAAGAGTGAATTTGGTATGAGTTGAATTGGCATACGCTGGCATGAGTGATTTGTATGAAGTGATTGGCATGACGCTGGCATGAGTGAATTTGGTAGGATGAATTGCAGGAACCTGGCATATGAATTTGGTATGAGTGAATTGGCATGACGCTGGCATGAGTGACTTTGGTATGAGTGAATTGGCATGACGCTGGCATGAGTGAATTTGGTATGAGTGAATTGGCATGACGCTGGCATGAGTGACTTTGGTATGAGTGAATTGGCATGACGCTGGCATGAGTGAATTGGCATGACGCTGGCATGAGTAAATTTGGTATGAGTGAATTGGCATGACGCTGGCATGAGTAAATTTGGTATGAGTGAATTGGCATGACCTGCATGAGAAATTTGGTATGAGTGATGGCATACCCTTGCATGAGTGGATTTGGTATGAGTGAAATTGGATGCACGCTGGCACTGATTGAATGTTTGGTAGAGTGACTTGGGCATGCCGCGGCATGAGTGAATGGCATGACGCTGGCATGAGTGACAATGTGGTATGAGTATTGGCATGGACGCTGGCAGGAGGGGATTTTTGTGAGTGAATTGGCAGACGCTGGCAATGAGTGGATTGGTATGAGTGAATTGCATACGCTGGCATGGAGGGAATTGCATGACGCTGGGCATAGTAAAAATTTGGTATGATTGAATTGGCTGACGCTGGCATGATAAAGGTGGTATGAGGAATTGGCATGACGCTGGCATGAGTGAATTTGGTATGAGTGAATGGGCATGACGCTGGGCATGAGTTGAATTTGGAAATGAGTGAATTGGCTGACGCTGGCCATGAGGGAATTTGGGTATGATGAAATTGGCATGACGCTGGCATGAGTGGATGTGGTAGGAGTGAAATTGGCATGAACGCTGGCAGAGTGAATTTGGTATAGTGAATTGGGCATGACCGCTGCATGATGAAGTTGGTTAATGGAAGTGAATTGCAATGACGCTGGCATGAGTGAAATTGGGATGGTGATTGGCATGACGCTGGCAAGGAGTGATTTTGTATGATGAATTGGAATGACGCTGGCACGGAGTGACTTGGTTATGGAGTGCATTGGCAGACGCGGGCAATGAGTGAATTGGCCATGACCGCTGGCATGAGTAAATTTGGTATGAGTGAATGGGGCATGACGGCTGGCATGAGTAATTTGGTATGGTGAATTTGGACTGACGCTGGCATGAGTGAATTTGGTATGAGTGATGGGCATGACGCTGGCAAATGAGTGAATTGGTATAGTGAATTGGCATACGCTGGCATGAGTGAATTTGTATGAGTGAAATTGGCAATGAACGCGGCAAAGGAATTGGCATGCGCGGGGCATGATGAATTTGGTATGAGTGAATTGGCATGACGCTGGCATGAGTGGATTTGGTATGAGTGAATTGGCATGACGCTGGCATGAGTGGATTTGGTATGAGTGAATTGGCATGACGCTGGCATGAGTGAATTTGCATGACGCTGGCATGAGTAAATTTGGTATGAGTGAATTGGCATGACGCTGGCATGAGTAAATTGGTAGATGAATTTGGCATACGCTGGCGAGGCATGAGTGAATTTGGTATGAGTGAATTGGCATGACGCTGGCCATGAGTGGAATTTGGTATGAGTGAATTGGCATGACGCTCGCATGAGTGAATTTGGTATGAGTGATTGGCATGACGCTGGCATGAGTAAATTTGGTATGAGGGAATTGGCATGACGCTGCAGGAGTGAATTGGCATGAAGCTGGCATAAGTGAATTTGGTATAGTGATTGGCATGACGCTGGCATAGTGGATTTGGTATGAGTGAATTGGCTGACGCTGGAATGAGTTGGAATTTGGATATGAGTGAATTGGCATAACGCTGCATGATGAATTGTGCATGACGCTGGCTGAGTAATTTGGTATGAGTAATTGGCATACCCGGGCATGAGTAATTTGTATGAGTGAATTGGATGATCGGCTGGAATGAGGAACTTTGGTGATGAGTAATGGCATGACGCCGGCATGAGTGAATTTGGTATGACGTGAATTGGCATGACGCTGGCACTGAGTGCATTTGGGAGAGTGAATTGGCATGACGCTGGCCTGAGTTACGTTGTATGATGAATTGGCATGACCTGGCATGAGTGGAATTTGGTAAGAGTTGAAGTGGCATGACGCTGACATAGTGACTTTGGTATGAGTGATTGGCATGACGCTGGCGAGTGAATTGGCATTACGCTGGCAATGGAGTAAATTTTGGTATGATGAATGGGCATGACGCTGGCATGAGTGACTTTGGTATGAGTGAATTGGCATGACGCTGGCATGAGTGAATTTGGCATGAGTAAATTTGGGATGAGTGAATTGGCATGACGCTGGCATGAGTGACTTTGGTATGAGTGAATTGGCATGACCTAGTAGGATGAATTGGTATGAGAAGTGGCATGACGCTGGGCATGAGTGGGATTTGGTATGAGTGATGGGCATGACGCTGGCAGATGAATCGGCATGACGCTGGCATGAGTAAATTTGGTATGGGTGAATGCAGACGCTGGCAGATGACTTTGTATGAGTAATTGGCATGAACGCGGCATGATGACGTTGTATGAGTAATTGGCATGAGCGGGCATGATGAATTTGGTATGATGAAGTGCAGGACGCTGGCATAGTGAATTTGGTATGAGTGAATTGCAGACCGGGCATGAGTGATTGTATGATGAATTGGCAGGACGCGGCCATGATAAATTTGGTAGGAGTGAATTGGGGCCATGAACGCTGGCAGAGTGAATGTGGTATGAGTGATTGGCATGACGCTGCTGAGTGAATTTGTATGAGTGAATGGGCATGACGCTGCTGAGTGACTTGGGTATGAGGTTGGCATGACACTGGCATGAGTGAATTGGGCAATGACGCTGAGCATGAGTAAAATTTGGTATGAGTGAAGGGGGCAAGACGGGGCATGATTGACTTTGGTATGAGTGAATTGGATGACCGGGCATGAGTAAATTGGGCAGGAGTAAATTTGGGGATGAGTGAATTGGCATGACCTGGCTGAGTTGCTTTGGTATGAGTGAATTGGGCATGACGCTGTTATGATGAATTTGGTATGAGTGAATGGGCATGACGCTGCATGAGTGATTTGGTTAATGAGTGATTGGCATGACGGCTGGAATGAGTGAATCGGCATGACGCGGAAATGATAATTTGGTAGGAGTGAATGGCATGACGCTGGCAAAGGGACTTTTGTATGGAGTGAAATTGGCATGACGCTGGCATAGTGACTTTGTATGGGTGTTGGCATGACGCTGGCATGATGATTTGGTAAGGATGGATGAGTGAATTGGCAGGACGCTGGCATGAAGGTAATTGGTAATGAGTAATTGGCATGTTGCATGACCTGGCATGATGAATTTGGTTGATTGAATTGGCAGGGAGCGGCTGGCATAGTGCATTGGTAGGAGTGAATTGGCATACGCGGGGCAATGATGAATGTGTATGAGTGAATTGGCAATACCGCTGGCATGAGTGAATTGTATGAGTGATTTGGCATGACGCTGGCATGAGTGAAATTTGTATAGTAGTGATTGGCATACGCTGGCATGATTGGATTTGGTAATGAGGTGAATTGGCTGACGCTGGCATATTGAATTTGCATGACGCTGGCATGAGAAATTTTGGTAATGAGTGAATTGGCATGACGCTGCATGGAGTACATTTGGTATGAGTTGATTGGCATGACGCGGCATGAGTGCCTTTGGATGAGGAATTTGGCATGACGCGGGCATGAGTGGATTTGGTATAGTGAATTGGCATGACGCTGCATGCGTGATTTGGGTATGAGGTTAATTGGCAGGACCGCTGGCATAGTGAACTTTGGTATGAGTGGAATTGCATACGCGGCATGAGTGAATTTGGTATGAGTGAATTGGCATGACGCTGGCATGAGGTGAATTTGTATGATTGAATTGATGACGCTGGCATGATGAAATTGGTATAGGTGAATTGCATGACACTGGCATATTTGACTTTTTGGGTATGAGTGATTGGCATTACGCTGGCATGATTGATTGGGCATGACGCTGGCAATGAGTAAATTTGGTAGAGATTGAATTGGCAGGACGCTGGCATGAGTAATTTGGTATGAGTGAATTGCATGGACGCTGGCATGAGTGAATTATGGTAAAGAGTGATTGGCATGAGACGCTGGCATGTTGTATTTGGTATGAGTGAATTGGCAATGACTCTGGCATGAGGAATTTGGTATGAAGAGAATTGGCATGACGCGGCGTGATGAATTGGATACGCTGGCATGAGTGAATTTGGTATGAGTGAATTTGCATGACGCTGGCGATGAGTGGATTTGGTATAGTGAATTGGCATGAGCGCTGGCATGGTGGATTTGGTATGAGTGAATTAGCATGACGCTCTGGCATAGTGAATTTGGCATGTCGCTTGCATGAGTAAATTTGGTATGAGTGAATTGGGCATGACGCTGGCATGAGTAAAATTTGGTATGAGTGAATTGGCATGACGCCTGGCATGAGTAACTTTGGTATGATGTGGATTGGCATGACGCTGAGCAGAGTGAATGTTAGGGTATGAGTGATTAGGCATTACCTGGCATGAGTGAATTTGGTATGATGCATTGGACATTCGCTGGGCAATGAGTGACTTTGGATGAGTGAATTGGCATACGCTGGCTGAGAGAATTTGGTATGAGTGAATGGGCATGGACGCTGGCAGTGAGTGACTTTGGTTATGATGAATTGCAGGACCGCTGGCAGAGTGAATTGCATGATCGCTTGGGCAATGAACTTGCGATACGCTGCAATGAGGCAGGACCTGGCAAGTTGACTTTGGTATGATAATTGGCATGCGTGCAGGAGGAAATTTGGAATGAGTGAATTGGCATGACCTGGCATGAGTGAATTTGGCATAGTAATTTGGATGATGAATGGCATGCCGCTGGCATGAGTGACTTTGGTATGAGTGAATTGGCATGACGCGGCATGTAGTGAATTGGATGATGAATTGGCATGACCGCGGGCATGAGTGGATTTGGTATGAGTGAATTGGCATGTGGAAGTTGCTGCCTGGCATGTATGTGATGATGGCATGACCTGGATGAGTAATTTGGTATGAGTGAATGGGCATGGACGCTGGTCGCATGAGTGACTTTGGTATGATGAATTGGCATGACGTGTCATGAGTGAATTTGTTGGCATGCAGAGGGGGCTCATGAGATTTGGTGATGAGAATGGCCGACTCGGCATGAGTGACTTTGGTATGAGGTGAATTGGCATGACGCTGGCATGAGTGAATTTGGTATGAGTGAATTGGCATGACGCGGATGATATTGAGGCATCGTGATGATGATTGTATGAGTGAATTTGGCATGACGGTGGCATGAGTGAATTGGCAGACGCGGCATGAGTAAATTTGGTATGAATGAATTGGCATGACGCTGGCATGAGTAATTTGATAGGACTTGAATGACCTATGAGTGAATTTGGTGTATTGCATGACGCTGGCAAGGTGACTTGGTATGTGAGTGATTGGCATGGCTGGCATGAAGTTTTGTGGGTGAATGGTAAAGTGTTGAACTGGATATGCTTGGATATGATGGCATTACGCTGGCATTATGACTTTGGGTATGAGTGTAATTGGCAGACGTGGGCACTGAGAGAAATTTGGTATGATGAATTGGCATACGCTGGGAGTGACGTTGGTATGAGTGCATGATGCTGCATGAGACGCTGGTTAATTTGTATGGATGGATGACGCTGGAATGAGTAAATTTGGTATGAGTGAATTGGCATGTACGCTGGATGCAGTGACTTTGGTGATTGAATTGGCATGACGCTGGCATGAGTGATGATATATTGGCAACGGATAGTGAATTTGGGATGAGTGATTGGTACTGGCATGACGCTGTTGGAGCGCATGAGTGACTTTGGTATGAGTGAATGGTGCCATGACGGCTGGTATAGTGATTTGGTATGAGTGATTGGCATGACGCTGGCATGAGTGTGATTTGGTATGAGTAAGGGATTGGCAATGAGTGAATGGCATGAGCTTGGCATGGAGCGCATAAATTTGGTATGAGTGAATTGGCATGACGCTGGCATGAAGTGCCTTGGTATGAGTGATATGGCATACGCTGGGATGAGTGAATTGAGAGTATTGATGGATGAATTGGCTGACGCTGGCATGAGTGACTTTGGATGAGTGAATTGGCATGAAGCTGGTATGAGTGAATTTGGGTATGAGTGAATTGGCATGACGCTGGCATGGGAATGGTGAGAATTGTGGTGACTGGCAGAGTGAATTGGTAGGAATATGACCTGCATGAGTGAATTTGGTATGGAGCATAGCATGGTGAATTTGGTATGAGTGAATGGGCATGACGCTGGCAATGGTGAATTAGGTATGAGTGAATTGGCATACGCTGGCATGAGGGACTTTGGTCTGAAGTGATTGGCTGACGCTGGGCATGAGTGAATTGGTAAGTGACATTGCATGGCACTGAGAGAGATTTGGTTGAGTGAATTGGCATGACGCTGTGCATGCAGTAAATTGGGTATGAGTGAATTGGCATGATCGCTGGCCATGAGTGAATGGTTATGAGTGAAATTGGCATGACGCTGGCAAGTTGAATTTGGTATGAGTGAGATTGGCATGACTCTGTGATGAGTGAATGTTGGTATGAGTGATTGGCATGACGCTGGCATAAGTGAATTTGGCTATGAGTGATGACATGAAACGTTGCTGAGGAATTGCATGACGCTGGATGATGTAATTTGGTATGAGTGAATTGGATTGAGCTGGCATGAGTGATTTGGTATGAGTGAATTTTTTTTTTGCTGACGCTGCATGAGTGAATTGGCATGACGCCTGGCAGTAGTAAATTTGGTAAGTGAATTGGCATAGACGCTGGCATGAGTACTTTGGTCGAGTGAATTGCATAGCTGGCATGAGTGAATTTGGTTAGGGCATGGCAGTGGTGAATTGGTAGAGATGCATGACGGAGAGTAGGTATTGCTGAAGCATATGATGAATTTGGTATGAGTGAAGGGGGCATGCGTGGCATATCGAATCAGCGTGGCATGAGACTTGAGGTGAAGGACGCTGCTGATGGTTGGTTATTGAGCCAAGTGGATTTGGTAGAGTGACTGGAAGACGCTGGCATGAGGTGCCGAACGTATTAAATTGGTATGAGTGAATTGGCATGACGCTGGCATGAGTCATGTATAGTCATTGCATGAGCTAATGTAACTTGGTATGATTGAATTGCATGCGTGGATGAATGTTTGTATTCAGCCTGGCATGAGTGGAATTTGAGTGATCATGACGTCGTGGCATGAGAATTTGGTATAGTGTTGGGATGACGCTGGTTCAATGAGGTGCTTTGGTATGAGTGGAATTGGCATGAGCTGCATGAGTGACTGGTATAGTATTATGCCTATGAGAGCTGACGTTGGCATGAGTGATTTGATGTGAGCATGACGCGGCGGGGGGGAGGCATAGTGGACTTTTGGTATGAGTGAATTGGCAGACCTCGGCATGAGTGAATTTGGATGAAATTGGAGAGTGAATTGCATGACCTGGCCTGAGTGACTTTGGTAAGGAAGTGAATACTGGTCATGACGTGATGATGAGTTGAATTGGCATGACGCTGGCATGAGTGGATTGGATTATGAGTATTGAGCGGGCATGAGTTGAATCGGCTGCATGAATTTGGTAGAGTGCATGACGCTGGACATGAGTACTTTGGTATATGAATTTGCATTGAGTCTCATGAGTGACTTTGGTATGAGTGAATTGGCATGACGCTGCATGAGTGAATTGGTGAGTGCTTGACGCTGGCATGAGTAATTGGATAGAATCACTAGAGGGCTTTTTTTTTGGATTGATTGGCCGGACGCTGGCATGAGTGAAT
This sequence comes from Chlamydomonas sp. ICE-L, assembly GCA_013435795.1. Classification (NCBI taxonomy): domain Eukaryota; kingdom Viridiplantae; phylum Chlorophyta; class Chlorophyceae; order Chlamydomonadales; family Chlamydomonadaceae; genus Chlamydomonas; species Chlamydomonas sp. ICE-L. The sequence goes on along the minus strand of JACBWV010000826.1, from coordinate 6,234 downwards.
TTGGTATGTGAATTGGCATGACGCGGCATGAGTGAATTGGTATGAAGTGGAATGGCATGACGCTGGCAGAGTGAATTTGGTATGAGTGAATTGCATGAGCTGGCATGAGTGACTTTGTAGAAATTGGCATGACTCTGGATTGCATAGCTGCAGAGTAAATTGGTATGAGTGAAGGGCATGACGCTGGCATAGTGACTGTGGTATGAGTGAATTGGCTTGACGGCTGGCATATAAAGGATGTAAATTTGGGATTTGCACTGACGCTGATGAGTGGATTGGATGTATGGATGACGATGTAGATGATGTGAGAGGCTTGCATGACGCTGCTGATGATGTAGAGGATTGGCCATATTGAGTGTCAGAGTGATGTGAAATTGGTCAGTGAATGCTCTGGCATGAGTGACTTGGTATGAGTGAATTGCATGACCTGGCATGAGTGACTTGTAGAGTGATTGGCATGACCTGTGGTACTTGGTATGAGTGAATTGGCGGCTACGCTGGATGAGTAAATTTGGTATGAGGTGAATGGGCATGGCTGGCATAGATGATTTTGGTATGGGAATGAATTGGCATGACGCGGCATGAGTGAATGTGGTATAGTAATTGGATATGAGCTGACCCCCGGCATGGTGATGACTTGTGATGAGTGAATTGGCATGACGGCATGTATGTGAATTTGGTATGAGGTGAATTGGTCATGACGTGGCTATGAGATGGATTTTGGTATGATGAATTGGCATGACGCTGGCATGAGTGATTTATATGATTGGCAGACGCTGGTATTTGCAGACGCGGATGAAAATTTGTATGAGTGAATTGGCATGACCTGCAAGATATGACTTTGGGAATGAGGAATGGCATGACGCCTGGACATGAGTGAATTGGTATGAGTGAATTGGCTAGAACGCAGGCATGAGTGGATTTGGTCATGAGTGAATGGCATGACGGGCATGAGTGAATTTGGTATGAGTGAATTGCAGGACGTGCGTGGATTGAGGAATTGACTTTGGTAATTTGGAGACTGAATTGGATGGACGCTGGCATGAAGTGAATGTTGGTATGAGTGAATTGGCCATAACGCTGGCATGAGGTGAATTTGGTATAGTGAATTGGCATGACGCTGCATGTGAGATTTGGTATGAGTTGAATTTGGCATGACGGTAGCTGGTTGAGTGAATTGGCATGACGGCTGGCTGAGATGGCAACGCAATAGTTTGGTATGAGTTGAATGGGCATGAAGCTGGCATGAGTAAATTTGTGGGTACTGAGTGAATTGGCATGAACTGGGCATGATAGTGATTTGTATGAGTGAATTGGCATGCCGCTGGCATGAGTGGATTTGGTATGAGTGTGGCAATGACGCGGATGCAGGATTTGTATGAGGTATGACGTGAATGGTGAGGATGAACGCTGGCATGAGTGAATTGTGTATGAGTGAATTGGCAGCGCTGGATGAGTGAATTTGTAGTAGTGAATGGCAGACGCTGGAATGAGGATTGGATGAGGCTTGCTGAGCTATGAGTGATTGGATGACGCTTGCATGAGTTGTAGATGATTGCATGACGATGCATGAGTAAATTTGGTATGAGTGAATTGGCATGACGGCATGCTTCGAGGAGTAAAATTGGTAGGGTAGTGAATTGGCTATAGTTGACTGCGATTGACGCGCATGATATTTGGTATAGTGAAATTGGCATTACGCTGGCATGAGTTATATTGGATGAGTGAATGGAATGCGTCCGGATGGTGAACTTTGGTATGAGTGAATTGGCAAGCCTGCATGAGGGTAACTTGTGTATAGTGAAATGGCATGACGCGGCATGAGGATTGGCATGAGCTGATGCATGAATCGACGTGAAGGCATGTCATGGTGACTTGGTATGAGTGAATTGGCATGACGAGGCATGGAGTGAAATGTGGCATGTATCCTGGCATGACGCTGGTAGAAGGTTGGTATGAGTTGACATTGGCATGACGCTGGCATGAGTGAATTTGGTATGGTGAATTGCACTGACGCTGGCCATGAGTGAATTTGGTCTGAGTTGAATTGGCATGAGGCGGCATGAGTGACTTGAGGGTGAATTAATGGATGATGATTGAATTGGCATGACGCTGGCATGAGTAAATTGGTATGGAGTGGGAATGGGCATGACTGAACATGTTTAATTTTTGCATGAGGATTCGGACTGAGTGATTGGCGATGCTAGAGTGAAATTTGGTAGAAATTGATATTGATGCATGACGCGTGGCACTAGTGATATTGTATAATGATGAATTGGCATGACGCTGGGCAATGAGTGGATTTATATGATTGGATAGCTGCCATGGTGAATGTTGCATACGCTGGCTGAGTGACATTTTGGTGAATGGCATGACGCATTGGCATGATATGCATGGACGATGGATATAAATTTGGTATGTGTGAGATTGGGCATAGAAGCTGGATGAGTAACTTTGGGTATGAGTGAATTGTCTTGACGCGGCATGAGGTGAACTTTGTATGAGTGAATTGGCATGACTTGGCATGAGTGAAATTTGGTATGAGTGAATTGGCATTACGAGGGATGAGGATGGGGGAATTGGAGGCTGCATGAGAAGAATGGATGGGATGGTGAGGAGGAGGACTGGGTTGAGGAAGGATGACGTGCAGAGTGGCATTGCGTGGTGTAATTTTGTGAGGAATGGGAGAAGGGTGGATGAGACTTTGGTATGATGAATTGGGCTGACGTCTGGCATGAAGGTGAAATTTTGATAATTTGGGAGTGATGCTGCGCTCATGAGCTACTTGGTAGCTGAATTGGAGGCTGCATGAAATTGTAGGTGATTGGCATGAGTGCATGAGTTTGTAATGCGCATGACGCTGGCATGAGTGAATTGGTCATGACCCGGCAGAGTAAATTTGTATGGAGTTGAACTGGGGATGACGCTGGCGATAGTGACTGGTATGAGTGAAAATTGGCTGACGCTGAGAGTGTTACGATGAAGTAATTTGGGATGAGTGAATTGCATGACGCTGGAATAGTGACTTTGGTATGAGTGCTGGAATGTCGATGGCGTGAGTAAATTTGGTATATAGTGAGATTGCAGACGCTGCAGAGTGGATTTAGGTATGAGTGGAATTGGCAGTGACGCTGGCATAGATGAGCTGGCGAGTATTGTTGGTATGGGCATGACGTGCATGACTGTATGGGATTGGACATGACGGCATGAGATGGATGTTGGTATGAGTGAATTGAGGACGATGGATGAGTCATTTGAGAGTGAAATGGCTGACCGGCATGAGTGATAATTGGTATGATGAGATGGAGCATGACGCTGGCATGTATGAACTTTGGTATGGAGGTGAATGGCATGACGCTGGAATATCGTATAGTGAAGACGCTGTGAATGGTATGAGTGAATTGGCTGTGACGTCGGCATGAGTGAATTTGGGAGTAGTGACATTTGGCATGGACCTGGCATGAGTGGATATTGGTATGAGTGAATTGGACATGACGCTGGCATGAGTTGAATTTGCATGTCAGAGTAATTGAAGTGATTGGCATGACCAGGTTATTGATGTGGAAGTGGCATGACGAATTGGATGAGTGTGATTGGCATGACGCTGGCTGAGTAGGATTTGTATGAGTGATGGCATGCCTGCCATGAGTTGGACTTTGGTATGAGTGAAATTGGCAGTGACGCTGGCATGGAGTGAATTTGCATGAGTACATGGACGCTGGCATGAGTAATTTGGTATAGTGAATTGGTCATGACGCTGGCATGGGTGTATCTTTGGTATGAGTGATGGCATGACGCTGCATGAGTGACTTTGGTATGAGTGATTGGCATTGACGCGGAAGCCCTGAGTGACTTTGGTATGAGTGAATTGGAGTGACCGCGCATGAGTTGATTGGTATAGAAGCGGACTGGCGGAGTAAAGAATTTGGTATGTGAAATGGGATGACGGCTGCATGAGTGACTTTGTATGAGTGAATTGCATGACGCTGGTAGTATCATGAGTAGATGAATTCAGTGGCATTATGACTGTATGATGATTGGCTGACGCTTGGCATGAGTGAAATGTTTGGTATGAGTGAATTGGGCATGTCGCTGGCCATGAGTAGACTGGCTATGACGTGATTTGCATGAGCTGATTGGTGAATGAATGTGGCCATGTACGCTTGGCATGAGTAATTTGGTATGAGTGAATTGGCATGACGCTGGCATTAGGAATTTGGGTATGAGTGAATTGGCATGACGCTGGCATGAGGTGACATTTTGATGAGGTAATTGTGACGCTGGCATGATGAATTGGTAGTGAGGAACTCTGGCATTGATCATGACTCTGGCATTGAGTGAATTTGTCTGAGAATTGGCAGTGACGATGCAATGAGTGATTTGTATGAGTGGAAATTGGGCATACCGCTGGCATAGTGATTGGTATGCGTGAAATTGGCATGACGCTGGCATGAGTGTAGATTGGACGCGGCATGAGACTGGTGAGGAGCATGAGCTGGAGAGATTGTGGGTATGAGGATTCATGAAGCTGGCATGAGTGAATTGCATGAGTAAATTTGGGATGGGAGGGCGGTATAGCGTATTGGCATGAGTGCTTTGGTATGAGGTGAATTACGTGGTGATGGTATAGTGAATCTGACGCTTGGTGCTTTGTCTGAGTAGCATGAGCGATGAGTGTGGATGCCGATGAGTAATTTGGATGATAAGGGACATTGGCAAACGCTGGCATAGTGAATTGGTATGAGTGAATTGGCCTGCGCTGGCATGAGTTGAACTGATGGTAATTGGTGAGTGATTGGCATGACGCTGGCATGATGATTTGATAGTATTGGTAGTGAGTGAATTGGTCGATGGAACGCTGGCATGAGTGGACTTGGTATGAGTGAATTGCATGACGCTGGCATGAGTGAATTGATGACGCTGGCATGAGTAAAATTTGGTATGAGTGAATGGGCATGTTTTGGCATTTGAGAGACTTGGTTGAGTGAAGTGGGCAATGACGCTGGCATGAGTGACTTGGTATGAAGGTGAAATTGCGGTACGTGGCAGGAGTGAATTTGGTAGAGTGAAATTGGCATGAACGCTGGCATGATGAAATTTGGTATGAGTGATTGCAAACTTGTGATGATAAATCAGTGACGCTGGCATGAGTGATTTGAGTATGAGTGAAATTGGCATGACGCTGGAATGAGTGAATTTGGTATGAGTGAATTGCATGACGCTGGCATGAGTGATTTGGTAATGAGGAATTGGGATGACGCTGGCATGAGTGAATTTGGTATGAGTGGAATTGGCATGAGCTGCAGTGATTTCGCGTGATGGACGTGGATGTGCGCGCTGCATAGTAATTGGTATGAGTGAACTTGCATGACGCTGGCATGAGTATGATCTTGGTATGAGTGAATGCATGCGCTGATGACGACTGGCATCAGTGAATTGGCATGACGCATGGCATGAGTGATTTGGTATGGAGTGAACTGCATGACGCTGGCATGAGTGAAATTGGTCATGACGTTGATTGGCAGTGACGCTGGCATGTGAATTGTTGAGAATTGGCTGCGCTATGAGTGAATTGGGGGAGCATGACGCGGAATGAGTGATTGGCATTGAGTCGCATTGGATGAGTTTGGTATGAGTAATTGCATGACGATGGCATGAGTAAAATTTGGTATGAGTGAATTGTGGCAATGACGCTGGCATAGTGAATGGTAATGAGTGAATGGCATGACGCGGGCATAGTATGAATTTGGTATGAGTTGAATTGGCATGACGCTGATGATATAATGAATTGGTATGAGTGAATTGGTGCTATGACGTTGACTGGCATGAGTGAAATTGAGGCATTATTGGTATGGAATGGCATGACTGCTGCATGAGTGATTTGTATGAGTGAATTGGCATACGCAGCATGAGAATTCATGAGTGACTTTGGGTATGAGTAGAGTGCATGACGCTGGCATGAGTGCATTGGCATGAGCTGATAAATTTTGGTATGAGTGAATGGCATGACGCTGGCATAGGTATTGGTATGAGTGAATTGATGACGCTGGGATGAGTGAATTTGGAGGGATGTAGTGCCTGAGAATTTGGTAGAGTGAATGGCATGGACGCTGGCATGAGTGAACCTGTATGGGGATTGCATGACGTGGATGTGAATGCATGACGCTGGCAGAGTGAATTTGTATGAGTGAAATGGCAAGACCTGGGCATGAGTGACTTTGGCAGGAGGGGGGG
>JACBWV010000828.1:0-60330 GCA_013435795.1 Chlamydomonas sp. ICE-L | reverse complement strand
AGGTAGGGAGGAAAATAAGAATACACTCAAAAATGCGACGGAGGGGATCCTATGGCTTAGTCGGGGGTACCATGTTGAGGAGGATGAGGGGGAACCCTTGCCGCCCTTGGGCCCTTGGGTGGAGCGTGCCTATGAAGGAGAGTTTATATACACATGCGTTTCATAATCGCAGAGGTAGGGGATAAATGGAGGAAGTGGCTGTGAAGAGGGGCTGGAAGTTTAGTCTGAACCATCCAGCGTCAAGCCTTACGTCACGATGAGCGGTATGCTCCAATGTGTGAATTCTTTGGCAGTCTTGTGGTGTTCCTCCAGATGTCTTGTAGGCTGTAGGTGTTCTGGATGTCCTGCCAAGGGGAGGTGCCCCTGCTGCTACTCTTGTGGTCACTATTGATTCTGTGCTGAGGGTAGACCGCATCGATGGTGTCAAGAATGCACTTTAATCACCAACAACGAGAAGGAGGCGTCCGTCAGTGGGAATTTGGGACCACGCGTTGAAAAAGAAGTCTTCTCTTTTAGCGCTTGGGCCGGAGCATAGACGCACAAAATGGTGATTACGAGTCCACCAATTAAAGCTCGAGGCTAATGCTTCCTGTTTGACCTACGGATAGGTCTTAGAAAACGGATCTGTTAGGGGCAGTTGAAGGGCTTAATATCAGGATTAGCCGTCAGTGGTGCCCTGTCCAGGGCCCAACGAAAAATGCTTGCGCCTGGCCAGATTGCCCCCGTCCTGGGAGGTGTTGAAGAAGGTCCTCGGGTGATGAGGTTGACCTTCGTCAGTGAGCACTGCCGATAATTCCACCTCGCGTTTCTCGAAGCCAAGAATGTGCTCAAAAAAAGAGTTTAAAGGGGTGTACGTCCTTGCCTTGGTGCAGACAAAGTCTCAGAGGGGGGGCATATGCTGCTGTGCATTCATTCGTGTTCTCCCCTGGGTGATCCCGCTTGTGTTGCCGCTGATATTTAAGCGTGCAGATTTGCGGGTTTACCTAGGGACCTTTCAGAGAGAGAAGGTGCTGGGAAGAGGAGACGGCCCCACCAGGCTGTTGGTCCTCCCTGGGAACTGTCCAGTTCTCTTGCGAGGTGGACAGCCTTTTGTTTTTTATTTTTTTACAAAGGGGGGAACCAGGAAAAGGCGCAACTGATAAAACCTAGCCCTTTGTGACCAAGGAGAAAAGACCAAAGAAAAAAGACAAGAAACCTTTTAAGAGGACGGCCCTGTAATGGGGTGAACTGGCCTGAGAGAGAGGTGGCACGGTGAGGGGGGAAGCTTGAGCGGGGGAGGTTGCCTGTAGGGGGAGGGGCGAGCGCACCAACGTGCGTTGTCAGGCACGTGATTGGAAGGGTGGGGTGGCAGGAGGAGTTAAGAGAAGGGGAAAGACATGGGACGGGTGAGGTTGATCCTGGGGGGGTGTATGCCCAAGGGCCGCGTGGATTCCCGGCTTGAAGACGAAAGCGAGGGGATAGATGAACGGAGAGGGCGGAGTAGGGAGGAGCAGGGGGGCGCAAGTCCTCGCGTGGGGTGATGGAGGGGGAGGAGAGAAGAAGGGAGGGGTACAAGTGATATAAAAGGGGTCGGAGATGTCATCGCTGCCCCTATCAATAATAGGTTGGATGCCAAATCGAGGGGGGCTTGGGGGCTGCAGTCGCCCCTGCAGCTGGGACCCGAGGAGTGTCCTAAGTGAACCAGTCGTGATGCATTTGAGTGAAGGAGTGCGCCACAAGGTGTCCCATCAGGGGGCGCGGTCCCAAAGGGGTTAGACAAATGGGGCAGCAAAGCGGATCATGCTGGGTGTTTGATAGAGAGTCAGAATCGCTGGTGGCTGGAGGGTGGTGGGTGATGGGCGGAGAGAAGGTACGGAGTGGGTGTTGGTGAGGGACGGTCGGTGGCCAGTGGGCTGGAGAAGATGGATGACAAGGGGGATGGAGGGAGGTGCAAAGGAAGGGGACAGGGATGGCAGGAGGAGGTCTGGTTTTGCCCTTTGAATGGCGGCAGCACCAGCAGCAGCTGCTGCATCAGAGAACTTGCTTGGCGGAACCGGAACCCTGAGCACCAGATCCCTGCCCATGCTTGAAAGGCAGCATTGGCAGGAACCTGGGGAGAGTCCCCGGGACCACCCAGGATGCCTGGAGTCCGACCTGGGGAGAGCAATGTTTCAGACATATCTATGTTCTATACTCAGGTGAGACAGGGCCAGTAATCAAGAGGAACCCCCAGGGTGACGCAATCATACCAATACTTGATGCGCAGAGAATCGAAGCGCGCCAGACGAATACCACCAGGGTCACTGGAGACCCAGCACTGCGGAGATCAGAGCAGTAACCCCTAACCCTGCGGAAGAAATCATTAACTCGCTCATCAGGGTGCATGTCCTGTCCATGAAGCTCATTCACCAACAGAGGGACCCCGGCAGCAAGAGTATCAGAATGCCTCCTCTGGATATCTAACAAGATGTCCCGAGGCAAAGCATAATCCTGATACACTTTGACGACGTCATCCGTCATGTGTCTTTTCGTCTTTTGTCTTGGATCTTTTGTCTTAGCGGACTTTTGGTCCATGTCTTCTAGTCTTCTTCTTTGGTTTTTCTTCCTTGGTCACATAGGGCTAGGTTTTATCAGGTCGCCCAGGTGGTGTCCGTCCCTTAGCTGTCCCTTAGCCGTTCTTGTCTTTTTCTTTGGTCTTTTCTCCTTGGTCACAAAGGGCTAGGTTTTATCAGTTGCGCCTTTTCCTGGTTCCCCCCTTTGTAAAAAAAAAAAAAAAATCCTGGAACCTAATCAGGGTACAGGCTAGACAGCGCGTGTCAGGAGAACCGGTGACGCAGCCAACAGGAAGCTGTTACCGTGTCATGAAGAATGACACAGTCTATGGGAAGCTGACACAGTACTGTCTGTACCGATAGTTCTAAGGAAGTACATAAGTAGTCACCAAGTCATAAAACGATTGAGTGAACCGCAATTTATGCTGATAGGTGGTAGGTGGTGGCTGCAAGTGGGAGGGTTGGCTCTGGGGCAGCATCTCCTGTATCGCAGTCCATTTGCGTGTTGGGGGGGGATGTGCGTTTGGGCTGGCGACCTTCATAATGGTATCTTCCATGTTGGGTTGTCAAGGCATGGGTTTTGTAGGAGTTGTAGTAGGGGTTGTATCTGTAGTATCCATTGTCGCAACGTCAATATGGTATTGGGGGTCCAAAAACCTCATGTCTGCGCTCTCTTTTTTAGGGATGACCGATTTTTTTTTTTTTTTTTTTTTTTTTTACAAATGGGGGAACCAGGAAAAGGCGCAACTGATAAAACCTAGCCCTTTGTGACCAAGGCGAACGACCAAAGAAAAGACAAGAACGGCTAAGGACCAGCTACAGGGACAAAGTACGGACGGGAACAGAAGACAAACAAACCAGGAGGCAAGGGAGAAGCCAAAAACAGGAGCCAAGAGAAGGGGCTAGGACTACTAAGAAAAAAGACCTATGAAGGGGGGGGCCATAACATTGCAACCTCTAACCGTCACCGGATCAGAAGATTTTTTTTTTTTTTTTTTCTTTTCACAAAGGGGGGGAACCTGGAAAAGGCGGCAACTGATAAACCTAGACCTTTTGACCAAGGAAAAGACAAAGAAAAAGACAGAACGGCTAAGGGAACAAGGCTAGGGACGGACACCACCTGGGCGAACTTAAGGGACAAAGGAGGACGGGAACAGAATACAAACAAACCCGAGAGGCAAGGAAGAAAGCCAAAAACAGGAAGCCCCAGAGAAGGGGCTAGACTAACTAAAAAAAAACTTGAAGGGGGGGCCAAAACATTGTCAACCTCTAACATTCAACCGGATCAAGAAGCCTGAAAGGGAGGATGCAAACTCCGGAGTACTAAAAGGAAAACGATGCAAGAAACGAAGAGAAACAAGGGGGAGGGGGGGGGGGGGGGGGGGGGTTGGGGGTGTGGGGGGGGGGGGTGGCGGGGTGGTGGGGGGGGTGGGGGGGGCTTGGGGGGTGTTGTTGTTGGGGGGGTGTGGGGTTATTTTTATTTTTTTTTTTTGTGTGTGTTTTCTTTTTTTTTTTTCTTTTTTTTTTTTTTTTTTTTTTTTTTTGTTTTTTTTTTTTTTTTTTTGTTGGGGGGGGGGGGGGGACTAAGGAGGCAACTGAGGAAGGGAACTAAGGAGGCAACTAAGGGAGGAAACTGAACTAGGGGAAGCAACTAAGGGAGAAACTGCAAAAACAGCCAAAAGCAGGGAGGCAACCAGAAAAGAAGAAAGACAACTGGAAGCAAAGCGAAAACCTAAAAGACTGGTCTGGGCAGGTAAACAACAGGAATGAAGACAGAGACAGTATCAAGATCTAGAACTTGATCTGGATCTTAGCGCAGATCTGGATCTTGATCTTGGTCCAGATCTAGCCCCAGATCTGGAACGTTGTCGAGTGCTGTGTCCAAATCTGGAACCTGATCCTGATCTGGGGCAGGGTCTTGATCTTGGGCTTGGGCTGGAACTAGGTGTTCCCATATAGGGCCTGCCAGGCTCCCGGTGCGGAGTCCAAGGGGATTGGCGAGAGGTTTTCTGAGTCTATCCAATACCAGATGTTATTATTTTTATTTTATTTTTTTTACAAAGGGGGGAACCAGGAAAAGGCGCAATTTGTGACCAAGGAGAAAAGACCAAAGAAAAAGACATGAACGGCTAAGGGACAGCTAAGGGACAGACACCACCTGGGCGACTAAAGGGACAAAGGAGGACAGGAACAGAAGACAAACAAACCAGAGAGGCAAGGAAGAATTATGGTATTTTTTTATACAACCAGCATGTCCATAGGCGATTGGGAGGGGGTTGGTAAAGTGCAAGATACATTTACTGTGTCCTTGCAGACGTTGGAAGATTTGGACTTTACTACTGCCGGGTAGGATCCCAAGGTTGTAGGGTTCATCGGGGATAAGGTCGTGCGGGTTTGGGTGTTCCGGATTATAATCAGGTTGCACGATTCGGTGGAGTATTCCCATCTGGGGGCATTCGGTGTGCATGTAGTAAAATTCCTGCATCAGCATATTAGTAAAATTCCCCCTGCGAGGGATGAAGTGGTTCGGCCAAACACTCAGGTTATTACAGGTTGCCTTGAGTATCCATATGCGGCTGGGAGGGGGGTGGTGAAGTGCAAGATACATTTATTATGTCCTTGTAGACGTTCGAGGATTTGTTTTTTGCTGCTACCAGGTAGGATCCCAAAATTGTAGGATTCATCAGAGGAAAGGTTGTGGGGATTGGTGTGTTCAGGGTTATAATCGGGTTGTGCAATTTGGTGGAGTATGCCCATCTGGGGGCATTCAGTGTGCATGTAAGCCTGCATCAGCAAATTTGAAAAAATTCCCGCTGAGGTGAAGTGGAGCGGCCTTTTTTTTTTTTTTTTTTTTTACAAAGGGGGGAACCAGGAAAAGGCGCAACTGATAAAACTTAGCCCTTTGTGACCAAGGAGGAAAGACCAAAGAAAAAGACAAGAACGGCTAAGGGACAGCTAAGGGACGGACACCACCTGGGCGATGTAAGGGACAAAGGAGGACAGGAACAGAAGACAAACAAACCAGAGAGGCAAGGAAGAAGCCAAAAACAGGAAGCCCAAGAGAAGGGGCTAGGACTACTAAGAAAAAAGACCTATGAAGGGGGGGGCCAAAACATTGCAACCTCTAACAGTCACCGGATCAGAAGACTGAAAGAGGAGAGGAGAGCCTAACACCCAGGTCGCTACGTGTTGACATGTGCTCCACCGAGGTAGGCATTGATAGCGTGCACTTGGCAGTGGCTTGAAATTTGTTTCTCAAAGTATGGTAGGCTTAGGGCCAGGATTGTGGGCTTGCCTTGGTGAAGGGGGGTGCGCTTTCCTCCCCTACATGTCCAAGATCTGTTTCGGCTTCAGCAGTACCAGGTCTGATGCTGATGCTGAGGCTGAGGGAGATGGAGCTGATGCATACGCCAATAAAACCTCCCCTTCCCCTCGCAGACCCCGTCCCATCTCTGATGCAGCAGGTGCTGCTGGTACTGCCGCCATCTCAAGGGCAAACCAGACTCCTCCAGCCCATCCCTGTCCCATTCCTTTTCACCTCCCTTCCTCTCCTGTCCCTCCCTCTTCCTCCAGCCCACTGGCCACCCGACGTCCCTCACACACCCCTTCCTTACCTCTCTCCGCCATCACCCATCCCCCTCCAGCCACCACGCGATCTGGACTCTCTATTTTTTTTTTTTTTTTTTACAAAGGGGGGAACCAGGAAAAGGCGCAACTGATAAAACCTAGCCCTTTGTGGACAAGAGAAAAGACCAAAGAAAAATACATTAAGTCTAGGGAGCACTAAGGGACGGCACCACCTGGGCGACTTCAGGTCAACGGAAGACAGAACGAAGACATACCCCCAAGAGGCAGGACGACGCCCAAACAGACCCAAGAGAAGGGCTAGGACTATCTAAGAAAAAAGACCTGTGCAGGGGGGGCCAAAACATTGCAACCTCTTAACCGTCACGTGAAGGAGTGCAAAAGGATAAAAGAATAAGGAGGGGTAAAGCGAGAAGAAACAAAAAACAGTTTGGAAGGGGGTAGTCGGGGTGGGGTAAAGAAGAAAAAAAAAAGATATGAGGGAGGGGAGTGAGAAACGGAGAACGGAGTTGATTGTGAGATATGAGTAAGGAACAGTAAAGGAGGACGTAACCTGCAAGGGGTGGAAAGAAATAAGTAGAAAGCGAGAATGAGCAGAGATACGACAAAAAAAAAGGAGTAGAGCGAAAGGAAGAGAAGAAGGTGGGAATATTGGTGACGGGGAATAATGAAGTGAAAAAAGGAGTGCGGCGGTAAAAATAGATTAAAGGGGGGAGATAGAGAGGCCAAAGTAGAGATAGACAGTAATAGAGGGACAGGTGAGAGACGCGAAACAGAGCGAGAGCAGGGAAAGGGTAAATGGACGGGTGGGGCGAGAGGAAGGTAAAGAGGAGGGATGGGGAGAGTCGTGGGGAAAAGAATAGCAAATATGTAAGGGCGAGGAGGATGAGAAAGGGAAAGAAGGTGTGTCCAGGAAGAATAAAAAAAGAGCGTGAAGGGGACAGGAAGAGAAAGGGAAGTATAGCAGGGACACAAAAATGCATAAGATATAATAGAGGGCAGGGAAGATAGAGAAAAGGGGAGCGAGAATGACAATAGGAGGCCGATAGGAAAATAAAGAGAGTGAGAAAGAAGGTACGGGAAGGAGGTAGGGAGAGAAATAACGGGGTCATGAGGGCGAGAAAAAGAAGAATGTGAACAAAAGGCGTGAGAGGAAAAAAGGGAGGAAGAAAGGCTGAAAAAGAGTTGTGAAATAGGACAAAATGATGAAATAAAGTGGTAAGAGAAAAAAAGACATACTGGATCATAAGACTGAACGGAGGAGATGCAAACTAGGAGACTAAAAGGAAACATGCGCGAAACCGATAAAACATGGGTGGGAGGGTGTGGGGGGTGTGGGGGGGAACATAAGGGGTAAACTGAGGGGGAAACTAAGGGAACTAATTTTTGAAACTGAACTGTGGGAAGCAAACTAAGGGAGAAACTGCAAAAACAAGCCAAAAGCAGGGAGGCAACCAGAAAAGAAAGAAGACACTTGGAAGCAAAGCGAAAACCCCTAAAAGACTGGTACTGTTGCATGGTACAAACAGGAATGAAGACAGAGACAGTATCAAGATCTAGATCTTGATCTGGATCTTAGCGCAGATCTGGACCTTGATCTTGGTCCAGATCTAGCCCCAGATCTGGAACGTTGTCGTGTGCGTGGTCCAAATCTGGAACCTGATCCTGATCTGGGGCAGGGTCGTGATCTTGGGCTTGCTGGATTCTAGGTCAGGGGCAGATCGGGGGCCTAGAGCTGGGGTTGGGCTGGACCAGTCAGGGGGGGGGGGGGGTTGGTTTAGATCAGGGTCTAAGCTCGGGAATGGGCTGGGTCTGGCCTCCGGTCTAGAGCAAGTCTGATCCGTGTAATGGCTGATTCTGGGTCAGTGTCTAGATACAGGGGTCTATAACTAGGGTTGGTAAAAAAAAAAAAAAAACAAATTGGGGCTGTGTCTGGATGGGTGTGGGATGGTAAGGAGCTCTTGGGCCATGGGGATTGTCATTTCCATGGTGCGGGTATCAGCTCTGGTCCCCGGGAGTGACCCCAATCATTGTGCAAAGATGGGGGGGTGGCCCATAAGCCTTTGCAAAGGAAAGCCACTGTGAGAGAGCATCTAGGCCACGCCACCATCTTGACAGAAGGCGCCATTATCAAGGGTTTCGAAGATCCGTCTGGGTTCGCATCAGTCCCTGGCGCTGGCTTGGTGCAAGTGGCCAAGGGCACGGCCTTTGGTGAAGGGGCTCAAATGGTCCGTCTTTTTTTTTTTTACAATGGGGCAAACAGAAAAGGCGCACTGAACAAACCTATCCCTTTGTCTGTCAGCCCGGTACAATGGACCTGCCATATCGCGCCCAATGGGTGGTTATACCAGGAATGACCACAAGCGTAGGGTAGAGGGATGGATGGGGTGTCCCGGGCCAAAGGGTGATGTCGTCACTGAGGAGGAAAAGGGGCAGCGAGGAGGCGCTGCCCACCGGTGAGGTCTCCCAGTGGAAAGGAGCCATCTATGACCTGGTCAATAATCAGGAAAGATAGGAGTGGATACTAATGATAAGAAGGGTTAGAAGTGGAAGAAGGATGCAGTGGGTAAGAAGGATGGATCAAAATAAAGAGAGGTAGAGCTGACGGAGTTCACTTCCCCTCCGCTCTTTCTACATTTTGTCTGGAGTGGGTCAGCTGCAAGCAGTCAGGGCTGGAGGGCAGCCTATGGAGGGGGGTTGCGTCTTGGTTGACCCGTTGGAGCGGCCTCGTACATGAGGGCAAGGAACGCATTGCAGCCCAGGTGCCATGAATCAAGCCTCCGGCAAGTGGGGTATAAGGACCGGTGGGAGTCTTGTCACGAGGCGTAACCCACACCTGCGAAAAAGCTGCACATAGAGGTAGGGATCTTGAGTTCGTCCTGTCTTTGACAGTTCCTCTCCGCGTGGCCTGGACGGGAGGGGCCGGACACGTTGTTAAGTCCACCCAAGCGTTCTGTGGGAGGTCTTCATGGGAGGGGCTGGAGGAGGGGTGACAACGAATGCTCTCGTCTTTTGCTGAGGTAATCCATGGGATTCAAGACCACGGAGCCTCGCAGGTCGGTTAGTGCTAGGGTGAGTGTCCAATGTGGAGGGGGGTAATGGCTCCACTCCTGGCCAGCAGCACGTTCCTCGTAACCTGGCACAAAATGGTGGGAACTGGGGCTTTGTTGGCATGATATGTTGGTGAAGAAGGGCCTGCCGTGCTTGGCGCACAGAGAGTTCAAGAAGGTTCACTTAGTATCATCATTGAGGTGGAGACCCCATGTTGTTGGGTCCAGTTGGAGGTCCTCCCAAAGACCAACCAGCCATGGTTCCAAGAGCTCTTGCCTCTGGGTGGGGGGCGGGCCTTGCTTGGATCACTCTCCTCAAAATTCTGCCCGTACCATGCTTCTCGAGTTTTCTTGCTTAGGGTGATGATGGCACTTGGGGGTGTCCCTTGGCGGGGAAGGCAGAAGGGTGAGAGGGTGTAACCGGCCAGAGGGCCAGACCTCCAAAGACGGTCCTCTCCTAAGGGGATCTGGGTCGCCCCTCTCAGATATGGCGCTCCTTCTGTCAAATTGGTGGCGTGGCCTAGATTGCTCTTCTCACAGTGGCTTCCTTTGCAAGGCCTTATGGCCCCCCCCCGATCTTTCACCATGAATTGGTGTCCTCCCGTACCAGGAGCCTGAATACCCCAACCAGTGAAATGACAATCCCCATGGCCCCAGCGCTCCCTACAATCCCAGACCCAATCCCAGACCCAGCCCAAGCCCTAGTTCTAGACCTTGATCTAGACCCTGACCCAGATCCAGCCCATTACCCGGATCTAGACCTTTCTCTAGACCCTGAGCCAGACCCAGCCCATTCCCGAGCTCTAGACCCTGATCTAGACCCTGACCTAGGTCCAGCCCAAGCCCCAGCTCTAGGCCCCGATCTTGACCTTGACCTAGATCCAGCCCAAGCCAGATCAAGACCCTGCCCCAGATCAGGATCAGGTTCCAGATTTGGACACAGCACACGACAACGTTTCCAGATCAGGGGCTAGATCTGGACCAAGATCAAGGTCCAGATCTGCGCTAAGATCCAGATCAAGATCTAGATCTTGATACTGTCTCTGTCTTCATTCCTGTTGTTTACCTGCCCAGACCAGTCTTTTAGGTTTTTCGCTTTGCTTCCAGTTGTCTTTCTTCTTTTCTGGTTGCCTCCCTGCTTTTGGATTGTTTTTGCAGTTTCTCCCTTAGTTTGCTTCCTCCCTAGTTCAGTTTCCACCCTTAGTTGCCTCCTTAGTTTCCCCCTCAGTTGCCTCCTTAGTCCCCCCCCCCCCCCCCCCCCCCCCCCCCCCCCCCCCTCCCCCCCCCTTTTTTCTCTTAGTTTCTCGCATAGTTTTCCTTTTAGTCCTCCTTAGTTTGCATCTCCTCTTTCAGTCTTCTGATCCGGTGACGGTTAAAGGTTGCAATGTTATGGCCCCCCCCTTCTTAGGTCTTTTTTCTTAGTAGTCCTAGCCCCTTCTCTTGGGCTTCCTGTTTTTTGCTTCTTCCTTGCCTCTCTGGTTTGTTTGTCTTCTGTTCCTGTCCTCCTTTGTCCCTTACATCGCCCAGGTGGTGTCCGTCCCTTAGCTGTCCCTTAGCCGTTCTTGTCTTTTTCTTTGGTCTTTCCTCCTTGATCACAAAGGGCTAAGTTTTATCAGTTGCGCCTTTTCCTGGTTCCCCCCTTTGTAAAAAAAAAAAAAAAAAAGGGGCCAGAGCGGGAAAGAGCTTCCATTTGGGAGGTGGAAGTTCAGGAAGGAGGACAGCATCCCGCCAGGGGTCTGGCAGAGAGGAGAGGATGAAGTCAAGGTCTTGGACAGCAGCGGGAGGGAGTTTTTTTTTTTTTTTTTTACAAAGGGGGGAACCAGGAAAAGGCGCAACTGATAAAACCTAGCCCTTTGTGACCAAGGAGAAAAGACCAAAGAAAAAGACAAGAACGGCTAAGGGACAGCTAAGGGTGAGCTCGTTGTTGATGAGCTGAGCGGATGTCCTGAGACGGTGCTGCCACGAGGTGCTTGGGAGGAGAGCACTTGGTTTGAGGTGATGGATGGACGGAAAAGGAGGGTGTTGATGAAGGTGGTTTCCAGTAGGATGGATTGGGGGCACTGCATGGGCCTGTCCTCCTTTGTCCCTTACATCGCCCAGGTGGTTGTCCGTCCCTTAGTGTCCCTTAGCCGTTCTTGTCTTTTTCTTGGTCTTTCCTCCTTGGTCACAAAGGGCTAGGTTTATCAGTTGCGCCTTTTCTTGGTTCCCCCCTTGTAAAAAAAAATAATAAAAAATGGGCGGAGCGATAATTCTACGAATGTTCGCAGGAGAAAAGCCTCTGCACTCTCCCGGGCCAAGTTGGTGGTGATTGAGGCGATTTGTCCAAGAAGACGGGGCTGGTAACCAGGGCATGGTATCCACTTGCCTGACCTGGAGGAAGACGCACAGCCCGAGAAATCTCGTGACGGTAGAGCTGCTGCCAGGGGTGACCTGTGTAACTGAAGAGGAGCCATGTGGTCTTGGCCAGCATAGCTGCCGAGTGGGAAGCAAGATGGGGTACAGCAAGCCCTCCTCGATGAAAAGGAAGGACGGCTGTCCCGAAGCGGGGGAAGAGGTTGTCCTGACGTGGTGATTCCTCCTCTTGCGGCTAGAGGTTGCAACAAAGGCATTGAGAGAAGATTGCAACTGCTGGCGGAGAGGCGCTGGTGGTGATGCAAAGTTAGCCTGGAAGATGAACTTGGAAGCCAAGCATTGCATAGCAACATGCGCCCTTCCAATAACATTGAGATTGCGTGAGAGCCATGGAGCTGCTGCACGTGAGATGCTATGGGGCATGTGCTGGTAGGCTGCAGCCTTGCAAAGGGCAGTGTCTGCACCGAACGGCACGCCCAGTAATCTGTGAGGTGTGTCTGGGGGATGGAGGTGGTAGCCAGTCAAGTGATGGGTGCCAAGGGCGGGGGTCCAGATCTGCAGGGAGGGTATGTCTGGGGGAAGTTCAAGAAGCAGAAGACGGGTCTTGGGAACAGACTGGGCGGGTAAGCCAGCCGAATTGGCTACGACGTATGTCTCCTTGATGATAGGCCCATCTGTGGCTGGGTTGAGGACAAAGTGCTTGCCATCGTCAGCAAACGAGAGGGTGGCAGGGGCCAACTCTCTTAAGGGAAGACGGAAGGATTGCAGAGTTCCACAAGATCTCAGTTGGTTATTGTAGGTGATGAAGGGCTCAAAGATGATGACCCATTGATTACAGCTCAAGGCCCCACCCTGAGGGAAGCCGGAAGTGTTGGGGAAGGAGGTAGTGAAGAAACCGTTGAGACGCACTCGCGTAGAGCTGCCATTCGTGAGGATATCGCACCAGCGCGTGATGCCTGCACTATTGAATCCCATGGCTGACATTGTCTTTAGGAGCCATCCCCTGTTGACAGAATCATAAGCTTTAGTGAGGTCAGAATGCAGCAACCAGTCTGGTAAGCCAAGCTCTTTCAAGCGCGCAGCCAAGCCTAGGTGATAGCGGATGTTGTCACTGATGTCTCTGCCACGGAGGAAAGCTGATTGAGTGACGTCGATGAGATATTCCAGTGGGGGTTGCAGCCGGTGAGCCATGATCAAAAGGATCAGCTTAAGGTCGCAATTGAGAAGGGCGATAGGACGGTAACCTGCGAGGGAGTCTTGGGGCTGACCAGTCTTGTGGAGAAGGCAGATGGTTCCCTGAAGGAGGGGTGCTAGGGGGGCCGAGTAACTTGATCTTGGAAGGCAGAGTTGAAAACCCTTTGAAGGATCGGGGACAGTTCTTCATGGAACGCATTGTAGACTTCAAGGGAAGTCCGTCATAACCTGGGCTGGAGCCTCGAGAAGCAGAGCGGATGGCAAGGTCCATCTCCTCTGATGTGATTAGGCCATCGCCATTGACACCTTCTGCAAGGGCTGCATAACTAGGGGGGAGGGGACGAGGGAGGGATGTGAGCAGAAGATCCTGGTTAGCCTGGTTGATGTGAGGGTTTGGACGATACAGTCCAAAGGAGGAATCAGCACTATAAAAGTCCCGAGCATACTCCAGTCCTATGTTGACTCCTATCATGAAGAGAGGTCAGCCACAGAAAGGGGGTGATGCTGGGGTGGCCCTGGAGGCTGGATAAGCTTGATGTGGACTGGGGGGTGAGGGGAACGGGAAAGGTGGTGGAAGTAGAAGGAAGATGAATCCCCAAAAGTGTGCTCAAGGATAGGTAGAGCTTTGAGCATTGGAGCAAGGAGTTGCTGCCAAGCGAGTGTTGCTGCTAATGCCTTAGCCTTGGTTATGTTGAGGCGTGCCAGGAAAGAAATTGCATCGGGGGAGAAATGCACCTGTGAGAATTCCTGCCGGGCGTCGTCCTCTGCTAAGCGGGCGGCACGCTGGCGGACATGGCGATGCTTCTTGTAAATGGCCCAACTGCTGGTGCGAATAACTTCCTTCATGTTGTCCCATTTTGTGACGATGTCTGAATCGGGTAAGAGGTTTAGGAGGAGGGATTGTGAAGCGATGATGTTCTTGAGCTCATCACAAGCTTCTGGAATGTTGAGGAGGAGGAGGGGGAACCCTTGCAGCCCTTGGCCCTTGGGTGGAGCGTGGCCTAGGAAGGAGAGGGTTATAGACACAGGGCGGTGGTCAGAGATAAAGCCAGAGGTAGGGAGAATGGAGGAAGTGGCTGTGAAGAGGGCTAGGAGGGAGTCTGAAGCCAGCCAGCAGTCAAGCCTACCGCCGGATGAGGCTGGGATGCTCCAATGTCCAAGGTCCAGATCTGCGCTAAGATCCAGATCCAGATCTAGATCTTGATACTGTCTCTTTTTTTTTTTTTTTTTAAAAGGGGGGAACCAGGAAAAGGCGCAACTGATAAAACCTAGACCTTTGTGACAAAGGAGAAAAGACCAAAGAAAAAGACAAGAACGGCTAAGGGACAGCTAAGGGACGGACACCACCTGGGCGACGTAAGGGACAAAGGAGGACAGGAACAGAAGACAAACAAACCAGAGAGGCAAGGAAGAAGCCAAAAACAGGAAGCCCAAGAGAAGGGGCTAGGACTACTAAGAAAAAAGACCTATGAAAGGGGGGGCCATAACATTGCAACCTCTAACAGTCGCCGGATCAGAAGACTGAAAGAGGAGATGCAAACTAAGGAGGACTAAAAGGAAAACTATGCGAGAAACTAAGAGAAAAAAGGGGGGGAGGGGGGGGGGGGGGGGGGGACTAAGGAGGCAACTGAGGAGGAAACTAAGGAGGCAACTAAGGGTGGAAACTGAACTAGGGGAAGCAAACTAAGGGAGAAACTGCAAAAACAAGCCAAAAGCAGGGAGGCAACCAGAAACGAAGAAAGACAACAGGAAGCAAAGCGAAAACCTAAAAGACTGGTCTGGGCATGTACAACAGGAAAGAAGACAGAGACAGTATCAAGATCTAGATCTTGATCTGGATCTTAGCGCAGATCTGGACCTTGATCTTGGTACAGATCTAGCCCCAGATCTGGAACGTTGTCGAGTGCTGTGTCCAAATCTGGAACCTGATCCTGATCTGGGGCAGGGTCTTGATCTTGGGCTTGGGCTGGATCTAGGTCAGGGTCTAGAGCTCGGGAATGGGCTGGGTCTGGCTCAGGGTCTAGAGAAAGGTCTAGATCCGGGTAATGGGCTGGATCTGGGTCAGGGTCTAGATCAGGGTCTAGAACTAGGGCTTGGGCTGGGTCTGGGATTGGGTCTGGGATTGTAGGGAGCGCTGGGGCCATGGGGATTGTCATTTCCATGGTGCGGGTATCAGGCTCCTGGTCACCGGGAGTGACCCCAATCATGGTGCAAAAGATCGGGGGGGTGGCCCATAAGCTTGCAAAGGAAGCCACTGTGAGAGAGCAATCTAGGCCACGCCACCAATCTTGACAGAAGGCGCCATTATCAAGGTGTCGAAGATCCGTCTGGGTGCGCATCCAGTCCCTGGCGATGGCTTGGTGAAGGTGGCCAAGGGCAAGGCAGATAGCCTTGTGGTGAAGGGGCTCAGAATGGTCCAGTCTGTCAGCCCGGGACGAACGGACCTGCCATATCGCGCCCAAGGTGGTTATACGCAGGAAGGACCACAAGCGTAGGGTAGAGGGAGGAGGGGGTTTCCCGGGCCAAAGGGTGATGTCGTCACCGAGGAGGAAGAAGGGGCAACGAGGAAGGCGCTGCCCACCGGTGAGGGTCTCCCAAGTGGAAAGGAGCCAGTCTATGACAGGGGCAGAATCAGGGCATTCCAAGAAAGCGTGAGACATTGTGTCAGCAGTGTGCAGCTGCAAGCAGTCAGGGTCGGAGCAGACTATGGAGGGGGGGGTCGTCTTGGTTGACCCGTTGGAAGCGTCCTCGTACTTGAGCAAGGAACGCATTGTAGCCCAGGGTGCCATGAAGCAAGCTCCGGCAAGTGATGGTATAAGGACGGTGGAGAGTCTTGTCAGCGAGGCGTACCCACACCTGCGAAAAGCCTGCACGTAGAGGGAGGGAGACTTGAGGTTCGTCTTGTCTTTGAGCAGTTCTCTCCGCTAGGCCTGGACGGGAGGGGCGGACACGTTGTAAGTCCACCCAAGCGTTCTGTGGGAGGTCTTCAGGGGAGGGGACTGGAATAGGGGTGACAACGAGCGCTCTCTCTGTTGCTGAGGCAATCCATCGGGATTCAAGACCACGGAGGCCTCGCAGGTCAGGGTTAGTGCTAGGGTGAGTGTCCAAGGTGGAGGGGGGTTAGAATGCTCCACAGCCTGGGCCAAGCAGCACGTTCCTCGGTATAACCTGGCACAAATGGTGGGAACTGGGGCTTTGTTGCATGATATGTTGGTGAAGAAGGGCCTGCCGTGCTTGGCGCACAGAGAGTTCAAGAAGGTTCACCTCAGTATCATCATGGAGGTGGAGACCCCATGTTGTTGGGTCCAGTTGGAGGTCCTCCCAAAGACCAACCAGCCATGGTTCCAAGAGCTCTTGCCTCTGGTGGGGGGGGAGGCCTTACTGGATCAGCTGCTCCTCAAAGTCTGCCCGTAACCATGCTTCTCGAGGTTTCTTGCATAGGGTGATGAGCGCAGCTTGGGGGTGTCCTTGGGGGGGAAGGGCAGGAAGGGTGAGAGGGTGTAACCGGCCAGAGGGCCAGACCTCCTAAAGACGGTCCTCTCCAGTGAGGGGATCTGGCCCCTCTGCAAGGGGACCAGCAGGGGGCACAGCGGGAAAGAGCTTCCATTTGGGAGGTAGTGAAGAAACCGTTGAGACGCACTCGCGTAGAGCTGCCATTCATGAGGATATCGCACCAGCGCGTGATGCCTGCACTATTGAATCCCATGGTGACCTAGCGACATGTTACTAGGCTGCTGAGAGTATGTGCTGGTTTGCTAAAGGAGTGATGCCCTGATGCACTGGCCTGTTACAGGAGTGATGCCCTGCAGTGTTTTAATCTTAGATCAGCAAAGCCTTCGGGTGCATGCCTTTCCTTCTTTTTCTGTGTTGCTCTTGGAGGTTACAGTGGTGTTTTATTAGTTGGGGAGAAACAGTGTTGCTTGGAGGTGGGGGTGGTGCTCGGAAGGCCCTTTGTCCTTTGTCCTCCTAGTAATTAGTTTGTGTCCCTCGTTCTTTTGTCCCCTAGTCTTTTCGTCTTTTGTCTTGGATCTTTTGTCTTAGCGGACTTTTGGTGCATGTCTTCTAGTCTTCTTCTTTGGTTTTTCTTCCTTGGTCACATAGGGCTAGGTTTTATCAGATGTTCCCTTTCCTGGTTCCTCCCTATGTATAAAAAAAAAAAAAAAAAAAATGGCTGACATTGTCTTTAGGAGCCATCCCCTGTTGACAGAATCATAAGCTTTAGTGAGGTCAGAATGCAGCAACCAGCCTGGTTAGCCAAGCTCTTTCAAGCGCGCAGCCAAGCCTAGGTGATAGCGGATGTTTTCACTGATGTCTCTGCCACGGAGGAAAGCTGATTGAGTGACGTCGATGAGATATTCAAGTGGGCGTTGCAGCCGGTGAGCCATGATCAAAAGGATCAGCTTAAGGTCGCAATTGAGAAGGGTGATAGGACGGTAACCTGCGAGGGAGTCTTGGGGCTGACCAGTCTTGTGGAGAAGGCAGATGGTTCCCTGAAGGATGGGTGCTAGGGGGGCCGAGTTAACTTGATCTTGGAAGGCAGAGTTGAAAACCCTTTGAAGGATCGGGGACAGTTCTTCATGGAACGCATTGTAGACTTCGAAGGGAAGTCCGTAATAACCTGGGCTGGAGCCTCGAGAAGCAGAGCGGATGGCAAGGTCCATCTCCTCTGATGTGATTAGGCCATCGCCATTGACACCTTCTGCAAGGGCTGCATAACTAGGGGGGAGGGGACGAGGGAGGGATGTGAGCAGAAGATCCTGGTTAGCCTGGTTGATGTGAGGGTTTGGACGATACAGTCCAAAGGAGGAATCAGCACTATAAAAGTCCCGAGCATACTCCAGTCCTATGTTGACTCCTATCATTGAAGAGAGGTCAGCCACAGAAAGGGGGGTGATGCTGGGGTGGCCCTGGAGGCTGGAGAAGCTTGATGTGGACTTGGGGGTGAGGGGAACGGGAAAGGTGGTGGAAGTAGAAGGAAGATGAATCCCCAAAAGTGTGCTCAAGGATAGGTAGAGCTTTGAGCATTGGAGCAAGGAGTTGCTGCCAAGCGAGTGTTGCAGCTAATGCCTTAGCCTTGGCTATGTTGAGGCGTGCCAGGAAAGAAATTGCATCGGGGGAGAAATGCACCTGTTTTTTTTTTTTTTTTTTTTACATAGGGAGGAACCAGGAAAGGGAACATCTGATAAAACCTAGTCCTATGTGACCAAGGAAGAAAAACCAAAGAAGAAGACTAGAGGACATGGACCAAAAGTCCGCTAAGACAAAAGATCCGAAGACAAAGGACGAAAAGACTAGGGGACAAAAGAACGAGGGACACAAACTAGTTACTAGGAGGACAAAGGACAAAGGGCCTTCCGAGCACCACCCCCACCTCCAAGCAACACTGTTCCTCCCCAACCAACAAAACACCACTGTAACCTCCAAGAGCAACACAGAAAAAGAAGGAAAGGCATGCACGCAAAGGTCTTGCTGATCTAAGATTAAAACACTGCAGGGCATCACTCCTGTAACAAGCTAGTGCATCAGGGCATCACTCCTTTAGCAACCAGCACAGACTCTTAGCAGCCTTGTAACATGTCGCTAGGTCACCCATGCAGATCAGCAAGCTCTGCAAAGACGACCAGAACGCGGCATGCAACAAACAACAGGACAGGGCCAAAGCTAACACTAACAAGGTAACTAAAAAAAAATCTAAAGAAGCAAATCAAACTCCTTAGAAAACGTCCTGGACGGTGAAAGGGTAGAACCCCCACAAGATTGGACACAGCACTCGACACCGTTCCAGATCAGGGCCTAGATCTGGACCAAGATCAAGGTCCAGATCTGCGCTAAGATCCAGATCAAGATCTAGATCTTGACACTGTCTCTGTCTTCATTCCTGTTGTTTACCTGCCGAGACCAGTCTTATAGGTTTTCGTTTTGCTTCCAGTTGTCTTTCTTCTTTTCTGGTTGCCTCCCTGCTTTTGGCTTGTTTTTGCAGTTTCTCCCTTAGTTTGCTTCCCCTAGTTCAGTTTCCACCCTTATTTTTTTTTTTTTTTTTTACATAGGGATTAACCAGGAAAGGGAACATCTGATAAAACCTAGCCCTATGTGACCAAGGAAGAAAAACCAAAGAAGAAGACTAGAAGACATGGACCAAAAGTCCGCTAAGACAAAAGATCCAAGACAAAAGACGAAAAGACTAGGGGACAAAAGAACGAGGGACACAAACTAATTACTAGGAGGACAAAGGACAAAGGGCCTTCCGAGCACCACCCCCACCTCCAAGCAACACTGTTCCTCCCCAACCATTAAAACACCACTGTAACCTCCAAGAGCAACACAGAAAAAGAAGGAAAGGCATGCACCCGAAGGTCTTGCTGATCTAAGATTAAAACACTGCAGGGCATCACTCCTGTAACAGGCCAGTGCATCAGGGCATCACTCCTTTAGCAAACCAGCACATACTCTCAGCAGCCTAGTAACATGTCGCTAGGTCACCCATGCAGATCAGCAAGCTCTGCAAAGACGACCAGAGCGCGGCATGCAACAAACAACAGGACAGGGCCAAAGCTAACACTAACAAGGTAACTAAAAAAAAATCTAAAGAAGCATATCAAACTCCTTAGAAAACGTCCTGGACGGTGAAAGGGTAGAACCCCCACAAGATCCACTGACCAGCAAGGAAAACCTTAAAGGCGCACTAAAGCAGCTAGCAAATAAACCGGTAGCCTGAGCATCAGGGCATCACTCCATTAGCATTTCAGCGCAGTCTATCAGCAGCCTAGTATCAAGCCACTAGGTCGCCGATGCAAATCAGCAAGCTCTGCAAAGACAACCAAACGCGGCATGTCTACGGTTCAAAGGTAGCGGTAACAAGGTAACAAAAACTATGTAGCTCCTAAGTAAGCCTCCTGAACCTGCAGATGCAAGATACAACACGTTACAGGGCATCACTCCTATAACAGTCCAGTGCATCAGGGCATCACTCCATCAGCAGACCGGCGTGCCAGCTCAGCTGTCAAGTAGCATGCCACTTCTTCTCCAATGCAGACCAGCAAGCTCTGTAAGGAAGAAGACCAAAGCAGGGCATGCTACTGATAAACAGGTCCGGGAAAAAGCAAACAAAAACAGTCTTCAGGGCAGGAGCAGCAGATCCACCCCCAAAAACTACTATCCAGCCCTCTAGAGCAGCAAAATGCTAAGAAAACCTGTATCGCTATAGTTTCCAACCAATGTCACACTCCAGGATCGGCAAGTCTCTAATCAGAGAACAAGAAGATGCTGACCAATGCAGACCTTCAAAAGGAGACCTGCTGACTGAGAATTCAAGAAAGAGGGAATGGGGTCAATATTGAGTCTGTGAGGAGGGTAGACCGCATCGAGGGGGTCAAGAATGCAGTTGAAATCACCAACAACGAGAAGGAGGCGTCCGTCAGTGGGAAGGTTGGGACGCACGCAGTTGAAAAAGAAGTCTTCTCTGTCAGCAGCTTGGGCCGGAGCATAGACGCACAAAATGGTGATGACGGAGTCACCATTGAAAGCATCGATGCCTAGAATGCGGCCTGTTGGACCTAGGATAGGTCTTAGGACGGGATCTGTGATGGGGCAGTGAGGGCTTAATATCAGGATGATGCCTTCAGTGAGCCCTGTACCAGGGCAAAAGAAAAATCTTGCGCCTGGCCAGATTGCCCCCGCGCCTGGGAGGTGTTGAAGAAGGTCCTCGGGTGATGAGGTTGTCCTTACTTCAGTGAGCACTGCCATATCCACTCGCGTTTCTCGAAGCCAAGAAATGTGCTCAAAGAGTTTAAGGGGTGTAAGTCCTTGCGCGTTGGTGCAGACAAAGGTACTCCTAGGAGGGGCATGCTGTGCATTCATTCGTGTTCTCCCCTGGTGTGATCCCGGCTTGTGTTGCCGCTGATATTTAAGCGTGCAGATTTGCGGGTTGACCTAGGGGACATTTCAGAGAGAGAGGTGCTGGGAAGAGAGACTGCCCACCAGGGCTGTTGGTCTTCTGGGACTGTCCGAGTTCTCTTGCGAGAGTGGACAGCCTGTTGAAGAGGGACGGCCTGTAAGGGGTGAACGGCCTGAAGAGAGGAGGTGGCACGGTGTTGTCGGTGCTGTCGATGGGGGCTGCTGAAGTCACTGGGTTTGTGTGTGTCTCCGACAGGAGAAGGCTTGAAAAAGATTGTAACCTGGGGCGAGCTCTGAGGGAACCGGCATGGAGGAGTGCCTCAGTAGAGGTAAACATGTAGGGGCTGTTGGGAGAGGGGGATGGTGTGGTGGACCATGTGAGAGGAGGAGGGTGAGGAGTGCTGTGGACTGGACGGTGGGAGGGACAGGGGAAATGGAGAGAATGAGGAGGGGTACCATAGTTCGGGGGCCGATGGGTTCCATGTTGGAAGAAGGGGAAGGGAAGGGGAGGGGGGAAGGAGGAGGAGGAGGAGGGGAAGTAAAGGGGAGGGTAGAAGCAGAAGGGCCCCGGAAAGAAGTGAGAGGGGATGTGGTGGAGAGGTGGGAACGAGCAGAATTTTTTTTTTTTTTTTTTTTTTACATAGGGAGGAACCAGGTTAGGGAACATCTGATAAAACCTAGCCCTATGTGACCAAGGAAGAAAAACCAAAGAAGAAGACTAGAGGACATGGACCAAAAGTCCGCTAAGACAAAAGATCCAAGACAAAAGACGAAAAAACTAGGGGACAAAAGAACGAGGGACACAAACTAATTACTAGGAGGACAAAGGACAAAGGGCCTTCCGAGCACCACCCCCACCTCCAAGCAACACTGTTTCTCCCCAACCAATAAAACACCACTGTAACCTCCAAGAGCAACACAGAAAAAGAAGGAAAGGCATGCACCCGAAGGTCTTGCTGATCTAAGATTAAAACACTGCAGGGCATCACTCTTGTAACAGGCCAGTGCATCAGGGCATCACTCCTTTAGCAAACCAGCACATACTCTCAGCAGCCTAGTAACATGTCGCTAGGTCACCCATGCAGATCAGCAAGCTCTGCATAGACGACCAGAGCGCGGTATGCAACAAAAAACAGGACAGGGCCAAAGCTAACACTAACAAGGTAACTAAAATATTTTTTTTTTTTTTTTTTACAAAGGGGGGAACCAGGAAAAGGCGCAACTGATAAAAACTAGCCCTTTGTGACCAAGGAGAAAAGACCAAAGAAAAAGACAAGAACGGCTAAGGGACAGCTAAGGGATGGACACCACCTGGGCGACGTAAGGGACAAAAGAGGACGGGAACAGAAGACAAACAAACCAGAGAGGCAAGGAAGAAGCCAAAAACAGGAAGCCCAAGAGAAGCCATGGGGGGAAACTGCATGAGGCTGTCAGAGAGAAGGAACAGAAGAGGCCATTTTTTTTTTTTTTTTTTTTACAAAGGGGGGAACCAGGAAAAGGCGCAACCGATAAATCCTAGCCCTTTGAGACCAAGGAGAAAAGACCAAAGAAAAAGACAAGAACGGCTAAGGGACAGCTAAGGGACGGACACCACCTGGGTGACGTAGGGGACAAAGGAGGACGGGAACAGAAGACAAACAAACCAGAGAGGCAAGGAAGAAGCCAAAAACAGGAAGCCCAAGAGAAGGGGCTAGGACTACTAAGAAAAAAGACCTATGAAGGGGGGGGCCAAAACATTGCAACATCTAACAGTCACCGGATCAGAAGACTGAAAGAGGAGATGCAAACTAAGGAGGACTAAAAGGAAAACTATGCGAGAAACTAATAGAAAAAGGGGGGGAGGGTGGGGGGGGGGGGGGAGGGGGGACTAAGGAGGCAACTGAGGGGGAAACTAAGGAGGCAACTAAGGGTGGAAACTGAACTAGGGGAAGCAAACTAAGGGAGAAACTGCAAAAACAAGCCAAAAGCAGGGAGGCAACCAGAAAAGAAGAAAGACAACTGGAAGCAAAGCGAAACCCTAAAAGACTGGTCTGGGCAGGTAAACAACAGGAATGAAGACAGAGACAGTATCAAGATCTAGATCTTGATCTGGATCTTAGCGCAGATCTGGACCTTGATCTTGGTCCAGATCTAGCCCCAGATCTGGAACGTTGTCGAGTGCTGTGTCCAAATCTGGAACCTGATCCTGATCTGGGGCAGGGTCTTGATCTTGGGCTTGGGCTGGAACTAGGTCAGGGTTAAGATCGGGGCCTAGAGCTGGGGCTTGGGCTGGATCTGGGTCAGGGTCTAGATCGGGGCCTAGAACTAGGGCTTGGGCTGGGTCTGGGATTGGGTCTGGGATTGTAGGGAGGGCTGAGGCCATGGGGATTGTCATTTCCATGGTGCGGGTATCAGGCTCCAGGTCACCGGGAGTGACCCCAATCATGGTGCAAAAGATCGGGGGGTTGGCCCATAAGCTTGCAAAGGAAGCCACTGTGAGAGAGCAATCTAGGCCACACCACCAATCTTGACAGAAGGCGCCATTATCAAGGTGTCGAAGATCCGTCTGGGTGCGTATCCAGTCCCTGGCGATGGCTTGGTGAAGGTGGCCAAGGGCAAGGCAGATAGCCTTGTGGTGAAGGGGCTCAGAATGGTCCAGTCTGTCAGCCCGGGACGAACGGACCTGCCATATCGCGCCCAAGGTGGTTATACGCAGGAAGGACCACAACCTTAGGGTAGAGGGAGGAGGGGGTGTCCCGGGCCAAAGGGTGATGTCGTCACCGAGGAGGAAGAAGGGGCAACGAGGAAGGCGCTGCCCACCGGTGAGGGTCTCCCAAGTGGAAAGGAGCCAGTCTATGACAGGGGCAGAATCAGGGCATTCCAAGAAAGCGTGAGACATTGTGTCAGCAGTGTGCAGCTGCAAGCAGTCAGGGCTGGAGCAGACTATGGAGGGGGGGTCGTCTTGGTTGACCCGTTGGAAGCGTCCTCGTACTTGAGCAAGGAACGCATTGCAGCCCAGGGTGCCATGAAGCAAGCTCCGGCAAGTGATGGTATAAGGACGGTGGAGAGTCTTGTCAGCGAGGCGTACCCACACCTGCGAAAAGCCTGCACGTAGAGGGAGGGAGACTTGAGGTTCGTCTTGTCTTTGTTTGCATCTCCTCTTTCAGTTTTCTGATCCGATGACTGTTAGAGGTTGCAATATTTTGGCCCCCCCCTTCATAGGTCTTTTTTCTTAGTAGTCCTAGCCCCTTCTCTTGGGCTTCCTGTTTTTGGCTTCTTCCTTGCCTCTCCGGTTTGTTTGTCTTCTGTTCCCGTCCTCCTTTGTCCCTAACGTCGCCCAAGTGGTGTCCGTCCCTTAGCTGTCCCTTAGCCGTTCTTGACTTTTTCTTTGGTCTTTTCTCCTTGGTCACAAAGGGCTAGGTTTTATCAGTTACGCCTTTTCCTGGTTCCCCCCTTTGTAAAAAAAAAAAAAAAAACCCAGCCTGGTAAGCCAAGCTCTTTTAAGCGCGCAGCCAAGCCTAGGTGATAGCGGATGTTGTCACTGATGTCTCTGCCACGGAGGAAAGCTGATTGAGTGACGTCGATGTGATATTCAAGTGGGCGTTGCAGCCGGTGAGCCATGATCAAAAGGATCAGCTTAAGGTCGCAATTGAGAAGGGTGATAGGACGGTAACCTGCGAGGGAGTCTTGGGGCTGACCAGTCTTGTGGAGAAAGGCAGATGGTTCCCTGAAGGATGGGTGCTAGGGGGGCCGAGTTAACTTGATCTTGGAAGGCAGAGTTGAAAACCCTTTGAAGGATCGGGGACAGTTCTTCATGGAACGCATTGTAGACTTCGAAGGGAAGTCCGTAATAACCTGGGCTGGAGCCTCGAGAAGCAGAGCGGATGGCAAGGTCCATCTCCTCTGATGTGATTAGGCCATCGCCATTGACACCTTCTGCAAGGGCTGCATAACTAGGGGGGAGGGGACGAGGGAGGGATGTGAGCAGAAGATCCTGGTTAGCCTGGTTGATGTGAGGGTTTGGACGATACAGTCCAAAGGAGGAATCAGCACTATAAAAGTCCCGAGCATACTCCAGTCCTATGTTGACTCCTATCATTGAAGAGAGGTCAGCTACAGAAAGGGGGTGATGCTGGGGTGGCCCTGGAGGCTGGATAAGCTTGATGTGGACTTGGGGGTGAGGGGAACGGGAAAGGTGGTGGAAGTAGAAGGAAGATGAATCCCCAAAAGTGTGCTCAAGGATAGGTAGAGCTTTGAGCATTGGAGCAAGGAGTTGCTGCCAAGCGAGTGTTGCTGCTAATGCCTTAGCCTTGGCTATGTTGAGGCGTGCCAGGAAAGAAATTGCATCGGGAGAGAAATGCGCCTGTGAGAATTCCTGCCGGGCGTCGTCCTCTGCTAAGCGGGCGGCACGCTGGCGGGCACGGCGATGCTTCTTGTAAATGGCCCAACTGCTGGTGCGAATAACTTCCTTCATGTTGTCCCATTTTGTGACGATGTCTGAATCGGGTAAGAGGTTTAGGAGGAGGGATTGTGAAGCGATGATGTTCTTGAGCTCATCACAAGCTTCTGGAATGTTGAGGAGGAGGAGGGGGAACCCTTGCAGCCCTTGGCCCTTGGGTGGAGCGTGGCCTAGGAAGGAGAGGGTTATAGACACAGGGCGGTGGTCAGAGATAAAGCCAGAGGTAGGGAGAATGGAGGAAGTGGCTGTGAAGAGGGCTAGGAGGGAGTCTGAAGCCAGCCAGCGGTCAAGCCTACCGCCCGATGAGGCTGTGATGCTCCAATGTGTGAAGTCTTTGGCAGTCGGGTGCGTGTTAAAGAATAAATAGGCTGGGGACCAAAGAGAGAGTAAGTGGTATTTACATCAGAAATAAAACAACTACAAAGAGAGGCGAATGCCTTAGAACTGACAAGTGGGAACAGGCAATGTACAAGAAGCAGGCGAAGAGCCTTCAATATCTAAGCAAAGCAATTAGGACTAAGTGTCAGAGTATCCAAGCAGAGAGAAAGAGAGAGCTGCAAACAAAGCTAAACAACTAGCTTTGAACAAATGCGCGCAGTCAGGTGCGCGCGAACAGATTCGCTCGGTCAGATGCGCGCGAACAGATGCGCGCGAGTCTCAGCTTTCTGGAGCACCAAAGATCATAGCAAGAGACGCAGTAATGGCAGCAGAACAGTAAATCTTACCTGGGGACCAAAGAGAGAGTAAGTGGTACTCTGCTCTCGTGAGTCCCCTTTTATACTGTTCGGGAGGGAATCTACGGAAGGCATCTTTGGAAGATTCCACCGGTAGATTCCTTCAGTAGCTACCGCGAAGCATCCCTAAACTGGCCATCGGGCGGTAACAACCAGTTGGCCACGAGCGCTATCTCGTCCTCACAAAACACAGCACAGCATAGTACTACTAGCTCAGTGGTGTAACGCCATGAGCTATTCGGAGATTCGACAAGAGTTCGATTCCACCTGGGGGGAGCGTTTTGCCTTTACCTAATTAGCATGACATGAAGTCTAGTCCGACATCAAATATCACAAGGCAAGTGCTAACTGATATTCTAACACTCCCACTCGTGACTGACTGAATGTTCCTACTTGTTGGTAACTCCCAACCCGAGCCTGCACAGCTCAAACTTGCACCTAGGCAGGATTTTAGTCAGTACATCTGCCACCATTTCCTCAGTGGAGATGTAGGTGAAGGTCACCTCTGACCTTGCCACTCGCTCTCGCGCAAAGTGGTGCACAACATCAATATGCTTCGTGCGCACGCAGGAGATGGGGTTCTTCAGCAGCTTAATGGCTGCTTGGTTGTCACCGTAGATAGGTACTGCTCCTAGCACCATTCCAAACTCAGGTAGAAGCTTTCTGAACCAGAGTGCTTCCTTGACAGCTGCACTAGCAGCCATGTACTCAGCCTCTGTGGTGGAGTGCGCCACCGTGGGCTGCAGTCGGCTCTGCCAGGAGACCACAGCTCCATTCAGCCTGAAAGCGTAGCCAGTCGTCGACCTCCGTGTGTCAGTGTCTCCAGCGAAGTCTGAGTCAGCGAAGCCCTGAAGCTCCAGCAGATCACTGCCTCCAAAGAACAACCCATAGTCCAGAGTGCCAGAAATGTACGCCAACACATGCTTTGCAGCAGCCAGGTGGTCCTCAGTGGGGTTTGCCATGTATCTGGCCAAAGCTCCTACTGACTGTGAGAGGTCAGGCCTGGTGCACACTGCAAGATACATCAGAGACCCAATGATCTCGCTGTAGCTCACAACAGTCTGGTCCATAGGCTCTCCTGCCTTGGTCAGCTTGGTGGCTGGGGATAGTGGCACCTTCTTTGACTTGGCATGTGAGGCAAACTTGTCCATGAGGTCAGCCACATACCTTTTCTGAGTCAAGAGGAGTGTCTTCATCCCTCTGTCCCTGATGATGTCCATACCAAGGTAGAAGGAGGATTCCCCCATGTCCTTGATTTTGAAGACTTCAGCCAGCTTGGTTTTCACCAGTGTGACTCCTTCCGCTAAACCGGCAATCAGGATGTCGTCGACATGGATCAGCACATAGGTCCAGTCACCAGAGCCAGCCATCATGATGAACAATCCAGGGTCGGCCACAGAGGCATTAAAGCCAATGGCCTCCAGCTGGGAGCGCAAGTTTGCATACCAAGCACGGGGGCTCTGCTTCAGACCATAGAGAGTCTTGCGCAAATGGCATGCGCGGTCGCTTCCTCCAACTGCAAAACCTGGAGGTTGCTGCATCCACAGATCCTCTTCCAGTTCCCCATTGAGGAACGCGTTGGCAACGTCCAGCTGATGCAGTTCAAGATCGCGGTGAGCTGTGACAGCCAAGAGGGTGCGCAGAGTTGCGTGCTTCCCTACAGGTGCATATATCTCATTGTAGTCGAGACCCTCCCGCTGGCTGCATCCAACAACTACCAGGCGAGCCTTGTAGCGCTCGATGCTACCGGCAGCGTCTCGCTTCCTCTTGAAGATCCACTTGACAGGGAGTACATTGGTTCCAGGGGGTCTGTCCTCAACCTCCCAAGTCTTGTTGTGGAGCAGAGCTGCATACTCTTCATCCATTGCAAGCTTCCACTGCTGAGCTTCGGGACCTGCGAGAGCTTCCTTCACAGACACTGGCTCAGGCTGAAGTTCAACAACAGCAGCTGAGGTGGCCCACCACTCTGAAGGTGCCTGCCTGAGTCTAGATGATCGCCGCGGAGGAGGTGCATCTTGAGTAGGCAGTGGAGCAATGTCCTCATCTTCCTCATCTGAGTCAGTATCCATGTGCAAAGGGGGTAAGTCTTCGTCCTCACTGTCAGCTTCATCCGTCAGGGTAGTGGGTGCCGCTGGAGAGGTGCCAGAAGGTGCACTAACTGGTTCCTCATCAGGTTCCAGCTTGATGTCTACAATGCACAGTGGCTCATCATTCATATGGGCCGGTGGCGTCGGCGTGTTGTATGGGAAGACACCCTCATGGAAGGTAACATCCCGAGCCACACGCACAGTCTTGCCGTCTGGATCCAGGATCCGGTATGCCTTGGAGTTGGCCTCGTACCCAATGAAGACACCTGGTCTGCTTACAGCATCCAGCTTGCCCCGCTTCAGCTTGGGCACATGGGCAAAGGCCTTGCACCCAAAAATCTTGAAGTGGGATACTTCTGGGACTGACCCTGTCAGCAGCTGGTGAGGCGTAAGCTCCCGGCCACTGACTGGGGAGGCATTCTTTAAGGTGTTAGCTGTCTGTAGGCCCTCAGCCCAAAGGTAGAAGGGGGCACCACTGTGAAGCAGGAGGGCCCTAACCTTTTCCATTAGGGTCCTGTTCAAACGCTCCGCCGCGCCATTGCTCTCGGGGCTGTAAGGGGCTGTGGTTTGATGGACAATCCCTCTGGAAGCAAAGAAGGCAGCGAGTTCACCATTGCAGAATTCTCCTCCTCTGTCCGAGCGCACTATCTTGACAGTGATGCCATGTTGAGTCTGCAGCATGAGAATGAGGTCATGCAGGGCTGCTGATGCCTGGTCCTTGGTCTTCAGCATGATGACAAAGCTGTACTTGGAGTGGTCCTCCAACACACCCAGGAAGTACTTGCTCTGCCCTAGAGAGGCAGGTGTGATAGGACCACATAGGTCCACATGAAGCAGTCCCTTCACAGGTGCTGACTTACTGGCAGGAAAAGGATCGCGGGTCTGCTTTGACAGCACGCACGCCTCGCAGGGATCCTTGAAGTCCTTGAATGCCTCAGCTTCTACCTTCATGCCATGTACCATCTGCTTGGCCTGCAGAGTGGCCAAGTTTGTCATCCCTAGAATACCAAACCTGGCATGCCAAAGCTCCGGCGTCTCAACGGCAGCACACACAGTACCGTCTGTAAAAAGAGGAGCAACTGGCATGTCTGCCTCGGGCACCATCCCCTCCACCTCATACACGCCGTTGATGCAAACCGCTTCGATGCGCACACCATTCTTGGCAAAGATACAACGTGTGTCGTCCCAGTATTCTATCTGAGCTCCGTTCCGCATAACGCTTAAGAGGGAGATCAGATTTCTTGCAGATGCAGGGACATAATGGACATTCTGCAGCTGAACATACTCTCCATTTACAGATTCCAGGAAGACGTCGCCAGCGTACTCTGCCCGATGTCCCACTCCGTCAGCAAACCTGAATTGGAGTGGTGTATCCAGGTGTCTGATGTTCACAAGCAGATCGGGGTCCCCCGTGATGTTGTGGGAAGCACCTGAGTCCAGCATCCAAGTCACTTCACCAATCAAAGGGGGCTCATCAGCGAGTGCAGCAGTGCCACCCGAGCAGGTGAAGGCAGTGGCAACTGTGGCGTTGTTACCCGGCTGGGTCTTGGGAGTATACTTCCCGGAGGCTTTGTCAGATTTCTTCTTGCGAAAATCCTTTGCAATGTGACCCGCGTTACCACAGTAGTAGCAGGTCCTCTTGTCCTTGTCCGTGGTCTGACCCGGACAAGCCTGACCTAGACGCGATGGGGGGGTGCCGCCATGTCCAGCAAGAGCAGAGCCGTGATCCTCAGCTCTAGTATGATCATCCTTCCTACTCATCCTTGCTTCAGCAATCAAGAGTCTGGCCAGGACATCACTCAGATCCGAGTTGTCCTCTGCCTCCAGGATTTGGACTGCAGTGTCAAACTCCTTAGGCAGTCCATTCAACAAAGTGCTGATCAGGTCAGCAGAAGAGGTGGAATCCCCTGCTGCTGCAAGCTGATCCCTGAGTGACTCCGCACGGGCAGTGTACTTGGCTACAGTCTCCTTGGGCTCCTTCTTCAGTTACGCCAGCTCTCGGCGCATCAAATTCAAGCGAGCCCTGGACTTGTTCTTGTGCAGCTCCTCAAGCTTCAACCACATGCCCTTGGCAGTCTTCTCATTCTTGATGAAGGGCAGGAGGTGATCCTTCACCTGAATGACCAGCAAGGATCTTGCTTGCAGATCATCCTCAGGGTCCACCGTGTCCTCTGAAATAGCCTTGGACACCTTCTTCAAGGCAAGGCATGCCATCATCCTAACACTCCAGACCCCATAATTGTTGTCATCCAACTTGGGCATAGAGACCCTTGTGTCCTCCATTGTAAAGCAGATGGATGAGGTAGAGAAGGTTGCAGAGGGGGGTTTGCAGTCCAGCAAAAAGATGGAGCAGTCCAGCTTCAGACAACTATGCAGTCTAGCACAGTACTAGGAGCTGAAGAAGAGGGGGGCTGTGCAGTCCAGCACAACAAAGCAGTCCAGCTAAAAGGAGGGGCAATCCAGCCAGCTCCAATTCAATCCGCAGTGGGGTGCAATCCAGCACTTTAGCGCGATGAGCCCATAACCTGAAGAATAAATAGGCTGGGGACCAAAGAGAGAGTAAGTGGTATTTACATCAGAAATAAAACAACTACAAAGAGAGGCGAATGCCTTAGAACTGACAAGTGGGAACAGGCAATGTACAAGAAGCAGGCGAAGAGCCTTCAATATCTAAGCAAAGCAATTAGGACTAAGTGTCAGAGTATCCAAGCAGAGAGAAAGAGAGAGCTGCAAACAAAGCTAAACAACTAGCTTTGAACAAATGCGCGCAGTCAGGTGCGCGCGAACAGATTCGCTCGGTCAGATGCGCGCGAACAGATGCGCGCGAGTCTCAGCTTTCTGGAGCACCAAAGATCATAGCAAGAGACGCAGTAATGGCAGCAGAACAGTAAATCTTACCTGGGGACCAAAGAGAGAGTAAGTGGTACTCTGCTCTCGTGAGTCCCCTTTTATACTGTTCGGGAGGGAATCTACGGAAGGCATCTTTGGAAGATTCCACCGGTAGATTCCTTCAGTAGCTACCGCGAAGCATCCCTAAACTGGCCATCGGGCGGTAACAACCGGTTGGCCACGAGCGCTATCTCGTCCTCACAAAACACAGCACAGCATAGTACTACTGGCTCAGTGGTGTAACGCCATGAGCTATACGGGGATTCGACAAGGGTTCGATTCCCCCTAGGGGCAGCGTTTTGCCTTTACCTAATTAGCATGACATGAAGTCTAGTCCGACATCAAATATCACAAGGCAAGTGCTAACTGATATTCTAACACTCCCACTCGTGACTGACTGAATGTTCCTACTTGTTGGTAACTCCCAACCCGAGCCTGCACAGCTCAAACTTGCACCTAGGCAGGATTTTAGTCAGTACATCTGCCACCATTTCCTCAGTGGAGATGTAGGTGAAGGTCACCTCTGACCTTGCCACTCGCTCTCGCGCAAAGTGGTGCACAACATCAATATGCTTCGTGCGCACGCAGGAGATGGGGTTCTTCAGCAGCTTAATGGCTGCTTGGTTGTCACCGTAGATAGGTACTGCTCCTAGCACCATTCCAAACTCAGGTAGAAGCTTTCTGAACCAGAGTGCTTCCTTGACAGCTGCACTAGCAGCCATGTACTCAGCCTCTGTGGTGGAGTGCGCCACCGTGGGCTGCAGTCGGCTCTGCCAGGAGACCACAGCTCCATTCAGCCTGAAAGCGTAGCCAGTCGTCGACCTCCGTGTGTCAGTGTCTCCAGCGAAGTCTGAGTCAGCGAAGCCCTGAAGCTCCAGCAGATCACTGCCTCCAAAGAACAACCCATAGTCCAGAGTGCCAGAAATGTATGCCAACACATGCTTTGCAGCAGCCAGGTGGTCCTCAGTGGGGTTTGCCATGTATCTGGCCAAAGCTCCCACTGACTGTGAGAGGTCAGGCCTGGTGCACACTGCAAGATACATCAGAGACCCAATGATCTCGCTGTAGCTCACAACAGTCTGGTCCATAGGCTCTCCTGCCTTGGTCAGCTTGGTGGCTGGGGATAGTGGCACCTTCTTTGACTTGGCATGTGAGGCAAACTTGTCCATGAGGTCAGCCACATACCTTTTCTGAGTCAAGAGGAGTGTCTTCATCCCTCTGTCCCTGATGATGTCCATACCAAGGTAGAAGGAGGATTCCCCCATGTCCTTGATTTTGAAGACTTCAGCCAGCTTGGTTTTCACCAGTGTGACTCCTTCCGCTAAACCGGCAATCAGGATGTCGTCGACATGGATCAGCACATAGGTCCAGTCACCAGAGCCAGCCATCATGATGAACAATCCAGGGTCGGCCACAGAGGCATTAAAGCCAATGGCCTCCAGCTGGGAGCGCAAGTTTGCATACCAAGCACGGGGGCTCTGCTTCAGACCATAGAGAGTCTTGCGCAAATGGCATGCGCGGTCGCTTCCTCCAACTGCAAAACCTGGAGGTTGCTGCATCCACAGATCCTCTTCCAGTTCCCCATTGAGGAACGCGTTGGCAACGTCCAGCTGATGCAGTTCAAGATCGCGGTGAGCTGTGACAGCCAAGAGGGTGCGCAGAGTTGCGTGCTTCCCTACAGGTGCATATATCTCATTGTAGTCGAGACCCTCCCGCTGGCTGCATCCAACAACTACCAGGCGAGCCTTGTAGCGCTCGATGCTACCGGCAGCGTCTCGCTTCCTCTTGAAGATCCACTTGACAGGGAGTACATTGGTTCCAGGGGGTCTGTACTCAATTTTTTTTTTTAGCCTTTAGCTACTGATGCTGATGCTGTTGCTGGAGCTGAGGTTGATGCTTCTGAGGGAGGTTGAGCTGATGCTGATGCTGATCCTGATGCTGGTGCTGAGGTTGCTGAGGGTGCTGATGGTGATAGCACTGTGGATGATGCTAGTGTTGCTTGGTCTGATGCTGATGCTTTTTTTTTTTTTTCTTTTTTTTTTTTACATCGGGAGGAACCAGGAAAGGGAACATCTGATAAAACCTTGCCCTATGTGACCGAGGAAGAAAAACCAAAGAAGAAGACTAGAAGACATGGACCAAAAGTCCGCTAAGACAAAAGATCCAAGACAAAAGACAAAAAGACTAGGGGACAAAAGAACGAGGGACACAAACTAATTATTAGGAGGAGAAAGGACAAAGGGCCTTCCGAGCACCACCCCCACTTCCAAGCAACACTGTTCCTCCCCAACCAATAAAACACCACTGTAACCTCCAAGAGCAACACAGAAAAAGAAGGAAAGGCATGCACCCGAAGGTCTTGCTGATCTAAGATTAAAACACTGCAGGGCATCACTCCTGTAATAGGCCAGTGCATTAGGGCATCACTCCTTTAGCAGACCAGCACAGACTCTCAGCAGCCTAGTAACATGTCGCTAGGTCACCCAAGCAGATCAGCAAGCTCTGCAAAGACGACCAGAGCGCGGCATGCAAAAAAAAAAAAAAAAAAAAAACAGGACAGGGCCAAAGCTAACACTAACAAGGTAACTAAAAAAAAATCTTAAGAAGCAAATCAAACTTCTTAGAAAACGTCCAGGACGGTGAAAGGGTAGAAACCCCCACAAGATCCACTGAGCAGCTCCCATAGCCGCGAAATTGCAGTCGCTCCAGCCGAATTGGCCGAAGCAGCTTCGCAGCAAAGTTAGAAGGCGGCCGGAGAGCAGACATTGCTAGGGCG
Source organism: Chlamydomonas sp. ICE-L (assembly GCA_013435795.1). Lineage (NCBI taxonomy): Eukaryota > Viridiplantae > Chlorophyta > Chlorophyceae > Chlamydomonadales > Chlamydomonadaceae > Chlamydomonas > Chlamydomonas sp. ICE-L. The sequence continues at coordinate 26,801 of JACBWV010000828.1, read as the reverse complement.
ACAAAAGGACCTCCAGCTCCAATTGTCGCCTCAAAGCTTCGTCTACTAGGTATCTCAGCAGCTGACATGAAGGAGCAGGGATGAGAGGGAGGAGATGGAGGATTCTGAGAGGAAGGAGGAAGTGGGTGGGGCTCGGAAGAAGGGAATCAGGAGAGAGCTGCTTCTGAAGTACTAAGGATGGGGGTCGGGTGGTCCCAAATTAACTTGAAGAGAATAGCCTGCCCCCCTCCAGTAGGCTGACCTCTTATGCTGACCTCTGGAGGGGGCAGAGTAGCGGATTAGACCGCATGAGCGTCTGTAACACTCAAATGGGGCACTGAGCAGCTCCCATAGCCGCGAAATTGCAGTCGCTCCAGCCGAATTGGCCGAAGCAGCTTCGCAGCAAAGTTAGAAGGCGGCCGGAGAGCAGACATTGCTAGGGCGAAAAAAGGACCTCCAGCTCCAATTGTCGCCTCAAAGCTTCGTCTACTAGGTATCTCAGCAGCTGACATGAAGGAGCAGGGATGAGAGGGAGGAGATGGAGGATTCTGAGAGGAAGGAGGAAGTGGGTGGGGCTCGGAAGAAGGGAATCAGGAGAGAGCTGCTTCTGAAGTACTAAGGATGGGGGTCGGGTGGTCCCAAATTAACTTGAAGAGAATAGCCTGCCCCCCTCCAGTAGGCTGACCTCTTATGCTGACCTCTGGAGGGGGCAGAGTAGCGGATTAGACCGCATGAGCGTCTGTAACACTCAAATGGGGCACTGAGCAGCTCCCATAGCCGCGAAATTGCAGTCGCTCCAGCCGAATTGGCCGAAGCAGCTTCGCAGCAAAGTTAGAAGGCGGCCGGAGAGCAGACATTGCTAGGGCGAAAAAAGGACCTCCAGCTCCAATTGTCGCCTTAAAGCTTCGTCTACTAGGTATCTCAGCAGCTGACATGAAGGAGCAGGGATGAGAGGGAGGAGATGGAGGATTCTGAGAGGAAGGAGGAAGTGGGTGGGGCTCGGAAGAAGGGAATCAGGAGAGAGCTGCTTCTGAAGTACTAAGGATGGGGGTCGGGTGGTCCCAAATTAACTTGAAGAGAATAGCCTGCCCCCCTCCAGTAGGCTGACCTCTTATGCTGACCTCTGGAGGGGGCAGAGTAGCGGATTAGACCGCATGAGCGTCTGTAACACTCAAATGGGGCACTGAGCAGCTCCCATAGCCGCGAAATTGCAGTCGCTCCAGCCGAATTGGCCGAAGCAGCTTCGCAGCAAAGTTAGAAGGCGGCCGGAGAGCAGACATTGCTAGGGCGAAAAAAGGACCTCCAGCTCCAATTGTCGCCTTCAAAGCTTCGTCTACTAGGTATCTCAGCAGCTGACATGAAGGAGCAGGGATGAGAGGGAGGAGATGGAGGATTCTGAGAGGAAGGAGGAAGTGGGTGGGGCTCGGAAGAAGGGAATCAGGAGAGAGCTGCTTCTGAAGTACTAAGGATGGGGGTCGGGTGGTCCCAAATTAACTTGAAGAGAATAGCCTGCCCCCCTCCAGTAGGCTGACCTCTTATGCTGACCTCTGGAGGGGGCAGAGTAGCGGATTAGACCGCATGAGCGTCTGTAACACTCAAATGGGGCACTGAGCAGCTCCCATAGCCGCGAAATTGCAGTCGCTCCAGCCGAATTGGCCGAAGCAGCTTCGCAGCAAAGTTAGAAGGCGGCCGGAGAGCAGACATTGCTAGGGCGAAAAAAGGACCTCCAGCTCCAATTGTCGCCTTAAAGCTTCGTCTACTAGGTATCTCAGCAGCTGACATGAAGGAGCAGGGATGAGAGGGAGGAGATGGAGGATTCTGAGAGGAAGGAGGAAGTGGGTGGGGCTCGGAAGAAGGGAATCAGGAGAGAGCTGCTTCTGAAGTACTAAGGATGGGGGTCGGGTGGTCCCAAATTAACTTGAAGAGAATAGCCTGCCCCCCTCCAGTAGGCTGACCTCTTATGCTGACCTCTGGAGGGGGCAGAGTAGCGGATTAGACCGCATGAGCGTCTGTAACACTCAAATGGGGCACTGAGCAGCTCCCATAGCCGCGAAATTGCAGTCGCTCCAGCCGAATTGGCCGAAGCAGCTTCGCAGCAAAGTTAGAAGGCGGCCGGAGAGCAGACATTGCTAGGGCGAAAAAAGGACCTCCAGCTCCAATTGTCGCCTCAAAGCTTCGTCTACTAGGTATCTCAGCAGCTGACATGAAGGAGCAGGGATGAGAGGGAGGAGATGGAGGATTCTGAGAGGAAGGAGGAAGTGGGTGGGGCTCGGAAGAAGGGAATCAGGAGAGAGCTGCTTCTGAAGTACTAAGGATGGGGGTCGGGTGGTCCCAAATTAACTTGAAGAGAATAGCCTGCCCCCCTCCAGTAGGCTGACCTCTTATGCTGACCTCTGGAGGGGGCAGAGTAGCGGATTAGACCGCATGAGCGTCTGTAACACTCAAATGGGGCACTGAGCAGCTCCCATAGCCGCGAAATTGCAGTCGCTCCAGCCGAATTGGCCGAAGCAGCTTCGCAGCAAAGTTAGAAGGCGGCCGGAGAGCAGACATTGCTAGGGCGAAAAAAGGACCTCCAGCTCCAATTGTCGCCTTAAAGCTTCGTCTACTAGGTATCTCAGCAGCTGACATGAAGGAGCAGGGATGAGAGGGAGGAGATGGAGGATTCTGAGAGGAAGGAGGAAGTGGGTGGGGCTCGGAAGAAGGGAATCAGGAGAGAGCTGCTTCTGAAGTACTAAGGATGGGGGTCGGGTGGTCCCAAATTAACTTGAAGAGAATAGCCTGCCCCCCTCCAGTAGGCTGACCTCTTATGCTGACCTCTGGAGGGGGCAGAGTAGCGGATTAGACCGCATGAGCGTCTGTAACACTCAAATGGGGCACTGAGCAGCTCCCATAGCCGCGAAATTGCAGTCGCTCCAGCCGAATTGGCCGAAGCAGCTTCGCAGCAAAGTTAGAAGGCGGCCGGAGAGCAGACATTGCTAGGGCGAAAAAAGGACCTCCAGCTCCAATTGTCGCCTCAAAGCTTCGTCTACTAGGTATCTCAGCAGCTGACATGAAGGAGCAGGGATGAGAGGGAGGAGATGGAGGATTCTGAGAGGAAGGAGGAAGTGGGTGGGGCTCGGAAGAAGGGAATCAGGAGAGAGCTGCTTCTGAAGTACTAAGGATGGGGGTCGGGTGGTCCCAAATTAACTTGAAGAGAATAGCCTGCCCCCCTCCAGTAGGCTGACCTCTTATGCTGACCTCTGGAGGGGGCAGAGTAGCGGATTAGACCGCATGAGCGTCTGTAACACTCAAATGGGGCACTGAGCAGCTCCCATAGCCGCGAAATTGCAGTCGCTCCAGCCGAATTGGCCGAAGCAGCTTCGCAGCAAAGTTAGAAGGCGGCCGGAGAGCAGACATTGCTAGGGCGAAAAAAGGACCTCCAGCTCCAATTGTCGCCTTAAAGCTTCGTCTACTAGGTATCTCAGCAGCTGACATGAAGGAGCAGGGATGAGAGGGAGGAGATGGAGGATTCTGAGAGGAAGGAGGAAGTGGGTGGGGCTCGGAAGAAGGGAATCAGGAGAGAGCTGCTTCTGAAGTACTAAGGATGGGGGTCGGGTGGTCCCAAATTAACTTGAAGAGAATAGCCTGCCCCCCTCCAGTAGGCTGACCTCTTATGCTGACCTCTGGAGGGGGCAGAGTAGCGGATTAGACCGCATGAGCGTCTGTAACACTCAAATGGGGCACTGAGCAGCTCCCATAGCCGCGAAATTGCAGTCGCTCCAGCCGAATTGGCCGAAGCAGCTTCGCAGCAAAGTTAGAAGGCGGCCGGAGAGCAGACATTGCTAGGGCGAAAAAAGGACCTCCAGCTCCAATTGTCGCCTTCAAAGCTTCGTCTACTAGGTATCTCAGCAGCTGACATGAAGGAGCAGGGATGAGAGGGAGGAGATGGAGGATTCTGAGAGGAAGGAGGAAGTGGGTGGGGCTCGGAAGAAGGGAATCAGGAGAGAGCTGCTTCTGAAGTACTAAGGATGGGGGTCGGGTGGTCCCAAATTAACTTGAAGAGAATAGCCTGCCCCCCTCCAGTAGGCTGACCTCTTATGCTGACCTCTGGAGGGGGCAGAGTAGCGGATTAGACCGCATGAGCGTCTGTAACACTCAAATGGGGCACTGAGCAGCTCCCATAGCCGCGAAATTGCAGTCGCTCCAGCCGAATTGGCCGAAGCAGCTTCGCAGCAAAGTTAGAAGGCGGCCGGAGAGCAGACATTGCTAGGGCGAAAAAAGGACCTCCAGCTCCAATTGTCGCCTTAAAGCTTCGTCTACTAGGTATCTCAGCAGCTGACATGAAGGAGCAGGGATGAGAGGGAGGAGATGGAGGATTCTGAGAGGAAGGAGGAAGTGGGTGGGGCTCGGAAGAAGGGAATCAGGAGAGAGCTGCTTCTGAAGTACTAAGGATGGGGGTCGGGTGGTCCCAAATTAACTTGAAGAGAATAGCCTGCCCCCCTCCAGTAGGCTGACCTCTTATGCTGACCTCTGGAGGGGGCAGAGTAGCGGATTAGACCGCATGAGCGTCTGTAACACTCAAATGGGGCACTGAGCAGCTCCCATAGCCGCGAAATTGCAGTCGCTCCAGCCGAATTGGCCGAAGCAGCTTCGCAGCAAAGTTAGAAGGCGGCCGGAGAGCAGACATTGCTAGGGCGAAAAAAGGACCTCCAGCTCCAATTGTCGCCTTCAAAGCTTCGTCTACTAGGTATCTCAGCAGCTGACATGAAGGAGCAGGGATGAGAGGGAGGAGATGGAGGATTCTGAGAGGAAGGAGGAAGTGGGTGGGGCTCGGAAGAAGGGAATCAGGAGAGAGCTGCTTCTGAAGTACTAAGGATGGGGGTCGGGTGGTCCCAAATTAACTTGAAGAGAATAGCCTGCCCCCCTCCAGTAGGCTGACCTCTTATGCTGACCTCTGGAGGGGGCAGAGTAGCGGATTAGACCGCATGAGCGTCTGTAACACTCAAATGGGGCACTGAGCAGCTCCCATAGCCGCGAAATTGCAGTCGCTCCAGCCGAATTGGCCGAAGCAGCTTCGCAGCAAAGTTAGAAGGCGGCCGGAGAGCAGACATTGCTAGGGCGAAAAAAGGACCTCCAGCTCCAATTGTCGCCTCAAAGCTTCGTCTACTAGGTATCTCAGCAGCTGACATGAAGGAGCAGGGATGAGAGGGAGGAGATGGAGGATTCTGAGAGGAAGGAGGAAGTGGGTGGGGCTCGGAAGAAGGGAATCAGGAGAGAGCTGCTTCTGAAGTACTAAGGATGGGGGTCGGGTGGTCCCAAATTAACTTGAAGAGAATAGCCTGCCCCCCTCCAGTAGGCTGACCTCTTATGCTGACCTCTGGAGGGGGCAGAGTAGCGGATTAGACCGCATGAGCGTCTGTAACACTCAAATGGGGCACTGAGCAGCTCCCATAGCCGCGAAATTGCAGTCGCTCCAGCCGAATTGGCCGAAGCAGCTTCGCAGCAAAGTTAGAAGGCGGCCGGAGAGCAGACATTGCTAGGGCGAAAAAAGGACCTCCAGCTCCAATTGTCGCCTCAAAGCTTCGTCTACTAGGTATCTCAGCAGCTGACATGAAGGAGCAGGGATGAGAGGGAGGAGATGGAGGATTCTGAGAGGAAGGAGGAAGTGGGTGGGGCTCGGAAGAAGGGAATCAGGAGAGAGCTGCTTCTGAAGTACTAAGGATGGGGGTCGGGTGGTCCCAAATTAACTTGAAGAGAATAGCCTGCCCCCCTCCAGTAGGCTGACCTCTTATGCTGACCTCTGGAGGGGGCAGAGTAGCGGATTAGACCGCATGAGCGTCTGTAACACTCAAATGGGGCACTGAGCAGCTCCCATAGCCGCGAAATTGCAGTCGCTCCAGCCGAATTGGCCGAAGCAGCTTCGCAGCAAAGTTAGAAGGCGGCCGGAGAGCAGACATTGCTAGGGCGAAAAAAGGACCTCCAGCTCCAATTGTCGCCTCAAAGCTTCGTCTACTAGGTATCTCAGCAGCTGACATGAAGGAGCAGGGATGAGAGGGAGGAGATGGAGGATTCTGAGAGGAAGGAGGAAGTGGGTGGGGCTCGGAAGAAGGGAATCAGGAGAGAGCTGCTTCTGAAGTACTAAGGATGGGGGTCGGGTGGTCCCAAATTAACTTGAAGAGAATAGCCTGCCCCCCTCCAGTAGGCTGACCTCTTATGCTGACCTCTGGAGGGGGCAGAGTAGCGGATTAGACCGCATGAGCGTCTGTAACACTCAAATGGGGCACTGAGCAGCTCCCATAGCCGCGAAATTGCAGTCGCTCCAGCCGAATTGGCCGAAGCAGCTTCGCAGCAAAGTTAGAAGGCGGCCGGAGAGCAGACATTGCTAGGGCGAAAAAAGGACCTCCAGCTCCAATTGTCGCCTCAAAGCTTCGTCTACTAGGTATCTCAGCAGCTGACATGAAGGAGCAGGGATGAGAGGGAGGAGATGGAGGATTCTGAGAGGAAGGAGGAAGTGGGTGGGGCTCGGAAGAAGGGAATCAGGAGAGAGCTGCTTCTGAAGTACTAAGGATGGGGGTCGGGTGGTCCCAAATTAACTTGAAGAGAATAGCCTGCCCCCCTCCAGTAGGCTGACCTCTTATGCTGACCTCTGGAGGGGGCAGAGTAGCGGATTAGACCGCATGAGCGTCTGTAACACTCAAATGGGGCACTGAGCAGCTCCCATAGCCGCGAAATTGCAGTCGCTCCAGCCGAATTGGCCGAAGCAGCTTCGCAGCAAAGTTAGAAGGCGGCCGGAGAGCAGACATTGCTAGGGCGAAAAAAGGACCTCCAGCTCCAATTGTCGCCTCAAAGCTTCGTCTACTAGGTATCTCAGCAGCTGACATGAAGGAGCAGGGATGAGAGGGAGGAGATGGAGGATTCTGAGAGGAAGGAGGAAGTGGGTGGGGCTCGGAAGAAGGGAATCAGGAGAGAGCTGCTTCTGAAGTACTAAGGATGGGGGTCGGGTGGTCCCAAATTAACTTGAAGAGAATAGCCTGCCCCCCTCCAGTAGGCTGACCTCTTATGCTGACCTCTGGAGGGGGCAGAGTAGCGGATTAGACCGCATGAGCGTCTGTAACACTCAAATGGGGCACTGAGCAGCTCCCATAGCCGCGAAATTGCAGTCGCTCCAGCCGAATTGGCCGAAGCAGCTTCGCAGCAAAGTTAGAAGGCGGCCGGAGAGCAGACATTGCTAGGGCGAAAAAAGGACCTCCAGCTCCAATTGTCGCCTCAAAGCTTCGTCTACTAGGTATCTCAGCAGCTGACATGAAGGAGCAGGGATGAGAGGGAGGAGATGGAGGATTCTGAGAGGAAGGAGGAAGTGGGTGGGGCTCGGAAGAAGGGAATCAGGAGAGAGCTGCTTCTGAAGTACTAAGGATGGGGGTCGGGTGGTCCCAAATTAACTTGAAGAGAATAGCCTGCCCCCCTCCAGTAGGCTGACCTCTTATGCTGACCTCTGGAGGGGGCAGAGTAGCGGATTAGACCGCATGAGCGTCTGTAACACTCAAATGGGGCACTGAGCAGCTCCCATAGCCGCGAAATTGCAGTCGCTCCAGCCGAATTGGCCGAAGCAGCTTCGCAGCAAAGTTAGAAGGCGGCCGGAGAGCAGACATTGCTAGGGCGAAAAAAGGACCTCCAGCTCCAATTGTCGCCTCAAAGCTTCGTCTACTAGGTATCTCAGCAGCTGACATGAAGGAGCAGGGATGAGAGGGAGGAGATGGAGGATTCTGAGAGGAAGGAGGAAGTGGGTGGGGCTCGGAAGAAGGGAATCAGGAGAGAGCTGCTTCTGAAGTACTAAGGATGGGGGTCGGGTGGTCCCAAATTAACTTGAAGAGAATAGCCTGCCCCCCTCCAGTAGGCTGACCTCTTATGCTGACCTCTGGAGGGGGCAGAGTAGCGGATTAGACCGCATGAGCGTCTGTAACACTCAAATGGGGCACTGAGCAGCTCCCATAGCCGCGAAATTGCAGTCGCTCCAGCCGAATTGGCCGAAGCAGCTTCGCAGCAAAGTTAGAAGGCGGCCGGAGAGCAGACATTGCTAGGGCGAAAAAAGGACCTCCAGCTCCAATTGTCGCCTTAAAGCTTCGTCTACTAGGTATCTCAGCAGCTGACATGAAGGAGCAGGGATGAGAGGGAGGAGATGGAGGATTCTGAGAGGAAGGAGGAAGTGGGTGGGGCTCGGAAGAAGGGAATCAGGAGAGAGCTGCTTCTGAAGTACTAAGGATGGGGGTCGGGTGGTCCCAAATTAACTTGAAGAGAATAGCCTGCCCCCCTCCAGTAGGCTGACCTCTTATGCTGACCTCTGGAGGGGGCAGAGTAGCGGATTAGACCGCATGAGCGTCTGTAACACTCAAATGGGGCACTGAGCAGCTCCCATAGCCGCGAAATTGCAGTCGCTCCAGCCGAATTGGCCGAAGCAGCTTCGCAGCAAAGTTAGAAGGCGGCCGGAGAGCAGACATTGCTAGGGCGAAAAAAGGACCTCCAGCTCCAATTGTCGCCTTAAAGCTTCGTCTACTAGGTATCTCAGCAGCTGACATGAAGGAGCAGGGATGAGAGGGAGGAGATGGAGGATTCTGAGAGGAAGGAGGAAGTGGGTGGGGCTCGGAAGAAGGGAATCAGGAGAGAGCTGCTTCTGAAGTACTAAGGATGGGGGTCGGGTGGTCCCAAATTAACTTGAAGAGAATAGCCTGCCCCCCTCCAGTAGGCTGACCTCTTATGCTGACCTCTGGAGGGGGCAGAGTAGCGGATTAGACCGCATGAGCGTCTGTAACACTCAAATGGGGCACTGAGCAGCTCCCATAGCCGCGAAATTGCAGTCGCTCCAGCCGAATTGGCCGAAGCAGCTTCGCAGCAAAGTTAGAAGGCGGCCGGAGAGCAGACATTGCTAGGGCGAAAAAAGGACCTCCAGCTCCAATTGTCGCCTCAAAGCTTCGTCTACTAGGTATCTCAGCAGCTGACATGAAGGAGCAGGGATGAGAGGGAGGAGATGGAGGATTCTGAGAGGAAGGAGGAAGTGGGTGGGGCTCGGAAGAAGGGAATCAGGAGAGAGCTGCTTCTGAAGTACTAAGGATGGGGGTCGGGTGGTCCCAAATTAACTTGAAGAGAATAGCCTGCCCCCCTCCAGTAGGCTGACCTCTTATGCTGACCTCTGGAGGGGGCAGAGTAGCGGATTAGACCGCATGAGCGTCTGTAACACTCAAATGGGGCACTGAGCAGCTCCCATAGCCGCGAAATTGCAGTCGCTCCAGCCGAATTGGCCGAAGCAGCTTCGCAGCAAAGTTAGAAGGCGGCCGGAGAGCAGACATTGCTAGGGCGAAAAAAGGACCTCCAGCTCCAATTGTCGCCTCAAAGCTTCGTCTACTAGGTATCTCAGCAGCTGACATGAAGGAGCAGGGATGAGAGGGAGGAGATGGAGGATTCTGAGAGGAAGGAGGAAGTGGGTGGGGCTCGGAAGAAGGGAATCAGGAGAGAGCTGCTTCTGAAGTACTAAGGATGGGGGTCGGGTGGTCCCAAATTAACTTGAAGAGAATAGCCTGCCCCCCTCCAGTAGGCTGACCTCTTATGCTGACCTCTGGAGGGGGCAGAGTAGCGGATTAGACCGCATGAGCGTCTGTAACACTCAAATGGGGCACTGAGCAGCTCCCATAGCCGCGAAATTGCAGTCGCTCCAGCCGAATTGGCCGAAGCAGCTTCGCAGCAAAGTTAGAAGGCGGCCGGAGAGCAGACATTGCTAGGGCGAAAAAAGGACCTCCAGCTCCAATTGTCGCCTCAAAGCTTCGTCTACTAGGTATCTCAGCAGCTGACATGAAGGAGCAGGGATGAGAGGGAGGAGATGGAGGATTCTGAGAGGAAGGAGGAAGTGGGTGGGGCTCGGAAGAAGGGAATCAGGAGAGAGCTGCTTCTGAAGTACTAAGGATGGGGGTCGGGTGGTCCCAAATTAACTTGAAGAGAATAGCCTGCCCCCCTCCAGTAGGCTGACCTCTTATGCTGACCTCTGGAGGGGGCAGAGTAGCGGATTAGACCGCATGAGCGTCTGTAACACTCAAATGGGGCACTGAGCAGCTCCCATAGCCGCGAAATTGCAGTCGCTCCAGCCGAATTGGCCGAAGCAGCTTCGCAGCAAAGTTAGAAGGCGGCCGGAGAGCAGACATTGCTAGGGCGAAAAAAGGACCTCCAGCTCCAATTGTCGCCTTAAAGCTTCGTCTACTAGGTATCTCAGCAGCTGACATGAAGGAGCAGGGATGAGAGGGAGGAGATGGAGGATTCTGAGAGGAAGGAGGAAGTGGGTGGGGCTCGGAAGAAGGGAATCAGGAGAGAGCTGCTTCTGAAGTACTAAGGATGGGGGTCGGGTGGTCCCAAATTAACTTGAAGAGAATAGCCTGCCCCCCTCCAGTAGGCTGACCTCTTATGCTGACCTCTGGAGGGGGCAGAGTAGCGGATTAGACCGCATGAGCGTCTGTAACACTCAAATGGGGCACTGAGCAGCTCCCATAGCCGCGAAATTGCAGTCGCTCCAGCCGAATTGGCCGAAGCAGCTTCGCAGCAAAGTTAGAAGGCGGCCGGAGAGCAGACATTGCTAGGGCGAAAAAAGGACCTCCAGCTCCAATTGTCGCCTTCAAAGCTTCGTCTACTAGGTATCTCAGCAGCTGACATGAAGGAGCAGGGATGAGAGGGAGGAGATGGAGGATTCTGAGAGGAAGGAGGAAGTGGGTGGGGCTCGGAAGAAGGGAATCAGGAGAGAGCTGCTTCTGAAGTACTAAGGATGGGGGTCGGGTGGTCCCAAATTAACTTGAAGAGAATAGCCTGCCCCCCTCCAGTAGGCTGACCTCTTATGCTGACCTCTGGAGGGGGCAGAGTAGCGGATTAGACCGCATGAGCGTCTGTAACACTCAAATGGGGCACTGAGCAGCTCCCATAGCCGCGAAATTGCAGTCGCTCCAGCCGAATTGGCCGAAGCAGCTTCGCAGCAAAGTTAGAAGGCGGCCGGAGAGCAGACATTGCTAGGGCGAAAAAAGGACCTCCAGCTCCAATTGTCGCCTTAAAGCTTCGTCTACTAGGTATCTCAGCAGCTGACATGAAGGAGCAGGGATGAGAGGGAGGAGATGGAGGATTCTGAGAGGAAGGAGGAAGTGGGTGGGGCTCGGAAGAAGGGAATCAGGAGAGAGCTGCTTCTGAAGTACTAAGGATGGGGGTCGGGTGGTCCCAAATTAACTTGAAGAGAATAGCCTGCCCCCCTCCAGTAGGCTGACCTCTTATGCTGACCTCTGGAGGGGGCAGAGTAGCGGATTAGACCGCATGAGCGTCTGTAACACTCAAATGGGGCACTGAGCAGCTCCCATAGCCGCGAAATTGCAGTCGCTCCAGCCGAATTGGCCGAAGCAGCTTCGCAGCAAAGTTAGAAGGCGGCCGGAGAGCAGACATTGCTAGGGCGAAAAAAGGACCTCCAGCTCCAATTGTCGCCTCAAAGCTTCGTCTACTAGGTATCTCAGCAGCTGACATGAAGGAGCAGGGATGAGAGGGAGGAGATGGAGGATTCTGAGAGGAAGGAGGAAGTGGGTGGGGCTCGGAAGAAGGGAATCAGGAGAGAGCTGCTTCTGAAGTACTAAGGATGGGGGTCGGGTGGTCCCAAATTAACTTGAAGAGAATAGCCTGCCCCCCTCCAGTAGGCTGACCTCTTATGCTGACCTCTGGAGGGGGCAGAGTAGCGGATTAGACCGCATGAGCGTCTGTAACACTCAAATGGGGCACTGAGCAGCTCCCATAGCCGCGAAATTGCAGTCGCTCCAGCCGAATTGGCCGAAGCAGCTTCGCAGCAAAGTTAGAAGGCGGCCGGAGAGCAGACATTGCTAGGGCGAAAAAAGGACCTCCAGCTCCAATTGTCGCCTCAAAGCTTCGTCTACTAGGTATCTCAGCAGCTGACATGAAGGAGCAGGGATGAGAGGGAGGAGATGGAGGATTCTGAGAGGAAGGAGGAAGTGGGTGGGGCTCGGAAGAAGGGAATCAGGAGAGAGCTGCTTCTGAAGTACTAAGGATGGGGGTCGGGTGGTCCCAAATTAACTTGAAGAGAATAGCCTGCCCCCCTCCAGTAGGCTGACCTCTTATGCTGACCTCTGGAGGGGGCAGAGTAGCGGATTAGACCGCATGAGCGTCTGTAACACTCAAATGGGGCACTGAGCAGCTCCCATAGCCGCGAAATTGCAGTCGCTCCAGCCGAATTGGCCGAAGCAGCTTCGCAGCAAAGTTAGAAGGCGGCCGGAGAGCAGACATTGCTAGGGCGAAAAAAGGACCTCCAGCTCCAATTGTCGCCTTAAAGCTTCGTCTACTAGGTATCTCAGCAGCTGACATGAAGGAGCAGGGATGAGAGGGAGGAGATGGAGGATTCTGAGAGGAAGGAGGAAGTGGGTGGGGCTCGGAAGAAGGGAATCAGGAGAGAGCTGCTTCTGAAGTACTAAGGATGGGGGTCGGGTGGTCCCAAATTAACTTGAAGAGAATAGCCTGCCCCCCTCCAGTAGGCTGACCTCTTATGCTGACCTCTGGAGGGGGCAGAGTAGCGGATTAGACCGCATGAGCGTCTGTAACACTCAAATGGGGCACTGAGCAGCTCCCATAGCCGCGAAATTGCAGTCGCTCCAGCCGAATTGGCCGAAGCAGCTTCGCAGCAAAGTTAGAAGGCGGCCGGAGAGCAGACATTGCTAGGGCGAAAAAAGGACCTCCAGCTCCAATTGTCGCCTTAAAGCTTCGTCTACTAGGTATCTCAGCAGCTGACATGAAGGAGCAGGGATGAGAGGGAGGAGATGGAGGATTCTGAGAGGAAGGAGGAAGTGGGTGGGGCTCGGAAGAAGGGAATCAGGAGAGAGCTGCTTCTGAAGTACTAAGGATGGGGGTCGGGTGGTCCCAAATTAACTTGAAGAGAATAGCCTGCCCCCCTCCAGTAGGCTGACCTCTTATGCTGACCTCTGGAGGGGGCAGAGTAGCGGATTAGACCGCATGAGCGTCTGTAACACTCAAATGGGGCACTGAGCAGCTCCCATAGCCGCGAAATTGCAGTCGCTCCAGCCGAATTGGCCGAAGCAGCTTCGCAGCAAAGTTAGAAGGCGGCCGGAGAGCAGACATTGCTAGGGCGAAAAAAGGACCTCCAGCTCCAATTGTCGCCTCAAAGCTTCGTCTACTAGGTATCTCAGCAGCTGACATGAAGGAGCAGGGATGAGAGGGAGGAGATGGAGGATTCTGAGAGGAAGGAGGAAGTGGGTGGGGCTCGGAAGAAGGGAATCAGGAGAGAGCTGCTTCTGAAGTACTAAGGATGGGGGTCGGGTGGTCCCAAATTAACTTGAAGAGAATAGCCTGCCCCCCTCCAGTAGGCTGACCTCTTATGCTGACCTCTGGAGGGGGCAGAGTAGCGGATTAGACCGCATGAGCGTCTGTAACACTCAAATGGGGCACTGAGCAGCTCCCATAGCCGCGAAATTGCAGTCGCTCCAGCCGAATTGGCCGAAGCAGCTTCGCAGCAAAGTTAGAAGGCGGCCGGAGAGCAGACATTGCTAGGGCGAAAAAAGGACCTCCAGCTCCAATTGTCGCCTTAAAGCTTCGTCTACTAGGTATCTCAGCAGCTGACATGAAGGAGCAGGGATGAGAGGGAGGAGATGGAGGATTCTGAGAGGAAGGAGGAAGTGGGTGGGGCTCGGAAGAAGGGAATCAGGAGAGAGCTGCTTCTGAAGTACTAAGGATGGGGGTCGGGTGGTCCCAAATTAACTTGAAGAGAATAGCCTGCCCCCCTCCAGTAGGCTGACCTCTTATGCTGACCTCTGGAGGGGGCAGAGTAGCGGATTAGACCGCATGAGCGTCTGTAACACTCAAATGGGGCACTGAGCAGCTCCCATAGCCGCGAAATTGCAGTCGCTCCAGCCGAATTGGCCGAAGCAGCTTCGCAGCAAAGTTAGAAGGCGGCCGGAGAGCAGACATTGCTAGGGCGAAAAAAGGACCTCCAGCTCCAATTGTCGCCTTCAAAGCTTCGTCTACTAGGTATCTCAGCAGCTGACATGAAGGAGCAGGGATGAGAGGGAGGAGATGGAGGATTCTGAGAGGAAGGAGGAAGTGGGTGGGGCTCGGAAGAAGGGAATCAGGAGAGAGCTGCTTCTGAAGTACTAAGGATGGGGGTCGGGTGGTCCCAAATTAACTTGAAGAGAATAGCCTGCCCCCCTCCAGTAGGCTGACCTCTTATGCTGACCTCTGGAGGGGGCAGAGTAGCGGATTAGACCGCATGAGCGTCTGTAACACTCAAATGGGGCACTGAGCAGCTCCCATAGCCGCGAAATTGCAGTCGCTCCAGCCGAATTGGCCGAAGCAGCTTCGCAGCAAAGTTAGAAGGCGGCCGGAGAGCAGACATTGCTAGGGCGAAAAAAGGACCTCCAGCTCCAAGCTTCGTCTACTAGGTATCTCAGCAGCTGACATGAAGGAGCAGGGATGAGAGGGAGGAGATGGAGGATTCTGAGAGGAAGGAGGAAGTGGGTGGGGCTCGGAAGAAGGGAATCAGGAGAGAGCTGCTTCTGAAGTACTAAGGATGGGGGTCGGGTGGTCCCAAATTAACTTGAAGAGAATAGCCTGCCCCCCTCCAGTAGGCTGACCTCTTATGCTGACCTCTGGAGGGGGCAGAGTAGCGGATTAGACCGCATGAGCGTCTGTAACACTCAAATGGGGCACTGAGCAGCTCCCATAGCCGCGAAATTGCAGTCGCTCCAGCCGAATTGGCCGAAGCAGCTTCGCAGCAAAGTTAGAAGGCGGCCGGAGAGCAGACATTGCTAGGGCGAAAAAAGGACCTCCAGCTCCAATTGTCGCCTTAAAGCTTCGTCTACTAGGTATCTCAGCAGCTGACATGAAGGAGCAGGGATGAGAGGGAGGAGATGGAGGATTCTGAGAGGAAGGAGGAAGTGGGTGGGGCTCGGAAGAAGGGAATCAGGAGAGAGCTGCTTCTGAAGTACTAAGGATGGGGGTCGGGTGGTCCCAAATTAACTTGAAGAGAATAGCCTGCCCCCCTCCAGTAGGCTGACCTCTTATGCTGACCTCTGGAGGGGGCAGAGTAGCGGATTAGACCGCATGAGCGTCTGTAACACTCAAATGGGGCACTGAGCAGCTCCCATAGCCGCGAAATTGCAGTCGCTCCAGCCGAATTGGCCGAAGCAGCTTCGCAGCAAAGTTAGAAGGCGGCCGGAGAGCAGACATTGCTAGGGCGAAAAAAGGACCTCCAGCTCCAATTGTCGCCTTAAAGCTTCGTCTACTAGGTATCTCAGCAGCTGACATGAAGGAGCAGGGATGAGAGGGAGGAGATGGAGGATTCTGAGAGGAAGGAGGAAGTGGGTGGGGCTCGGAAGAAGGGAATCAGGAGAGAGCTGCTTCTGAAGTACTAAGGATGGGGGTCGGGTGGTCCCAAATTAACTTGAAGAGAATAGCCTGCCCCCCTCCAGTAGGCTGACCTCTTATGCTGACCTCTGGAGGGGGCAGAGTAGCGGATTAGACCGCATGAGCGTCTGTAACACTCAAATGGGGCACTGAGCAGCTCCCATAGCCGCGAAATTGCAGTCGCTCCAGCCGAATTGGCCGAAGCAGCTTCGCAGCAAAGTTAGAAGGCGGCCGGAGAGCAGACATTGCTAGGGCGAAAAAAGGACCTCCAGCTCCAATTGTCGCCTTAAAGCTTCGTCTACTAGGTATCTCAGCAGCTGACATGAAGGAGCAGGGATGAGAGGGAGGAGATGGAGGATTCTGAGAGGAAGGAGGAAGTGGGTGGGGCTCGGAAGAAGGGAATCAGGAGAGAGCTGCTTCTGAAGTACTAAGGATGGGGGTCGGGTGGTCCCAAATTAACTTGAAGAGAATAGCCTGCCCCCCTCCAGTAGGCTGACCTCTTATGCTGACCTCTGGAGGGGGCAGAGTAGCGGATTAGACCGCATGAGCGTCTGTAACACTCAAATGGGGCACTGAGCAGCTCCCATAGCCGCGAAATTGCAGTCGCTCCAGCCGAATTGGCCGAAGCAGCTTCGCAGCAAAGTTAGAAGGCGGCCGGAGAGCAGACATTGCTAGGGCGAAAAAAGGACCTCCAGCTCCAATTGTCGCCTTAAAGCTTCGTCTACTAGGTATCTCAGCAGCTGACATGAAGGAGCAGGGATGAGAGGGAGGAGATGGAGGATTCTGAGAGGAAGGAGGAAGTGGGTGGGGCTCGGAAGAAGGGAATCAGGAGAGAGCTGCTTCTGAAGTACTAAGGATGGGGGTCGGGTGGTCCCAAATTAACTTGAAGAGAATAGCCTGCCCCCCTCCAGTAGGCTGACCTCTTATGCTGACCTCTGGAGGGGGCAGAGTAGCGGATTAGACCGCATGAGCGTCTGTAACACTCAAATGGGGCACTGAGCAGCTCCCATAGCCGCGAAATTGCAGTCGCTCCAGCCGAATTGGCCGAAGCAGCTTCGCAGCAAAGTTAGAAGGCGGCCGGAGAGCAGACATTGCTAGGGCGAAAAAAGGACCTCCAGCTCCAATTGTCGCCTTAAAGCTTCGTCTACTAGGTATCTCAGCAGCTGACATGAAGGAGCAGGGATGAGAGGGAGGAGATGGAGGATTCTGAGAGGAAGGAGGAAGTGGGTGGGGCTCGGAAGAAGGGAATCAGGAGAGAGCTGCTTCTGAAGTACTAAGGATGGGGGTCGGGTGGTCCCAAATTAACTTGAAGAGAATAGCCTGCCCCCCTCCAGTAGGCTGACCTCTTATGCTGACCTCTGGAGGGGGCAGAGTAGCGGATTAGACCGCATGAGCGTCTGTAACACTCAAATGGGGCACTGAGCAGCTCCCATAGCCGCGAAATTGCAGTCGCTCCAGCCGAATTGGCCGAAGCAGCTTCGCAGCAAAGTTAGAAGGCGGCCGGAGAGCAGACATTGCTAGGGCGAAAAAAGGACCTCCAGCTCCAATTGTCGCCTCAAAGCTTCGTCTACTAGGTATCTCAGCAGCTGACATGAAGGAGCAGGGATGAGAGGGAGGAGATGGAGGATTCTGAGAGGAAGGAGGAAGTGGGTGGGGCTCGGAAGAAGGGAATCAGGAGAGAGCTGCTTCTGAAGTACTAAGGATGGGGGTCGGGTGGTCCCAAATTAACTTGAAGAGAATAGCCTGCCCCCCTCCAGTAGGCTGACCTCTTATGCTGACCTCTGGAGGGGGCAGAGTAGCGGATTAGACCGCATGAGCGTCTGTAACACTCAAATGGGGCACTGAGCAGCTCCCATAGCCGCGAAATTGCAGTCGCTCCAGCCGAATTGGCCGAAGCAGCTTCGCAGCAAAGTTAGAAGGCGGCCGGAGAGCAGACATTGCTAGGGCGAAAAAAGGACCTCCAGCTCCAATTGTCGCCTCAAAGCTTCGTCTACTAGGTATCTCAGCAGCTGACATGAAGGAGCAGGGATGAGAGGGAGGAGATGGAGGATTCTGAGAGGAAGGAGGAAGTGGGTGGGGCTCGGAAGAAGGGAATCAGGAGAGAGCTGCTTCTGAAGTACTAAGGATGGGGGTCGGGTGGTCCCAAATTAACTTGAAGAGAATAGCCTGCCCCCCTCCAGTAGGCTGACCTCTTATGCTGACCTCTGGAGGGGGCAGAGTAGCGGATTAGACCGCATGAGCGTCTGTAACACTCAAATGGGGCACTGAGCAGCTCCCATAGCCGCGAAATTGCAGTCGCTCCAGCCGAATTGGCCGAAGCAGCTTCGCAGCAAAGTTAGAAGGCGGCCGGAGAGCAGACATTGCTAGGGCGAAAAAAGGACCTCCAGCTCCAATTGTCGCCTTAAAGCTTCGTCTACTAGGTATCTCAGCAGCTGACATGAAGGAGCAGGGATGAGAGGGAGGAGATGGAGGATTCTGAGAGGAAGGAGGAAGTGGGTGGGGCTCGGAAGAAGGGAATCAGGAGAGAGCTGCTTCTGAAGTACTAAGGATGGGGGTCGGGTGGTCCCAAATTAACTTGAAGAGAATAGCCTGCCCCCCTCCAGTAGGCTGACCTCTTATGCTGACCTCTGGAGGGGGCAGAGTAGCGGATTAGACCGCATGAGCGTCTGTAACACTCAAATGGGGCACTGAGCAGCTCCCATAGCCGCGAAATTGCAGTCGCTCCAGCCGAATTGACCGAAGCAGCTTCGCAGCAAAGTTAGAAGGCGGCCGGAGAGCAGACATTGCTAGGGCGAAAAAAGGACCTCCAGCTCCAATTGTCGCCTCAAAGCTTCGTCTACTAGGTATCTCAGCAGCTGACATGAAGGAGCAGGGATGAGAGGGAGGAGATGGAGGATTCTGAGAGGAAGGAGGAAGTGGGTGGGACTCGGAAGAATTGGTTACCGCCCCGTCTTCTGTGGACATCGCCTCAATCACCACCAACTTGGCCCGGGAAAGTGCAGAGGCTTTTCTCTTGCTGAACATTCGTAGAATTATCGCTCCGCCCTTGCAGTGCCCCCAATCCATCCTACTGGAAACCACCTTCAACAACACCCCTCCTTTTCCGTCCATGCCCATCACCTCAAACCAAGTGCTCTCCTCCCAAGCACTCTCGTGGCACCGTCTGAAGGACATCCGCTCAGCTCATCAACAACGAGCTCACCTCCCTCCCGTTGCTGTCCAAGACCTTGACTTCTTCAAAAAAAAAAAAAAAAAAAAAATCCTCTCCTCTTTGCCACACCCCTGGCGGGATGCTGTCCTCCTTCCTGAACTTCCACCTCCCAAATGGAAGCTCTTTCCCGCTGTGGCCCCTGCTGGTCCCCTTGCAGAGGGGCCAGATCCCCTCACTGGAGAGGACCGTCTTTGGGAGGTCTGGCCCTCTGGCCGGTTACACCCTCTCACCTTTCCTACCCTTCCCCCCCAAGGACACCCCCAAACTGCCCTCATTACCCTACGCAAGAAACCTCGAGAAGCATGGTTACGGGCAGACTTTGAGGAGCAGCTCATCCAGCAAGGCCTCCCCCCCCACCAGATGCAAGAACTCTTGGAACCATGGCTGGTTGGCCTTTGGGAGGACCTCCAATAGGACCCAACAACTTGGGGTCTCCACCTCCATGATGATACTGAGATGAACCTTCTTGAACTCTCTGTGCGCCAAGCACGTCAGGCCCTTCTTCACCAACATATCATGCAACAAAGCCCCAGTTCCCACCATTTTGTGCCAGGTTATACCGAGGAACGTGCTGCTTGGCCCAGGCTGTGGAGCATTCTACCCCCCTCCACCTTGGACACTCACCCTAGCACTAACCCTGACCTGCGAGGCCTCCGTGGTCTTGAATCCCGATGGATTGCCTCAGCAACAGAGAGAGCGCTCGTTGTCACCCCTATTCCAGTCCCCTCCCTGAAGACCTCCCACAGAACGCTTGGGTGGACTTACAACGTGTCCGCCCCTCCCGTCCAGGCCCAGCGGAGAGAACTGCTCAAAGACAAGACGAACCTCAAGTCTCCCTCCCTCTACGTGCAGGCTTTTTGCAGGTGTGGGTACGCCTCGCTGACAAGACTCTCCACCGTCCTTATACCATCACTTGCCGGAGCTTGCTTCATGGCACCCTGGGCTGCAATGCGTTCCTTGCTCATGTACGAGGACGCTTCCAACGGGTCAACCAAGACGACCCCCCCTCCATAGTCTGCTCCAGCCCTGACTGCTTGCAGCTGCACACTGCTGACACAATGTCTCACGCTTTCTTGGAATGCCCTGATTCTGCCCCTGTCATAGACTGGCTCCTTTCCACTTGGGAGACCCTTACGGGTGGGCAGCGCCTTCCTCGTTGCCCCTTCTTCCTCCTCGGTGACGACCTCACCCTCTGGCCCGGGACACCCCCTCCTCCCTCTACCCTAAGGTTGTGGTCCTTCCTGCGTATAACCACCTTGGGCGCGATATGGCAGGTCCGTTCGTCCCGGGCTGACAGACTGGACCATTCTGAGCCCCTTCACCACAAGGCTATCTGCCTTGCCCTTGGCCACCTTCACCAAGCCATCGCCAGGGACTGGATGCGCACCCAGACGGATCTTCGACACCTTGATAATGGCGCCTTCTGTCAAGATTGGTGGCGTGGCCTAGATTTCTCTCTCACACTATGTAAAAGAAAAAAAAAAAAAAAAAAAAATCACAGTGGCTTCCTTTGCAAGCTTATGGGCCACCCCCCCGATCTTTTGCACCATGATTGGGGTCACTCCAGGTGACCAGGAGCCTGATACCCGCACCATGGAAATGACAATCCCCATGGCCCCAGCGCTCCCTACAATTCCAGACCCAATCCCAGACCCAGCCCAAGCCCTAGTTCTAGACCCTGATCTAGACCCTGACCCAGATCCAGCCCATTACCCGGATCTAGACCTTGCTCTAGACCCTGACCCAGACCCAGCCCATTCCCGAGCTCTAGACCCTGATCTAGACCCTGACCTAGGTCCAGCCCAAGCCCCAGCTCTAGGCCCCGATCTTGACCCTGACCTAGATCCAGCCCAAGCCCAAGATCAAGACCCTGCCCCAGATCAGGATCAGGTTCTAGATTTGGACACAGCACAGGACAACGTTCCAGATCTGGGGCTAGATCTGGACCAAGATCAAGGTCCAGATCTGCGCTAAGATCCAGATCAAGATCTAGATCTTGATACTGTCTCTATCTTCATTCCTGTTGTACCTGCCCAGACCAGTCTTTTAGGTTTTCGCTTTGCTTCCAGTTGTCTTTCTTCTTTTCTGGTTGCCTCCCTGCTTTTTGGCTTGTTTTTGCAGTTTCTCCCTTAGTTTGCTTCCCCTAGTTCAGTTTCCACCCTTAGTTGCCTCCTTAGTTTCCCCTCAGTTGCCTCCTTAGTCCCCCACGCCCCGCCCCCCCCACCCCCCCCCCCCTCCCCCCCTTTTTTTTTTCTCTTGTTTTGCCTCTCGGCCTATCCGTTGTTCCTTTTATAATACCTCTTATTTTGATCTCCTCGTTTCAGTCTTCTGATCCGGTGACTGTGTGTTTTTTTTGTGTTTAGAGGTTGCAATGTTAATGCCCCCCCCTTCTAGGTTTTTTCTAGTAGTCCTAGCCCCTTCTCTGGGCTCCTGTTTTTGTTTTTGGCTTCTTCACTTTTCCCTCTCTGGTTTTGTTTGTCGTTTTTGTTCCCCCCGTCCCTCCTTTGGTCCCTTACGTCGCCCCTGTGGTGTCCGTCCTTAGCTTCCCTTATCCGTTCTTGTCTTTTTTCTTTGGTCTTTTCTCCTTGGTTCACAAAGGTCAGGTTTTTATCATTGCGCCTTGTCCTGGTTCCCCCCCACCCCATTTGTAAAAAAAAAAGAGGGCATCACTCCTCTACCAGTCCCGAGCGCATCAGGTGCATCAGACGCTAACCATCGAGCCAACCCGGCGAGCCAACTCAGCTGTCAAGTAAGCGAGTCCACTTTCCACTTCTTCTCTCAATTCAGGCCAGCGAAGCTCTTGTCAATGAAGAAGACCAACGCAGGGCATGCTACTGATAACCAGTCCAGGAAAAAGCAAACAAAAAAACAGTCTTCAGGGGCCAGGGTCCCAATCCAACCTCCCAAAAACTACTATCCACCCTAGGGCAAGCAAAAATCTAAGACAACTGTAATCGCTATGGTGTTCCAAACCACTGTCCACTCAAGGGGATCGACAAGTCCCTCTGAATTAGAGAACAAGAAATCCTGAAACCATGCGGACCTTCAAAGAGACCTGCTGACTGAGAAATCCAAGAAAGAGGGATATATCTTGCGCACACCCCTGCCTTACGGCCAAAAACACTGAAAATCACAAAAGGACCCTCCACTCCAATTGTTCGCCTCAAAGCTTTTCAACTAGTATCTCATCAGCTTGAAATGAAGGACATGGCATGAGAGGAGGAGATGAGATCTGAGAGGCGGCAGGAGGAAGTGGGTGGGGCTGGAAGAAGGGAATCAGGTAGAGAGCTGCTTCTGAAGTACTAATATGGGGTCGGGTGGTCCCGAATTAACGTTGAAGAGAATATCCTGCCCCCCTCCAGTAAGGCTGCCTCTTTATGCTGACCTCTGGCGGTGGCAGAGTACGATTAAAGACGCATGAAGCGTCTATAACACTCAAATGTTTTGAATCTCATTTAACACTTTGGCCTTTTGATATTTGATGTCGGACTAGCTTCATGTGATGCTAATTAGGTAAAGGCAAACGCTGAGAGCAGATCATATTGCTAGGGCCGAAAAAGACCCCGTCCAGCTCCATTGTCGCCTTAAAGCTTCGTCTACTAGGTAACTCAGCAGCTGCCTAAGGAGTCAGGGATGAGAGGGAGGGAGATGGAGGATTCTGAGAGAAGTAGTAAGTGGGTGGGCTCGGAATAAGGGAATCAGGCGGAGCTGCTTCTGAAGTACTAAGTATGGGGTCGGTGGTCCCAGATTAACTTGACGAGAATAGCTTCCCCCCTCCAGTAGGCTGACCTCTTATTCGACCTCTGGAGGGGGCAAGTATCGGATAAGACCGCATTATCTGTCAACACTCAAATGGGGCCTGAGCGCTCCCATAGCCGCGAAATTGGCAGTCGCTCACGAACTTGGCCGAGCAGCTTCGCAGCAAGTTAGAAGGCGGCCGTAGAGCACAGACATTGCTAGGGGCAAAAAGACCTCCACTCCAATTGTTGGCCTTAAGCTTCGTCTACAGGTTATCTCAGCAGCTGACATGAAGGACAGTGATGAGAGGGAGGATTATAGGATTCTGAGAGGAAGGAGGAACAATTGGGTTGGGGCTCGGAAGAGGAATCAGGAGAGAGCTGCTTCTGAGTACTAAGGATGGGAGGTCGGGTGGTCCCAAATTACTTGAAGAGAATACCTGCCCCACTCCAGTAGCTTGACCTCTTTGCTGACCTCGGAGGGGGCAAGTAGGCGATTAGACGTCTCGCATGAGCGTCTTTTTTTTCAAAAAAAAAAACACTCAAATGTGGCACTGAGCAGCGTCACTAGCCGCTGAAATTGCATCGCTCACGCCGAATTGGCCGAAGCAGCCTTCGTCTCCAAAGTTAGAAGCGGCGGAGAGCAGACATTGCTAGGTCGGCGACAAAAAGACCTCCAGCTCAATTGTGCGCCTTAAAGCTTCGTCTACATGTATCATCCGTCACTGACATGAAGGACAGGGAATGATAGGGAGGATATGGAGGATCTGAGAGGAAGGAGAAGTGTGTGGGGCTCGGAGAGGGAATCATGAAGAGCTGCTTCTGAATACTAAGGAATGGGGGTCGGTTGTCCCAAATTAACTTGAGAGAATAGCCTTCCCCCCTCCAGTTAGGCTTACTCTCTTATGCTTACCGCTGGAGGGCGGGGGCAGAGTTAGCGGATTAGACCGCATGAGCCGTCTGTACACGCAAATGGGCTCTGGCACTCCCATAGCCGCGAAATTTGCCGTCGCTGCCAGCCGTGAATTCTGCTGGCCGAAGCAACAGCGTTCGCAGTCAAAGTTGAAGGCTGCCGGAGAGCATACGTTGCTAGGTAGGGCGAAAAAAGGACCTCCAGCTCCAATTGTTCGCCTTAAAGCTTGTCTACTAGTATCCTCTCACAGCTGACAGTGAAGGATCATGGATGAGAGGGAGGAATGGGAGGATTCGAAGAAAGCAGGAGTGGTGGGCTCGAAGAAGGGAATCAGGAGAGAGCTGCTTCTGAAGTAACTAAGGATGGGGTTCGGAGTTGTGTCCCAAATTAACTTGAAGGAGAAATCCCTGCCCCCCTCCAGTAGGCCTACCTCTTATCTGACCCTCTGGAGTGGGCATATAGCGGATTCGATCGCTTAGCGTCTGTACCACACTCAAATGGGCACTGAGAGCTCCCATGCCGCCGAAATGCAGTCGCTCCAGCCGAATTGGCCGAAGCAGCTGCGCAGCAAAGTTAGAAGTCGGCCGGGAGCCAGAATGCTAGGGGCGAAAAAAGGACCTCCAGCTCCAATTGGTCGCTTAAAGCTTCGTCTACTAGGTATTCATCAGCTGTACATGAAGGAGCAGGGATGAGAGGAGGGATGGAGGATTCTGAGAGGAGGAAGTGGGTGGGGCTCGGAAGAGGGATCAGGAGAGAGCTGCTTCTTCTGAAGTACTACGGATGGGGGTCGGTTGGGTCTTCAGATTAACTGAAGAGAATAGCCTGCCCTCCCTCCAGTAGGCTGACCCTTATATGCTGACCTCTGGAGGGGAGAGTAGCGGATTTAAACCGCATGAGCGTCTTAAAACCTCAAATGGGGCACTGAGTGCATCGCCATAGCCGCTAAATTGCAGTCGCTCCCAAGCCAGCATTGGGACGAAGCACTTCGCAGCAATTTAGAAGCTGCCGAGAGCAGACATTGCTAGGGCGAAAAAGGATCTCCACTCCAATTGTTGCCTAAAGCTTCGTCCTTACCTAGGTCCTCGCCAGCAGCTGAGCATGAAGGGCAGGGATGAAGGGAGGAGATGGAGGATTCTGAGAGGAAGGAGGAAGTGGGTGGCGGGTCGGAAGAAAGGGGAATCAGAGAGAGCTGCTTCTTGTAAGTACTAAGGATGGGTCGGGGTGTCCCAAATTAACTTGAAGAGATAGCCTGCCCCGCCTCCATTGTCTGACCTCGTTATGCGGACCTCTGGAGGGGCAGAGTAGCGGATAGCCGCATGACGTCTGTAACGACTCAAATGGGCCCTGTGAGCACTCCCCATAGCCCGACATTGCAGTCGCATTGTCAGCCCGAATTGCCGAAGCAGCTTCCGCAGCAAAGTTAGAAGGCGCCGGAGAGCAGCATTGCTATGGCGCAAAAGGCCTCGCATCTCCAAGTGTCGCCTAAAGCTTCGTCTACTAGGTATCTCCAGCAGCTGACATGAAGGAGTCGGGATGAGAGGGAGGAGATGGATGAGTCTGAGAGGAAGGATAATGGGCTGGGGCTCCCGAGCGAATGTGGTGGGGCTCGGAAGGAAGGTAATCAGGAGAGAGCTGCTTCTGAAGTACTAAGATGGGGTCGGGTGGTCCCAAATGAACTTGAAGAGAATATCCTGCCCCCCTCCGTAGGCTGCCACTTATGGCTGACCTCTGGAGGGGGCATATAGCGATTAGACCGCATGAGCGTCTGTAACACTCAATGGGGCACTGAGCAGCTCCCATAGCCGCGAATTGCAGTCGCTCCAGCCGATTGGCCGAAGCGCTTCGCAGCAAATGTTAGAAGCGGCCGGAGAGCATCACATTGCTAGGCGACCAAAGACCCAGCTCCAATGGTCGCCTTAAAGCGGCGTCTACTATGTATCTCCTCAGCTGACATGAAGGAGCAGGATGAGAGGGAGAATGGAGTATTCTGACGAGGAAGGAGAGGTGGTGGGGCTCGGAAGAAGGAAATCGTAGAGGCTGCTTCGGAAGTACTAAGGATGGGTGGTTGGGTGTCCCAAATTAACTTGAAGAGATAGCCTGCCCCCCTCCAAGGCTGACCTCTTATGCTGACCTCTGGAGGGGGCAAGTACGGATTAGGACCGCATAAGCGTCTGTCAACCACTCAAATGGGGCACTGAGCAGCTCCTCATAGCCGCGAAATTTCAGCGCTCCAGCCGATTGGGCCGAAGCAGCTTCGGCAGCAAAGTTAGACGGCGGCCCGAGAGCAGACATTGCTATGGCAAAAAGGACCTCCGCCTTCCATTGTCCGCCTTAAAGCTTCCTACTAGTCCTCTCGCAGCTGACATGAAGGAGCAGGGAGAGAGGAGGATATTGAGGATTCTGAGAGGAGGAGAAGGTGGGGTGCTCGGAAAGGGAATCAGGCGAGAGCTCTTCTGAAGTACTCAGGATGTAGGTCGGGTGGTCCCCACTTAAACCTTGAAAGAGATAGCCTGCCCCCCGCCGTAGGCTGACCTCTTATGCTGCCTCTGGGGGGGCAGAGTACGGATTAGACCGCATGGAAGCGTGCTGTAACACTCAATCGGGGCAACTAGCACCCATCCGGCGAAATTGCATTCGCTCCAGCCGAAATTGGCCGAATCATCTTGCAGCAAATTAGAAGGCGCCGGAAGCAGACATTGGCTAGGCGAAAACAGGACCTCCAGCTCCATTGTCGCCTTAAACTTCGTCTACTAGGTATCTTATCATCACTGACAGAAGCAGCAGGATAGAGTGAGGAGATGATGATTCTGATAGGAGAGGAAGTGGGTGGGGCTCGTAATAGGGGAATCAGGAGAGAGCTGCTCTGAATATAGGATGGGGTCGGGTGTTCCCAAATTAACTTGAAGAGAATATGCCTGCCGCCCCTCCAGTAGGCTGACCCGTATGCTGACTCTGGAGGGCAGAGTAGCGGATTAGAACCGCATGAGCGTTTGTAACACTCAAATGGGGCACTGAGCGCTCCCATAGCCGCGAAATTGGCAGTCGCCCAGCCGAATTGGCCGAAGCAGCTTCCAGCAAAGTGAGAGCGGCCGGTAGCAGACATTGCCAGGGAGAAAAGGACCTCCCATTCTCCAATTGTCGTCTTAAAGCTCGTCTACTAGGTAATCTCACAGCGCATAAAGGAGCCAGGATGAAGAGGGAGTAGATGGAGGATTCTGAGCAGGACGGAGGAGTGGTGGGGTCTCGAGAAGTAAATCAGGAGAGCTTGCTCTGAATACTAAGGATGGTGGTCGGTGGTCCCAAATTACCTTGAGAGAATAGCCTGCCCCCCTCCAGTAGCGGACCTCTTATTCTGACCTCTGGTTGGGCAGAGTACGGATTTAGACCGAATGACGTCTGTAACACTCAAATGGGGCACTGTAGCAGCTCCATAGCCGCAAATTGCAAGTCGCTCCACCGAATTGCCGAAGCTGCTTTGCATCAAAGTTAAAGGCTGACCGAGATAGACATTGCTAGGCAAAAAAAGACCTCCAGCTCCAATTGTTCCCGCCTT
>JACBWV010000829.1:0-37409 GCA_013435795.1 Chlamydomonas sp. ICE-L | reverse complement strand
CATGGGTTTCTTAGTGGTGTCAATAAGCTACTATAAACAACAGGATATGGGGTAGCGGAGCTAAAGTCACTCAAGGTTATAAAATTTAAAATGCTGCCCACATATCCAGATGGAACATTAGACGTTGTAATGAAAAGAGGGAGGAACGTTGTCCTCGTCAGTACCGGAACAGGGAGTCCTTGTTTGATTATTTCTTTATTTTCTCACGGTTTACATGGAACAACTAACTTTGCAATCTCTTTCTACGCTCGTGCTTGGTGACTTCGACGAATACAACAATGTGAGTGTAATCATGTACCTTGCGATAGAAAGCCCCACATACCCGTTACGTTGAACGTGCCTAATGTGAAAAACCAACTAATCCTAATGGCAACCATGACTGATCCAGGCGCACAGGAGAGGATAGATAACTCCGAAACATGGCGATATGCGTGCTGACAAATAAAAGGGAATGGGAGCGGGGTGCGGCTCACAGTATTCATATTGAGCGTTTCTGTAGGTGGGGGTTCAAGAAAGCGACTAAAATCACAACTGGGATATTGGAGGTAACGCGGAGCTAAAGATAACCGTTTCATGCCTCCTTACAACTATTCCTTGGTGACATTAGCGGTTGTAAGAGGAGGAACGGGGGTCTCCGTCAGACACCAGGGACTACCGGGAGCGTTGTTTTGAGTATTTCCTATTTCTCCCCCGTTTTACGGAAGCAACTACTTTGCATCTCTTCACACTTCTGGACTTCTGTCGACGATCAAATGGTCACCTGACCGGTATCGGAACCGGAGTTAATGTCGATTTCAAACCCTACGATTGCCGGTGACGGCTGAATTGCCATCCAGGTACTCTGGATAAAAACTGATGGCAAATACGAAGTGTACGTGTTGCGCGGCAGAGTCTAGGGTTGTTTTGTAGGTGGGTGCCTAACAAAGCTACTATAACACCACTGGATAGTGATAGTGCGTGAGCTGAATAGACCAGTTTAACCTGCGCAACATATCCGGGGAACATTAGCGGTGTAAGAGGAAGAGAACAGTGTGGTCTCCGTCAGTCTAAAACAGGGGGGCGTTGGTTTTGAGTATTGGCTCCAACGTGTACAGACCAACTAACTTTGTCATCTCTGGTCAACTTTCTGGGACGTCGGACGATGCAATTGTAGCATGACCTTCGGGACCCGGAGTTTAGAGCTATTTGTAGAACCCTAACGATACCGTGACTTGTCCGGGTACTCTTACTCCTTGGGAATGACTTGATCAAATACGGAATGTAATTCGTTGCGGCGATTCAATACGGGGTTTCCTGTAGTGGGGTCCAATCTGCTCCATAAACAACTAATGCATAGTGGGATTAGCGGATGCACTACGTATAACGCATTTAACATGCGGCCACATATCCAGTGAACAGTAGCGGTTGTAAAAGGAAACGGGGGGTCTCCGTCCGTCAGTACACAGAAAAGGGACTGGGGAGCGTTGTGTGGGAACAGTATGTCTCCACAGTTTTACAGGCACTAACGTTTGCCTCTCTTTCAACTTCTGGGTACTTTTCGACGATCAATGGGAACATGACCCTTCGGAACCGGAGTTAATCTATTTGTAACCCGACTCCGCTACCTAAACGATTCCTGACTGCTCATGTACTCTCTGGGAAACTGAAGTCTAATAAGCGGGAATGTATGCTTGTGTTTCGGCAGATTTCACATAGGGTTGTTCTGTAGGTGGGGGGGGTCAATAAAAGCACTATAAAACAACACTGGGATAGTGGGTAGCGGCGCTAAGCTAACCGTTTTAAATGCTCCCAACATAAATACCAGTGAACATTCGCGGTGTGTAGGGGCTGTGATGAAGCGCGGGTTCTCCTCTGTACCCGCATAGGCAATAAGAAGGAGAGGACAGGAAGCGTAATGTTTTGATATTTTCTCCAATACGTTTTAACCGGAACAAGCATAATCTTGTGCATGCTCTTTCAACATTCTGGGACTAATGTTTCAGATTTTAGGAAAGAGGTCGACTATCAATGGTAACTTACCTTCGTGGAACCGGAGTTAATCTTAGTGGTATGAACGCCTATATCTGTATTCTCGTACTGCGCCAGGGTACTCTTGGGATACTGTATGCAAATACCGTTATGTACTTGTTTGCGGCTGGGCAGATTCAAAACAGGGTTTCTGTAGGTGTGGGTCAATTAAAGCTACTATAAACGAACAATGGAATAGTGGGTAGCGGAGCGATATACCTAGTTTAAATGCGGGGCTAACGATATTCGTGGAACTATAGCGAGTTTGTAGAGGCAGGAAGCGGGGTCTCCGTCAGTATCCGGAACAGGGAGCGTTATGTTTTTGAGTAGTTCTCCAACGTTCGCATGAGAACTAACTTGCATCAATCTTTCAACTTCTGTCTGGGACTAGCAGGCATCTGTTCGACGATTACAATGTAACATGACGCTTCGTAGACCTGAGTTAAATCTATGTTTTTAAAACCCAGACGTATTCCTGTACTGCTCGTCAGGCTACCTTGGGATTCTGGCTGAGGCAAATACGGAATGTATCGTGTTGCCTAGCCGTGCTGCTTAGGGTTTTCTGTTGGTGGAGCGTTCCAGAAGCTACTATAAACAACACTGGCGAGAGGTGGGATAGCGGACGCTAATATACCAGGTGTAAAGTGCTGGCCAACATCTCCAGTGGGAAACATTAGCGGGTGTAAGAGAGGAACGGGTGGGCTCCGTCGACCCAAGCGATAGCAGGAGCTTGTTGTTGAGTAGTTCGCCAAATATTACCAGGAAACGAAACAAGGTGCATATCTTGGTTCAACTTCTGTCTGGACTTCGACGATCAAATGGTACATGACCGTCGGTAACCGGAGTTAATCTAATTTGGAAACCCTAACGGTCCGTGATGCTCCAGGATACGCTTGGAGATCGCTGACGGCAAATACGAAATGTTGGCGTGTTGCGTCAGATTCAAGGAGGTTTTCTTAGGGTAGGTGGGGTCAATAAAGCCCTATAAACAGGCCACTGGGATACGTGGGGTATCGGAGCTCAATGATAAATAACCATTAGAAATGCTGCAAGATGGGAGAGTCCCGAATAGGGGGGGGGGAGACTAACAAGGGCCGGGCCGGCAGGCCAGGTGAAAAGGGAAGGAGGAGAAGGAGAGAAATGCGTGGCGGCGAGGAGGTAGTACCATATTAAGGAGGCGGGGGGGAAAGAAAAAGGGGGGAAGGTTGTACGACGTAGTCCCCCAGGGGAATAAAGGGTCGCGGGCTCCAGGATTTATGTTCGTGGCGGGTGCCAGATGAAAATAGAGGCAGGGTAAACCGCAGAGGCCAGGAAAAGAAAGAGGCGTGCATTCAGAAAAAAGACGGAGGGAGAAAAAAGAGAAGTAAGAAAAGAAAATCAAAAAAGAGGGAAAACATACGAGAAAGAGGGTGGAGCGTTGTTTTGAGATATTTCTCCAACGTTTACATGAACAACTAACTTGCATCTCGTTCAATCTTCTGGGGGACTAGTGTTACGACGATCAACAAGTGGGTAAACATGACGTTCGGACCAGGAGAGCGTGACAATCTTTGAAAGCCTCAACATATTCCTCGTGAACTTGCTCCAGGGTACTCAAGTTGGATAAACGGATGCCAGGAGTACGGGAATAGTATCGTCGCTTTGCGGCAGAGTTCAATGGGTGTTTCTGTAGGTTGGTGTGGTCAAATACAATCTAGGCTATAACGCACCATGGGATCGTTGAAGGACGGAGCCTAATAGCAACCATTTTAAAAAGATAGGGCCAACAATTCCAGTTTATTAGAACATTAGACGTTTTAATAAAGAGGAACTGGGCTCGCGTCATACCGAAAGGAGGAACATGTGAGCGTTTGTGATTAATATTTCTCCTCGTTTACAGTAACCACCAACTAAACTTTTCCTATTCATTCAAACTTCTTGGCTAGCGCCGATCAATGGTAAACAGAAATTACCTTCGGAAAGCCGGAGATTAACTATCTTGTAAACACCTAACGAAGTCCGTGACTGCTCCAGGTCCTCTTGAATACTGATGGCAAATAACCGGAGCATGGTCACGTATAGCGGCAGATTCAATAGGTCTTTCTGTATGTGGGGCTCAATAAGCTACGATAAACAACAGGGGATAGGTGGGTAGCGGAGCTGAATATAAACAAAACAGTTTAAACTGCTTGCAAAACCTATCCGTGGACCTTGCGGTTTGGAAGAATGAGACTGTGGTCCTTCCGCAGTAAACCGGGAACAGGGATCGGGTGTGTTTTTGAATATTTTCGGCCAAGACATTTTACAGGAACACGAATTTGAATCGCTTTTGCAACTGCTGGGACGATTCGATCGCGGAATCGACGATCAAGTGTAAGACGAGGTGACGCTTCGGATCACCCACGGAGGGAAATCGATTTTAAACCCTAACGATTCCGTGAGCAATGCTCCGGGCGACTCTTGGGATACGATTCGAAAGATACTGGAATGTAGCGGTGGTGCGGCAGATTCAAGTAGTTTTCATGTAGGTAAAGGGTCACTAAAGTCTACTGTAACACACAATGTGGATAAATGGGTTAGCGTGAGTCGTAGAATCTGTAACCATTTAAATGCTGCCAACTATCCGTGGGGAAGCATCATCGTTGTAAGCGGGAGGAATGGGTCTCCGTCCCATCCCCCGGGCGTCGTTAGAGTACAGTAGGCTGTTGTTTTGTGAGTTTATTTTCTTCCAACGTTGACAGAACAAACGAACTTTGCATCTCTTTCAACGCTGGGCTTACTTCGACGATGCAAGATAACATGACCGTCGAATCCGAGTTAATCTATTGGTAAAGAACCCGTAAAACGATTCCGTGACTGCTCCAGGGTTAACCCTTGGGGATACAAATGGATGCAAATATGGACTTAGCGTGTTGCGGCGATTCAATGAGGGGTTTCTGTAGTGGGTCAATAAAGCATACATAAACAACACTGGGATTAGTGGGTATGCGGAGTAGCTACTATAACCATTAGAAGATAAATCTGCCAACATATCGCAGTGGTAACCATTTAAATCGTCTTTGGAGAGGAGGAACGGGGTCCTCCGGTCAGTAAACCAGAGAGGGTATCAGGGCCGTTGTTTTGAGTATTTCTCCACCGTGTACAGGAACACTCTTCACTTTGCGATCTTCTTAATCACCTTCTGGTGACTCTCGACTACGAAGGAATGGTAACATGACCTTCGAACCGGAGTTAATCTAATTTGTGAAGACGCCTAGAACGATCCGTGACTAAGCTGCGCCGGTACTCTGGGGAACTGATGCAAAGTTCCGGGAATGTATCGTGGTGGCGGCCGATTCAATAGGTTTTTCGTAGTGGATCATAAAGCTACTATAAACAACACGGGAATAGGTGGTAGGCGGATCTAATATACTCATTTAAAGCATTCTGCCGAACATATTCAGTGAAACATTAGCACGCGTGTAATAGGGTAGAGAACAGGCGGGGACTCCGCGTCAGGGTACCGGGGGGAACAGGAGCGTTGTTTATGATGTTTTCGGGTGCCAAGCTGTTACAGGAACAACTAAAAATAACTCGTGCATCTCTTGTCAACTCTCGGGACGTGCGAGCGAATACAGGTGGTAAGCATGACCTTCGGAACCGGAGTTCATCTATTGGGCACCAACCTCAACGATTCCGTTAACTGCTCCAGGGTAGCCGGGGATAGCTGATGCAAATACGGGAAGGGTGCGGGTTGCGGCAGATTGCATATAGGGTTTCTGGTAGGTTGGGGGTCACTCGAAGCTACTATCGACCACCCTGGGAATAGTTGGGTAGACTAGCTAATATACCATTTTTAATGCTGCAACTATCCAGTGGGACATTAGGCGGTTGTAAGAGAAGGAGGGAATGGGGGTCTCAAGTCAGTCCATGCCGGAACATGAAGCCTTTGTTTTTGAGTATTGTACGTCTCAACTTTAGCAGGACAAGCAGTAACTTTGGACGATCTCTTTTCAAGCGTTTCTGTCTGGACGGTAGAATTACGACGATCATGGATACCGATGACATTCGGGAACCGGGAGGTAATCGAATTGGTAAACCCTACAGGGTATGGCCGTGACTGCTCAGGGTACTCTTTGGGGATACGGGCAAATCTGGAATGTATCGGATGTTGCGGCCGATCATGGGGTTTTCTGTAGGTGGGTCGATAACTCTACTATAAAACAAAAGGACAATGGGAGGATGTGGTAGCGGAGGCTAATATAACCATTTTAAATGCTACCAAATATCCAGTGTGGACATTTGAGCGTTGTAAGAGGGAGGAACGGGGGGTCCTCCGTCAGTACCGAACTGGAGCTGTTGTGTTTTGAGTATTTCTCCCAACGTTTACAGAACCAAGCGAACGTTTTGTCATCTCGTTCAACTCGGGACTTCGACGAGCAATGGGTAACATGACCTTCGGACCGGCTGCCCGGGTCGGGGGGGGGGGGGGGTGATGGGGGTGAGTAATCTCTTTTAATCCGACGTTCCGTGACTGCTCCAGGTACTCTTGGGTATGATGAAATACGGGAATGTCGTTTGCGGCAGATTCATGGTTTTCTTTTAGTGGGGTCAAGAAGCTAACTAAAACAACACGGTGAAAAATAGTTGGGTAGCGGATCTAATTAACGGTTAAATGCTGCCAACATATCCAGTGGGAACTTAGCTGTTTTAAGAGAGGAACGGGTGTCTCTCCGTCATTACAGGAAACCCGGGGGTCGTTGTTTTGAGTATTTCTCCAACGTTTACAGGAACAACTAACTTTTGCAACGCTTTCAACTTCTGGGACTGTCGACGACACTGGTAACATTGACTTCTTACGAACCGGGAGTTAATCTATTTAACCCTAAACGGATTCCATACTGGCTCCAGTGTACTTCTTGGTGATATTCTTGATGCAAATACGGGAATGGATCGTTGTACTGCGGCAGATTCTAAGAGGGTTTTGCTGTAGGGGGGGTCAATAAAGCTCTGTAAACAACGTGATGGGTAGTGGGCATAGCGGAGCTAAATAACCAGTTTAAATGTGCACACATATTCCATTGGAACATTAGTGCGGTTTGTAGAGAGGATGAACGGGGGTCTTCCACGATAGTACACCCCAGGAAACAGGGCTGTTGTGTTGAGTAGTTTCTCTTTCGCCAACGTTTACAGGAACAACTAAACCCCGTTGGCATCGCTTCATCTCTTTCCCACTTCTGGGCATCGACATCAATGGTAACATGTACCTTCGGAACGAGTTAATCTATTATTTCTAAATCCTAACGATGCCGTGACTGCGCCAGGTACTCTTGGGAATACGATGGCCAATCCGGGAATGTAATCGGGTTGCGGCATATCAATATGGTTGTGTCCCCTGTAGGTGGGGGTCAGATACAAGCTACTATAACAACATGGGATATGGGGGTAGCGGAGCTAATATAAACAGTTTAATGCGCCAACATATCCAGTGTGAACATTAAGCGGTTGTTCACAAGTAGGAACGGGGGTCTTCTCAGTACCGTGAACGAGGGGGGAAACGTGCGTCACGATAAATGCTATGGATGAGCAAACATTCAACGACTCATAGGTAGGTGTAATTTAGTCAGTTCGGTAACGGAAGTGGTACTTTAACGCATTGAACGCAACTCAACATGATCCAGTGGAAACCATTAGCGGTTGTAGAGAGCGAGGAACGGGGTCTTCCGTCGTAACCGAAAACAGGCGGCGTTGTTATTGAGTAATTGCTGCCAAAGTTGTACAAGCGAACAACTAACTTTGGCAATCTCTTTTCAACTATCTGGGACTAAATATCGACGATCAATGGTACATGCCTTCGGAACCGGAGTTTAATCTATTTGTTAACCCTAACGATCCGTGATCTGCTCCAGGTAACGCTGGGATACTGAGGCAAATACGTGGGCATGTAATCTTTGCGTGCGCACGAATTCAAATTGGGTTTTCGTAGTGTGGGTCAATCAGCTATACTATGAACACACTGGGATAGTGGGTAGCGGAGCTAATTATAACCGTTTAAAAATGCGGCCTAACATATCCAGTGGAACTAGCGGTTGTAAGGAAAAAGGGAGGAACGGGGGTCTCCGTCAGTACCACCTGGAACAGTGAGCGTTGTTTGAGTATTTCTCCAACGATTACAGGAACAACTAACTTTGCCAATCTTTCAACTTCTGGGACTTCGACGATCAATGGTAACAGCCTTCGGAACCGGAGTTAATCGATTGTAAATCCTACCGCTTCCGTTACTGTGCTCCGGTACTCTTGGGATAACTATGCAAAACGGGAATTATCGTGTGCGGGCCGATTCAATACTTGTATTTTTATGTCTGTGTCTTCTCTGATTGGTGGTCCCTCCGCTCCCCTCCTACCCCCTCCCCCCCCTCCTGTCTTCTCGTGGGGTGTGCCTCTCTCTTGTGTTGCTCCTCTTCGTAAACCCTGCCTCCTTGCCTTCACCGACCCCCTCTCCTGTCCCACCCAAGTCTATGTCCATGGAACCTTAAGCGGTTGTAAGAGGAGGAATGGGGTCTCCGCTACCGAACAGGAAAGCGTTTTTTAAATTTCTCCAACGTTTCCAGGAACAACTAACTTGTTGCATCTTCTTTCGACTCTTCTGGGGACTCTTCGCATCATGGAACCATGACCTTCGAACCCGGAGTTAATCTATTTGTAAACCCTAACGATTCCGTGACTTGCTCCAGGGTCACCTTGGATACCCTGGGCAAATACGGGAAGTATCGTGTTTGCGCAGATCAATAGGGTTGCTTTCTGTAGGTGGGTCAATCAAGCTACTATAAACAGAACAAGGAGGATTAGTGGGTTAGCGGAGCTAAATAACCAGTTTAAATTCTGGCCAACATATCCGTGGAACATTAGCGGTTGTAAGAGGAGGGACGGGGGTCTCGCGTCAGTACCGACCAAGGGAGGGAGCGTTGTTTTGAGTATTTCTCCACGGTTACAAAGGAACAACTCTTTGCATCGCTCTTTCAACTTCTGGGACTTCGACGATCAAGGTAACATGACCTTCTGAACCGGAGTTAAATCTATTTGTAACCGAACGATTCGTGACTGCTCCAGGGTACCTTGGATACGGATGCAAATACGGAATGGTTCGTGTGCGGCAGATTCATAGGGTTTTTCCTGTAGGTGGGGTCCAATAAAAGGCTACTATAAACAACACTGGGATAGTGGGTAGCGGAGCTAATATAACCAGTTTAAATGCTGCCAACATATCCAGTGGAACATTAGCGGTTGTAAGAGGAGGAACGGGGGTCTCCGTCAGTACCGGAACTGGGAGTGTTGTTTTGAGTAGTTCTCCAACGTTTACAGGAACAACTAACTTTGCATCTCTTTCAACCTTCTGGGCCTTCGACGATCAATGGTAACATGACCTTCGGAACCGGAGTCAATCTATTTGTAAACCCTAACGACTCCGTGACTGCTCCAGGGTACTCTTGGGATACTGATGCAAATACGGGAATGTATCGTGTTTGCGGCAGATTCAATAGGGTTTACTGTAGGCGGGGTCAATAAAGCTACTATAAACAACACTGGGATAGTGGGTAACGGAGCTAATATAACCAGTTTAAATGCTGCCAACATATCCAGTGGAACATTAGCGGTTGTAAGAGGAGGAACGGGGTCTCCGTCAGTACCGGAACAGGGGAAACGTGCTCAGCGATAATGCTATGATGAGCAACTTGACGACCATAGGAGGAATGATCAGCGGTACGGTAGTGGAACTTACCGCATTGAACCGCAAACAACATATCCAGTGGAACATTAGCGGTTGTAAGAGGAGGAATCGGGGGTGCTCCGTCAGTACCGGAACGGGGAGTGTTGTTTTGAGTATTTCTCCAACGTTTACAGGAACAACGAACTTTGCATCTCTTTCACCTTCTGGGCCTTCGACGATCAATGGTAACATGACCTTCGAACCGGAGTCAATCTATTTGTAAACCCTAACGACTCCGTGACTGCTCCAGGGTACTCTTGGATACTGATGCAAATACGGGAATGTTATCGTGTTGCGGCAGATTCAATAGGGTTTACTGTAGGCGGGGTAAATAAAGCTACTATAAACAACACTGGGATAGTGGGTAGCGGAGCTAATATAACCAGTTTAAATGCTGCCAACATATCCAGTGGAACATTAGCGGTTGTAAGAGGAGGAACGGGGGTCTCCGTCAGTACCGGAACAGGGGGAAACGTGCTCAGCGATAATGCTATGATAAGCAACTTGACGACCATAGGAGGAATGATCAGCGGTAACGGTAGTGGACTTACCGCATTGAACGCAAACAACATATCCAGTGGAACATTAGCGGTTGTAAGAGGAGGAACGGGGGTCTCCGTCAGTACCGGAACTGGGAGTGTTGTTTTGAGTAGTTCTCCAACGTTTACAGGAACAACTAACTTTGCATCTCTTTCAACTTCTGGGCCTTCGACGATCAATGGTAACATGACCTTCGGAACCGGAGTCAATCTATTTGTAAACCCTAACGATTCCGTGACTGCTCCAGGGTACTCTTGGGATACTGA
Organism: Chlamydomonas sp. ICE-L; assembly: GCA_013435795.1. Classification (NCBI taxonomy): domain Eukaryota; kingdom Viridiplantae; phylum Chlorophyta; class Chlorophyceae; order Chlamydomonadales; family Chlamydomonadaceae; genus Chlamydomonas; species Chlamydomonas sp. ICE-L. The sequence continues at coordinate 26,870 of JACBWV010000829.1, read as the reverse complement.
TGCAAACACGGGAATGTATCGTGTTGCGGCAGATTCAATAGGGTTTACTGTAGGCGGGGTCAATAAAGCTACTATAAACAACACTGGGATAGTGGGTAGCGGAGCTAATATAACCAGTTTAAATGCTGCCAACATATCCAGTGGAACATTAGCGGTTGTAAGAGGAGGAACGGGGGTCTCTGTCAGTACCGGAACTGGGAGTGTTGTTTTGAGTAGTTCTCCAACGTTTACAGGAACAACTAACTTTGCATCTCTTTCAACTTCTGGGCCTTCGACGATCAATGGTAACATGACCTTCGGAACCGGAGTCAATCTATTTGTAAACCCTAACGACTCCGTGACTGCTCCAGGGTACTCTTGGGATACTGATGCAAACACGGGAATGTATCGTGTTGCGACAGATTCAATAGGGTTTGCTGTAGGTGGGGTCAATAAAGCTACTATAAACAACACTGGGATAGTGGGTAGCGGAGCTAATATAACCAGTTTAAATGCTGCCAACATATCCAGTGGAACATTAGCGGTTGCTAGAGGAGGCACGGGAGTCAGTACTGGCTTAGGTGCCTTGAACGCAAACAATATATCCAGTGGAACATTAGCGATTGCTAGAGGAGGTACCGGAGTCAGTACTGGCTTAGGTGCCTTGAACGCAAACAATATATCCAGTGGAACATTACATTACATTACATTACATTACATTACATGTTAAAGTCTACTTGACACCGCGAGGGTGTATGAGACTCTGTGCTTTAAACAAAAAGAAAAAGCACCCACAAAGCAAAAAACCCCATTACATCAGGGGTGTGTCGAGGACACACAAACCAAACTCCCAACCACCGTTTTGGTGGCGTAGGTATTAAACCCCTTAGAGCAGGACCCAGATCTCAACCACTTACAGTGGCGGAGGTAAGAAGCTAACAAATGAGAAGTCACAAGAAGAAAAAAAAGGGATAATAAATTACGGTGCCACTAAGCAGTCCAGGGCTTCCTGTCTTGCTCTTCTACAAGTAGAAAGATAGTCGGCTAGGTTGCTCCAAAAAGACTTAGTGCCATTTCCATTCATAAAGGTTCTGAATGTGGAATCGCAGAATTCCACATTCCATACGGTTAAGTCGGTATCCTCATGGACATGCCTATAAATATCTGTAAACAGCTTCTGGTAGCGGAGGCGAATATCATTATAAAAAGGGCACTCAAACATATGCATTTCATCCTCAGGTTTTTGGAACCCACACATTTGACAGTGTCTCATTGAGCGAGGGATGTGTGCTCTATCCACCACCCTCATTCTTTCTGTGTTCAGCCAATGGGAACCCATTCTAAACTGTGCTATAGAACGAATCTGATCCTGCTTATGTAAGGCGGATGTAAAGGGAATCAAGCCATTCTCATCATTGCTGTTGGCTGCGAACCATTTTTGGTATCGGAGGCGTTTAAAGCCAACCCTTCTCTCATCAGGGATGTCTCTTACTGCATTGGTGTCACTTGGGTACTTAAACCTCCATGACTCAAAAACTTCAGACATAATACCTTCGACATCGACAGCCTCCAAAATGTTGATGTTTTTACTGGATCCTAGCTTGTGGAGAGCACAACGCAAGTCATGAACCCAGCCAGTGTTGGAGTCAAAAGATTCCTCAAGAGCCATTCTAATGAGATCCTCAGGTTCTTTATGTATGGTCTTGTTCCAGAAGCGCAAAGCTTGTTTAAGCCAAGCAAAACACAACGGGGTTCTACCCAGCTCTTCCATGATAATATTAGATGTAGTAGATTGACAAACACCCAACATTTGTTTAAGTATACCTCTATGCCATTTCTCACAAGCATGGTCATTTGAGATAAGTGTGTTGTTCAGAATAGAAGGAGCCCACACCTCACAGCCAAAATTCAGGATAGGTTGTACAAGAGAATCAAACAGGTGGGTGAGAATATCAATATTGTATATCTCCATAGTATGGCATCGCCTACGAAGCATGTGGTGTGCCTTTTGGGCCTTAGTGAGCATCCTAGAAAAAGCAGCTTTTGCACGATTGCTTGAGTCACCATCCACAAAGAGGGATCCCAAGTAGATAAAATATAACTTTGTAGAAAGTTGTGCTCCATCATAGACAAATTTGAGCGATTGCTAGAGGAGGCGCGGGAGTCAGTACGGGCTTAAGTGCCCTGAACGCAAACAATATATCCAGTGGAACATTACCTGTTGTTAGAGGAGGAACGGGGGTCTCCGCCAGTACCGGAACTGGTAGTGTTGTTTTGAGTATTTCTCCAACGTTTACAGGAACAACTAACTTTGCATCTCTTACAACTTCTGGGCCTTCGACAATCAATGGAACCGTAGCTGTCACCGGTTACCTAAAACCCAAGACAATATCGTTTGATGCTTATGGAAGCGGATATAATGGATTGAATTCCGAAGGATATAGCACTCAAGAAAATGTCCATATCACAAGTTCGCCTTACAGTGGCTACGTGAACAACTTTGCAATCACGAACGGATGGGGTGGTTACCAACAATATTGCGGTCTTACGTGGAACACGTGGAATAATGGAAACAATAGCTACCAAAGATATGACAATACCAAACTGGGATGGGCTATGCTAAACAGTGGAGGTAATTTGGAATTTTTTTGTGTGGGCGATGGATTCACCGGCTCAGACAACATCCCTGCAGGTGCACGTAAGAATCCTTTAAAAATTACCCCCAATGGGATCACCGTAGAAGGCATGATCAACGGTAACGGTAGCGGACTTACCGCATTGAACGCAAACAACATATCCAGTGGAACATTAGCTGTTGTTAGAGGTGGAACGGGTGTTGTAACGAGCACCGGGACGGGAAGCGTTGTGTTGAGCGCCAGTCCTACCCTAACTGGAGTGGTTGTGCTCCCTTCTACTTTAGTCAAGGGCGACGTCACGTTTAACGCTGGAGTAAATCTTTTCGTGAACGGGGCCGACACAGAGGCTTCCCCAGGGTACTCTTGGAACGGAGACGCTAACACTGGAATTTACAAGGTAGGGGTACACTCTATAGGATTCTCTTGTGGAGGGGTTAATCGGTGCACTATCAACTCCTCTGGAATCAGTGGAGTAGGAACTAACCTGACCAGTTTGAACGCTGCCAACGTATCCAGTGGAACATTTAATCAGGCTCGTATCCCTGCTCTCGACGCATCAAAAATCACTACAGGTACATTTAATCAGGCTCGTATCCCTGCTCTCGACGCATCAAAAATCACTACAGGTACATTTAATCAGGCTCGTATCCCTGCTCTCGACGCATCACAAATCACTACAGGTACATTTGATGCAGCACGCATCCCTTCATCATCATCATCATACGACTTCTCGAGTGCAAACGATTATTTGATTAATACCACCTTCACAAATTGGATTTTTAAAAATGCGATAAATAAGACTATTGTGTCTCATGTTGCTAATTCAACAAATTTCACTATAAAGCAGGATGGTTTGTACACATTTGCAGTAACAAAACTATTTACATGGGCACACAATGATACACATGAGTTCCGTCTCGGCATAACGAGTACCAATTATTCTTCCCGAATGAGAGCATCATCAATTGCATACGGGTTACAACCAAGTATTACGTTGTACATAAATGCGAATGATGTGATCACTCCACAATTACGGTTCCCTGTGGGGGCAGGGTTTGTGTACGGAGCATCTGGGTTACAAATATTTAAGCACTAACGATTACAAATTTGCAATACCTACAGTCAACGGAATACTTAAATGACACCGCTTCAATGTTGTCGCGACCACCGGAGGGGGACCGAGTGGTGTCTACAACAATACGATTTTTTATTCATCAACAACAACAGAGCTGCTGTGGGCAAATGGAAGAGGAACCCATCAATTCCATGCAGTGCAGCCTTGCGATTAATGGGCGTTCCTGCCTCCCGGCCGATTTTGCCTGGTTGCTAAACATGGTATGGAGCGGAATTGTGATTCCTTGGTGCTTATGTCTCAAGCTAGCGAGTCGTTCAGGATGCTCTAAATCCTGATTAGAAATTTTAAAAAATCGGCCGGGAGGCAGGAACGCCCATTAACCTGCGACTGTTTTTCGGGCGTTCACAAGCGTGTCATACAAACCCTTTGCATGTCTGTACTCGTCAGTAGCCTTGATATCCTTTACTGTTCCGCCGACTGTAGATCCATCAATTCCATGCAGTACAGCCTTGCGATTGAGAGCAGAAGAGCGATCCCGGTCCGAGTAAATGCATGTTTCGATTATTTCCATCTGATATGTTTCATTTTACTGTTCCGCCGACTGTATGTGGTCCAATCCATTGTTTCGCTTGCGCATTTTTCGTACGAACGAACAGATCTGTGAAGTCGAAAACGAAGCGTGAGTATGAGAGGCCATCGCAGAATGACTCGAGCACTTCGTCTGGGACAGTATCAAATCGAGCCGGGGTATCCGGTCCCCTCGAAGGAAGCCACATTCGTGCGGATCGTATGTGTATGCGTGGCATCGTAAGCCCTTGATCTTTGTAAAATTTTAGGATGTCGTCGAGCTCGTCGAAGACCTCGTCATAGTAATCGAATATGTCTTCGCCGTTCACGAGAATAGTAAACGGGTCTCGCACGTCCACCACGAGGTGCTCGAGGCGGTCCCTCAGAAGATTGAAGAGTATCATTTATTGGTTTACTTACAATTATTTATTGGTTTAAATTACTTACAATTTGTAAATAATATTACAAAAATGTGTTGGAACGCGCAGATAAGTTTGTGTACGTTCATATTTGCGCTCGCCGCCTCGATCATATCGCTCGTCAGCGGGTACGGTCACTGGCGAGAGTTTGTTTTCTTCATGTCGTTCGCGAGCATGCAGTTGCTGGAGTTTTTCATTTGGACATACATTGGCAACGCATCCGTCAATAGGATTCTCTCGGCGCTGGGGCTCGCTTTGATCATGTTGCAACCCATCGCAGCAGGATTCTACATTAATGGGGCACGCAACGCATTGATTTATTCTGCTGTGTATACGGTGTTCCTCATTTTCTTTTTTGCATCTCATGCGCCATTCGACTTCTCAACCGTAGTGAACTCCAACGGACACCTTCAGTGGAACTGGCTGAATACGTCTGCCATCGTGACTATGCTGTGGACCGCGTTCGTATTGAGCGCGATCTGGATGTCTTGCAAGACTACCGTGAGCAAACTTCTTATTATTACCCTGATTGTTTCACTGACAGTCGTATCTTGGTGGAACTTCAAGACTAGCGGGACGTGGGGTACCGTCTACTGCTCATTTGTGAATATTGCGTTTTTGTTCATCATGATCAAAGTGTTTTACAGGTTGTACACGGAAACTCCCCCAGTCGGCGGAAGTGGGTGTTTCTTTGTAAAAGCTTCTCCTCATCCTCCATAATTCCCTTGTCCGAGTGTACAGAATGATTGTGTATGTGAGTCCACATCTAAATATATGATCAAGTTTTGTAACATCAAGTTTTGTAACCTATATTGTCAATACAATCGCCCACAATGCCCGGCTGTCGATAGAGTTCGCCCTGCCCCTGGACTCAAGTCCAGCCACCGCTGGATCCACCAGCAGCTTGCAGACATCTGCGTGACCTCTCTTTGCAGCCGCCCACAATGCCCTGCTGTCGATAGAGTTCGCCTGGGCCCTGAACTCAATTCCAGCCACCTCTGGATCCATCAGAAGCTTGCAGACATCTGCATGACCTTCCTTTGCAGCCAGCCACAATGCCCAGCTGTCGCTAAAGTTCGCCAGGGCCCTGAACTCAATTCCAGCCACCTCTGGATTCATGAGCATCTTGCAGACATCTGTGTGACCTTCCTTGGCAGCCACATAGAGAAGTTTGTTTTCATTTTGGTTCGCCCTCAATTGTAGGGGCCCCTTAACCTGTACAAGAGGATTGGACACCAAGCATACTGCTAGAAGGTCGGCGCGCCCCCCTTTCGCCATCATCTCTCCAACTCGCTGTGGTGGTTGGATCAGTTCGGTAAGGGGCAATCCTGAAAATCTGTTGCGCAGAGTTTTACACACTAATACAATCTTGGGGTTGGAAGAGAATATGGCAATACGATCAAGAATGTCATGGGGAAACGTTAGGAATACGGATGACTTCATGTTCGATGCATGTACAATGCAATGCATGAAATCTCACAGGATGGTATAATAAATACTGAGTTGGAATAAACCCTATAAACCCTGGGTTTCACTTGCCTAGCATGCAAGCGGTAAGCGGCACTTGCCTGGCGGTATCTGCAAGCGGTATAGAATGGGTGTTCCATCCTCCCGGCGATTATTTTGAATTTTCAAAGAAGAAGTTAGATCCGTACGAATGACCCACTCGCCAACCAGAGATTTAGCTCTCCGAGGAATTGCAATTCCGACCAGTTTCATAAAGTTTTGTAATCGATCTTGTCAATACAACAGATATTGTCTTCAGGAATCTGCCTAACACAAGACCTAGCTGCTGTCAAGATTCACAATGGCCCTGTACTCGGGTCCAGACGCTTCTGTATCCATCAAAAGCAAGCAGACATCGGCGTGACCAGCCTTCGCAGCCTCACGCAAGGCCCATCTGTTGGCAGAGTTCGCCCTGGCCCTGAACTCAAGTCCAGCTACCGCTGGATCCATGAGCAGCTTGCAGACATCTGCGTGACCGTCCTTTGCAGCCGCCACCAAGGCCCTGCTGGCGGTAGAGTTCGCCCTGGCCCTGAACTCAAGTCCAGCCACCTCTGGATCCATGAGCAGCTTGCAGACATCTGCGTGACCTGCATTGGCAGCCGCCCACAATGCCCAGCTGTCGTTAGAGTTTGCCCGGGCCCTGAACTCAATTCCTGCCACCTCTGGATCCATGAGCAGCTTGCAGACATCTGCGTGACCTTCATTGGCAGCCTCACACAAGGCCCTGCTGTCGCTAAAGTTCGCCCTGGCCCTGAACTCAATTCCAGCCACCTCTGGATCCATCAGCATCTTGCAGACATCTGCGTGACCTTCATTGGCAGCCGCCCACAATGCCCAGCTGTCGGTAGAGTTCGCCCTGGCCCTGAACTCAACTCCAGCCACCTCTGGATCCATCAGCATCTTGCAGACATCGGCGTGACCGTCCTTCGCAGCCGCCCACAAGGCCCTGCTGGCGGTAGAGTTCGCCCTGGCCCTGAACTCAATTCCAGCCACCTCTGGATCCATCAGCAGCTTGCAGACATCTGCGTGACCGTCCTTCACAGCCGCCCACAAGGCCCTGCTGGCGGTAGAGTTCGCCCTGGCCCTGAACTCAATTCCAGCCACCTCTGGATCCATCAGAAGCTTGCAGACATCTGCGTGACCTTCCTTTGCAGCCTCACACAAGGCCCTGCTGTTGCTAAAGTTCGCCACGGCCCTGTACTCAATTCCAGCCACCGCTGGATCCATGAGCAGCTTGCAGACATCTGCGTGACCTGCCCTGGCAGCCACATAGAGAAGCTTGTTTTCATTTTGGTTCGCCCTCAATTGTAGGCCCCCCTTAACCTGTACAAGAGGATTGGACACCAAGCATACTGCTAGAAGGTCGGCGCGCCCCCCTTTCGCCATCATCTCTCCAACTCGCTGTGGTGGTTGGATCAGTCCGGTAAGGGGCCATCCAGAAAATCTGTTGTGCAGAGTTTTACACACTAATACAATCTTTGGGTTGGAAGAGAATAGGGCAATACGATCAAGAATGTCATGGGGAAACGTTAGGAATACCGATGATAGCGTGTGCGACTGCATGTTCTACAAACATGTGTGTACAATGCATGCAAGCGCAAAGGATGGTATAAATAAATAATGAGTTGGGTTAAACTCTATAAACCCTATAAACCCTGGGTTGCACTTTCATGGCATGCTAGCGGCACTTGCATGGCGGTATCTGCAAGAGGTACAGAATATGTGTTCCTGTCTCCCGGATATTTTTTTGAATTTTCAAGTTAGAGCCGTACGAACGACTCACTCGCCAACTAGATATTTAGCTCTCCGCGGAATTGCGATTCCGACCAGACCAGGCTCCGAAACAAGTCAAAATACCTCCGGGAGGCAGGAACAAATGTACTGGTGCAAATTGTCTTTCTTACTTACATTAAGGAATTCAAGTTTCATCAAGTTTTGTAACCTATATTGTCAATAAAATCGCCCACAATCAATATGCTACATCTGGAATTATTGGGAACACGCAGCGATATTTTCGCTTGAGCAAACTGAACACATTTCTGAAAAGTTTGAGGAGAGTGGATAAATACTTGCTCTACGGTGGCAAGACCCAGCTGCTGTCAAGATTCACAATGGACCTGTACTCGGGGCCAGCCGCATCTGGATCCATCAAAAGCAAGCAGACATCGGTGTGACCGGCCTTCGCAGCCTCACGCAAGGCCCAGCTGTTGACAGAGTTCGCCCGGGCCCTAAACTCAAGTCCAGCCACATCTGGATCCATGAGCAGCTTGCAGACATCTGCGTGACCGGACTTCGCAGCCTCACGCAAGGCCCAGCTGTTGACAGAGTTCGCCAGGGCCCTGAACTCAAGTCCAGCCACCGCTGGATCCATCAAAAGCAAGCAGACATCGGTGTGACCGGCCTTCGCAGCCGTCCCCAAGGCCCTGCTGTCGCTAGAGTTCGCCCGGGCCCTATACTTAAGTCCAGCCACATCTGGATCCATGAGCAGCTTGCATACATCTGAGTGACCTTCTTTGGCAGCCGACCCCAAGGTCCTGCTGTCGAAAGTGTTCGCCCTGGCCCTGTACTTGAGTCCAGCCACCTCTGGATCCATGAGCAGCTTGCATACATCTGCGTAACCTTCCTTTGCAGCCTCACGCAATGCCCAGCTGTCTCTAGAGTTCGCCCGGGCCCTATACTCAAGTCCAGCCACCTCTGGATCCATCAGCAGCTGCAGACATCTGCGTGACCTTCTTTGGCAGCCACCCACAAAGCCCTGCTGTCTCTAGAGTTCGCTCGGGCCCTGAACTCAATTCCAGCCACCGCTGGATCCATCAGCAGCTTGCAGACATCTGCGTGACCTGCCTTGGAAGCCGCCCTCAAGGCCATGCTGTTCATATGGTTCGCCCTGGCCCTGTACTTGAGTCCGGCCACTGCTGGACCCATCTGCATCTTGCAGACATCTGCGTGGCCTTCTTTGGCAGCCGCCCACAATGCCCAGCTGTCGCTAGAGTTCGCCCTGGCCCTGAACTCAATTCCAGCCACCTCTGGATCCATGAGCAGCTTGCATACATCTGAGTGGCCTGCATTGGCCGCCGACCCCAAGGCCCTGCTGTCGCTAGAATTCGCCCGGGCTCTGAACTCAAGTCCAGCCACCGCTGGATCCATCAGCAGATTGCAGACATCTGCGTGACCTGCCTTTGCAGCCTCACGCAAGGCCCAGTTGTCGCTAGAGTTCGCCCTGGCCCTGAACTCAAGTCCAGCCACCTCTGGATCCATGAGCAGCTTGCATACATCTGCGTGGCCTTCCTTGGCAGCCAGCCACAATGCCCAGCTGTCGCTAGAGTTCGCTCGGGCCCTGAACTCAAGTCCAGCCACCGCTGGATCCATCAGCAGCACGCAGACATCTGCGTGACCTGCCTTGGCAGCAGCCCCCAAGGCCCGGCTGTCGATAGAGTTCGCCCGGGCACTGTACTCAAGTCCAGCCACATGTGGATTCATCAGCAGCTTGCAGACATCTGCGTGGCCTTCCTTGGCAGCCGCCCACAATGCCCAGCTGTCTCTAGAGTTCGCCAGGGCCCTAAACTCAATTCCAGCCACCTCTGGATCCATCAGCAGCTTGCATACATCTGCGTGACCTTCCTTTGCAGCCACCCACAATGCCAGGCTAGAGCTTGCCAGGGCCCTGAACTCAATTCCAGCCACCTCTGGATCCATGAGCAGCTTGCAGACATATGCGTGACCTTCATAGGCAGCCGCCCACAAGGCCCTGCTGTCGATAGAGTTCGCCCGGGACCTGAACTCAAGTCCAGCCACCGGTGGATCCATCAGCAGCTTGCAGACATCTATGTGACCTTCCTGTGCAGCCGCCCACAAGGCCCAGCTGTCGCTAGCGTTCGCCCGGGCCCTGAACTCAAGTCCAGCCACCGCTGGATCCATTAGAAGCTTGCAGACATCTGCGTGACCTGCCCTGGCAGCCTCACGCAAGGCCCAGCTGTTGACAGAGTTCGCCCTGGCCCTGAACTCAAGTCCAGCCACAGCTGGATCCATTAGCAGCTTGCAGACATCTGCGTGACCTTCCAGTGCAGCCACCCCCAAGGCCCTGCTTTCTCTAGAGTTCGGCAGGGCTCTGAATTCAATTCCAGCCACCTCTGGATCCATGAGCAGCTTGCAGACATCTGCGTGACCTGCCTTTGCAGCCTCACGCAAGGCCCCGCTGTCGCTAGAGTTTGCCAGGGCCCTGAACTCAACTCCAGCCACCGTTGTATCCATCAGCAGCTTGCAGACATCTGCGTGACCTGCATAGGCAGCCTCACGCAAGGCCCAGCTGTCGCTAAAGCTCGCCCGGGCCCTAAACTCAAGTCCAGCCACCGCTGGATCCATGAGCAGCTTGCAGACATCTGCGTGACCTTCATATGCAGCCGCCAACAAGGCCCTGCTGTTTCTAGAGTTTGCCCGGGCCCTGAACTCAATTCCAGCCACCTCTGGATCCATGAGCAGCTTGCAGACATCTGCGTGACCTGCCTTGGCCGCCGCCCACAAGGCCATGCTATTGATATGGTTCGCCTGGGCCCTGAACTCAAGTCCAGCCACCGCTGGATCCATGAGCAGCTTGCAGACATCTGCGTGACCTTCCTTGGCAGCCACATACAGAAGTTTGTTTTCATTTTGGTTCGCCCTCAATTGTAGTCCCCCCTTAACCCGTACAAGAGGATTGGACACCAAGCATACTTCTAGAAGGTCGGCGCGACCCCCTTTCGCCATCATCTCTCCAACTCGCTGTGGTGGTTGGATCAGTCCGGTAAGGGGCCATCCAGATAATCTGTTGTGCAGAGTTTTACACACTAATACAATCTTTGGGTTGGAAGAGAATAGTGCAATACGATCAAGAATGTCATGGGGACACGCAAGGAGTGGAAACGATGATCGCGTGTGCGACTGCATGTTCGATGTGTATGTATGCAAAAGCGCACAGGATGGTATAAATAAATACTGAGTTTGAATAACCCTAAACCCTAAACCCTATAAACCCTATACGCCCTGGGTTGCACTTTCCTGGCATGCAAGCGGCAAGCGGCACTTGCCTGGCGGTATCTGCAAGCGGTATAGAATGGGTGTTCCTGCATCCCGGCGATTATTTCGAATTTTCAAAGAAGAAGTTAGATCCGTACGAATGACTCACTCGCCAACCAGAGATTTATTTAGCTCTCCGAGGAATTGCGATTCCGACCAGACCAGGCTCCGAAACCAGTCAAAATCCCTCCGGGAGGAAGGAACAAATGTACTGGTGCAAATTGTCTTTCTTTCTTACATTAAGGAATTCAAGTTTCATCAAGATTTGTAACGGATCTTGTCAATTCAGGAGATTGACACAACACATTCAAGGACTGTAAAGACACAGAAGTTAGTTACATATTCAAAGTAGCCTGAAAAGTCAAAGTGCTGGCTCACATCGTGCGCATCAATAATAATTTTCAAAGAGTTCATGCCTCAGAATCAAATTATTGGGCACATGCAGCGATATTTTCGCTTGAGCAAACTGAACACATTTCTAAAAAGTTTGAGGAGAGTGGATAAATACTTGCTCTACGGTGGCAAGACCCAGCTGCTGTCAAGATTCACAATGGCCCTGTACTCGGGGCCAGCCGCCTATGGATCCATCAGCAGCTTGCAGACATCTGCGTGACCGGCATTTGCTGCCGCCCCCAATGCCCTGCTGGTGACAGAGTTCGCCCGGGCCCTGAACTCAAGTCCAGCCACCGCTGGATCCATCAGCAGCTTGCAGACATCTGCGTGACCTTCCTTTGCAGCCGCCCACAAGGCCCAGCTGTCGAAAGTGTTCGCCCTGGCCCTGAACTCAAGTCCAGCCACCGCTGGATCCATCAGCAGCTTGCAGACATCTGAGTGACCTGCCTGGGAAGCCTCACACAAGGCCCTGCTGTCGCTATAGTTCGCAAGGGCCCTGTACTCGGGGCCAGCCGCCTCTGGATCCATCAAAAGCAAGCAGACATCTGCGTGACCTTCCTTGGCAGCCGCCCCCAATGCCCTGCTGTTTCTAGAGTTTGCCCGGGCCCTGAACTCAAGTCCAGCCACCTCTTGATCCATGAGAAGCTTGCAGACATCTGCGTGACCTGCCTTGGCCGCCGCCCACAAGGCCATGCTATTGATATGGTTCGCCCTTGCCCTGTACTCAAGTCCAGCCACCGCTGGATCCATCAGCAGCTTGCAGACATCTGCGTGGCCTTCTTTGGCAGCCGCCCACAAGGCCCTGCTGTCGTTAGAGTTCGCCTGGGCCCTGAACTCAATTCCAGCCACCGCTGGATCCATCAGCAGCTTGCAGACATCTGCGTGACCTTCTTTGGCAGCCGACCCCAAGGCCCTGCTGTTGTCAGAGTTCGCCCTGGCCCTCAACTCAATTCCAGCCACCTCTGGATCCATGAGCAGCTTGCAGACATCTGCGTGACCTTCCTATGCAGCCGCCCACAAGGCCCAGCTGTAGTTAGAGTTTGCCCGGGCCCTGAACTCAATTCCAGCCACCTCTGGATCCATCAGCAGCTTGCAGACATCTGCGTGACCTGCATGGGCAGCCAGCCACAATGCCCAGCTGTCGCTAGAGTTCGCCAAGGCTCTGAACTCAAGTCCAGCCACATCTGGATCCATCAGCAGCCTGCAGACATCTGCGTGACCTGCCTTGGCTGCCAGCCACAATGCCCTGCTGTCTCTAGAATTCGCCCTGGCCCTGAACTCAAGTCCAGCCACCACTGGATCCATGAGCAGCTTGCAGACATCTGCGTGACCTTCCTTTGCCGCATCACGCAAAGCCCAGCTGTCGCATGAGTTCGCCACGGCCCTGAACTCAAGTCCAGCCACCTCTGGATCCATCACTAGCTTGCAGACATCTGCGTGACCTGCCTTGGCAGCCACCCACAATGCCCAGCTGTCGCTAGAGTTCGCCTGGGCCCTAAACTCAATTCCAGCCACAGCTGGATCCATCAGCAGCTTGCAGACATCTGCATGACCTTCCTTTGCAGCCGCCCACAAGGCACTTCTGTCGTTAGAGTTCGCCTGGGCCCTGAACTCAATTCCTGCCACCTCTGGATCCATTAGCAGCTTGCAGACATCTGCGTGACCTGCCTTGGCAGCCGCCCCCAATGCCCTGCTGTCGAAAGTGTTCGCCCTTGCCCTGAACTCAATTCCAGCCACCTCTGGATCCATCAGCAGCTTGCAGACATCTGCGTGACCTGCATTGGCCGCCTCCCACAATGCCCAGCTGTCGTTAGAGTTCGCCCTAGCCCTGAACTCAATTCCATCCACCTCTGGATCCATCAGCAGCTTGCAGACATCTGCCACTTGTCTTGGCAGCCACATGGAGAAGCTTGTTTTCATTTTGGTTCGCCCTCAATTGTAGGGCCCCCTTAATATGTACAAGAGGATTGGACACCAAGCATACTGCTAGAAGGTCGGCGCGCCCCCCTTTCGCCATCATCTCTCCAACTCGCTGTGGTGGTTGGATCAGTCCGGTAAGGGGCCATCCAGAAAATCTGTTGTGCAGAGTTTTACACACTAATACAATCTTGGGGTTTGAAGAGAATACGGCAATACGATCAAGAATGTCATGGGGACACGTAAGGAGTGGAAACGATGATCGCGTGTGCGACTGCATGTTCGATGTAAATGCATGCAAGCGCACAGGATGGTATAAATAAATACCGAGTTGGGATAAACCCTATAAACCCTATAAACCCTATAAACCATGGGTTGCACTTTCCTGGCATGCAAGCGGCACTTGCCTGGCGGTATCTTCAAGCGGTACAGAATGGGTGTTCCTGCCTCCCGGCGATTTTTTTGAATTTTTCAAGCAGAAGTTAGAGCCGTACGAACGACTAACTCACTCGCCAACTAGAGACTCTCCTCAAACTTTGCAGCAATGTGTACATGTGTACAACAATCGACCGTCTGTCCAAGTTGTACATAGAGAATTGTAATTGATTCAATATACTGTAACATTATTGACCGGTCTGAGTGTAACACAAGACCTAGCTGCTGTCAAGATTCACAAGGACCCTGTACTCGGGGCCAGACACCTCTGTATCCATCAAAAGCAAGCAGACATCGGCGTGACCAGCCTTCGCAGCCGCCCCCAAAGCCCTGCTGTAGGTAGAGTTCGCCAGGGCCCTGAACTCACTTCCAGCCACATCTGGATCCATCAGCAGCTTGCAGACATCTGCGTGACCTGCCTTGGCAGCCGCCCACAATGCCATGCTGTCGCTAGAGTTCGCCCTAGCCCTGAACTCAAATCCAGCCACCGCTGGATCCATCAGCAGCTTGCAGACATCTGCGTGACCAGCCTTGGCAGCCGCCCACAAGGCCCTGCTGTCACTAGAGTTCGCCTGGGCCCTGAACTGGACTCCAGCCACCTCTGGATCCATGAGCAGCTTGCAGACATCTGCGTGACTTTCGTTTGCAGCGCACACACAAGCAGGTGAGCTAGCGTTCGCCTGGACATGTGCTGAGTCCAGCCACCGATGGATCCATCAGCAGATTGCAGACATAGGCGTACCTTCTTTGCAGCCTCCCAACAAGGCCCTCCTGTCACTAGAGTTCGCCCTGGCCCTGTACTCAAGTCCAGCCACTGCTGGATCCATCAGCAGCTTGCAGACATCTGCGTGACCGGCCTTCGCAGCCGCCCACAAGGCCCTGCTGTTGATATGGTTCGCCCGGGCCCTGAACTCAATTCCAGCCACCTCTGGATCCATGAGCAGCTTGCAGACATCTGAACGTTTGACAGTTTCGTTGCAGCCGCCACAAGGCCCAGCTGTTGACAGAGTCGCCTGGCCCGTATCAAGGTCCAGCAACTCTGGATCCATGAAGCAGCTTGCAGACATCTGCGTGACCTTCCTTGGCAGCCGCCCACAATGCCATGCTGTCGCTAGAGTTCGCCAGGGCTCTGAACTCGATTCCAGCCACCGCTGGATCCATAAGCAGCTTGCAGACATCTGCGTGACCTTCCTTTGCAGCCACACGCAATGCCCAGCTGTCGCTAGAATTCGCCAGGGCCCTGAACTCAATTCCAGCCACCGCTGGATCGATCAACAGCTTGCAGACATCTGCGTGACCTCTCTTTGCAGCCGCCCACAATGCCCTACTGTTGATATGGTTCGCCCGGGCCCCTGACATGAATCCAGACACCTCTGGACCATCAGCCAGCACGCCAGACATCTGCTTGACCGCCTTGGCGCCACGCCTGCTATCGCTAGAGTTCGCATGGGCCCTGAACTCAATTCAGCACCTAGGATCCGAGCAGCTTGAATTACATCTGCGTGGGGAGCCTGACTGTGCCAGCCACCCAAACGCCAGCTGTCGCTAGAATTTCGCCCGGGCCCTGAACTCAATTCCAGCCACAGCTGGACTCCATCAGCATCTTGCAGACATCTGCGTGACCTTCTTTGCAGCCTCACGCCAGGCCCAGCTGTTGCTAGAGTTTGCCAGGGCTCTGAACTCAAGTCCAGCCTACAGCTGGATCCATCAGCAGCTTGAGCAGACATCTGCGTTACCATGCCGTTGAGAAGCCAGAGCCAATGCCCAGCTGGTCTCTAGAGTTCGCCAGGGCCATGAACTGAAGTCCAGTCACCGCTGGATCCATCAGAAGCTTGCCAGACATCTGCGTGACCTGCCTGTGCAGCAAACCCACAAGGCCCTTGCTTGTCGCTAGAGGGTCGCCCGGGCCCTGAACTCAATTCCAGCCACCTCTGGATCCATCAGTAAGCTTGCAGACATCTGCGTGACCTTCCTTGGCAGCCCTCCCACAATGCCATACTGTCGCTAGAGTTCGCCAGGGCCCTGAACTCAAGTCCAGCCACCTCTGTATCCATCAGTAGCTTGCAGACATCTGCGTGACCTTCCTTGGCAGCCTCCCACAATCCCATGCTGTCGCTAGAGTTCGCCAGGGCCCTGAACTCAAGTCCAGCCACCTCTGTATCCATCAGCAGTTTGCAGACATCTGCGTGACCGTCCTTCGCCGCCGCCCACAAGGCCCTGCTGTCGCTAGAGTTCGCCCGGGCCCTGAACTCAATTCCAGCCACCTCTGGATCCATCAGCAGCTTGCAGACATCTGCGTGACCTGCCTGTGCAGCCACCCGCAATGCCCAGCTGTCTCTAGAGTTCGCCCTGGCACTGAACTCAATCCCAGCCACCTCTGGATCCATGAGCAGCTTGCAGACATCTGCGTGACCTTCCTTGGCAGCCTCCCACAAGGCCCAGCTGTCGTTAGAGTTCGCCTGGGCCCTGAACTCAATTCCAGCCACCTCTGTATCCATAAGCTGTTTGCAGACATCTGCATGACCTGCCTTGGCAGCCCCCTCCAAGGCCCTGCTGTCTCTGGAGTTCGCCCTGGCCCTGAACTCAAGTCCAGCCACCTCTGGATCCATGAGCAGCTTGCAGACATCTGCGTGACCTGCATTGGCAGCCGCCCACAATGCCCAGCTGTCGTTAGAGTTCGCCCGGGCCCTGAACTCAATTCCAGCCACCGCTGGATCCATGAGCAACTTGCAGACATCTGCGCGACCTGCCTTGGCAGCCACATAGAGAAGCTTGTTTTCATTTTGGTTCGCCCTCAATTGTAGGGCCCCCTTAACCTGTACAAGAGGATTGGACACCAAGCATTCTTCTAGAAGGTCGGTGCGCCCCCCTTTCGCCAACATCTCTCCAACTCGCTGTGGTGGTCGAATCAGTACGGTAATGGGCCATCCAGAAAATCTGTTGTGCAGATTTTTACACACTAATACAATCTTTGGGTTGGAAGAGAAAAGGGCAATACGATCAAGAATGTCATGGGGAAACGTTAGGAATGATCGCGTGGGCGAATGCATGTTCGATTATACATGCATGCAAGCGCACAGGATGGTATAAATAAATACTGAGTTGGGATAAACCCTATAAACCCTATAAACCCTATAAACCCTTGCTTGCACTTGCCTGGAATGCAAGCGACAAGCACTTGCCTGGCGGTATCTGAATGCGGTACAGAATGGGTTTTCCTGCCTCCTGGCGATTTTTTTGAATTTTCAAAGCAGAAGTTAGAGCCGTACAAACGACTCACTCACTCGCCAACTAGATATTAAGATCTCCGCGGAATTGCGATTCCGACCAGACAAGGCTCCGAAACCAGTCAAAATCGATCCGGGAGGCAGGAACAAATGTACTGGTGCAAATTGTCTTACTTTCTTACATTAAGGAATTCAAGTTTCATCAAGTTTTGTAATCGATCTTGTCAATACAACAAATATTGTCTTCATGAGATTGACACAAAACATTCAAGGACTGTACGCTTTCTGGAGTGTACGGTACACCTTGCGGTTGTACCTAATGTTGTCGCGACCACCGGAGGGGGACCGAGTGGTGTCTACAACAATACGAGTTTTTATTCATCAACAACAACAGAGCTGCTGTGGGCAAATGGAAGAGGTCGTCCTAGACCCATCAATTCCATGCAGTGCAGCCTTGCGATTGTGAGAGCAGAAGAGCGATCCCGGTCCGAGTAAATGCATGTTTCTGGAGAGAATCGCAGTCCTCGTACCTCTGGGTACCGCTCGATCGATTTTTGAGAATCGACAAGGGAAGTGGCGAAGCCACCCCTCCTGTGCTTCTCTTGTGCGCCTTTACGTTTATTGTACAACCTTACCCCTAAGTGGTCGCAATCAGCGACCTTTGGCATCGTTTTCGATTTCGTGTGACCAAAACGTTCACCACCCAACCTAAGCTTCACGTCTGCTGAACAAACACTTGGGATCTTGTAAACACGTTCTTTTTCTTTACCCGTCTCCCACGACATAAGAGTCGTTTTGAACTCATCTGTCACAGAAACGTCCTCTTTGAAAATTCTTTTACACGATGCGAACATGGCCCCAGTGGGAACTGCAACTTCTCCCGGTCCAGTAGGCTTCAGTTTCGTGATGGCAGATCCGTAGGCCACGCAAACCTTCATATCAGGAAGTTCTTTCATCATGCACCGCTTGATACCCGCCCAGAAAGAGTCTTTGACCTTTCGTTTTCCGATGTAACGCTGCAAGTTGTCACGGGATTCTCGGCGTCGCAAAGCCAATCTCCACCACTCGTCAGAAAACTTAGCGTAATTTGACAAGTACGCGGAGATCTTATCCGTCCTCGATGTACTCAAAGCTGCTCCATTTTCACGCAGAGACTCCCACATAGGAATCATGTCAGCAAAACGCAGTTCCTTCTGCCTTGTCTGCTTCTTGATACCCGACTTGTGGTAAAATGCACCACGTGTCAGCGTCCATGTCTTATTTTTATCGTCTGCCAAATACGTTACCGTAGCGATGTTGCTCCGTCCTGGGTCCACACCCAGGACGACGATACCCATATCGGGCAATATCGTTTTAAGTGAGCCGTCGTATTTTTCTGCGATCTTGATACCTTCTTCTTTACGAGGCTTCTTACAGGTCTTCTTCAGATCTGAGACAAGGACCTGTACTGTCTTGCTGTACTGCATGCTCAAAGAGACTCCGTCAGTACAGATGCTGCAGTCGAAAACCCACCCATTCTTGACAGGTGGTTTTCTGAAGAAGGAACCTGCGACTGTTTTTCGGGCGTTCACAAGCGTGTCATACAAACCCTTTGCATGTCTGTACTCGTCAGTAGCCTTGATATCCTTAACATCATCATCGTACTGCTTCAGGACCGACTTGTATGCCTCCCATTCACCAGGACCACATGATTTTTTCTTCTTCTGTGCAGGCCTCTGGGGCAACATGAAGCTGTCGGGATTCTTTACATGTTCCCACTTGGAAAGCTCAACGATGTTCTGGTCATTGGGGAACATGTGCCTGAACAGGTTCACGAGGGTCTTCAGGTCAAGGCGAACATGCACCCGTTGGACATTGAAGATGGGCATCAATCGGATACGACGTGCATCCATATCCTCCAACCGTGTCTGTATCCAATAATTAAACCGGACCATGGTCGGAAAGTCCATGTCTTTGCCATAGTTATCATAAACTCGACTTCCATCTGGAACACTCAGCATCTCCCTAACTTCATTGACGTACTCTTGAACAGACTCTGGCCATCCCTCCATGTTTTGGACTTCTTGCTGAATAGCCTGCATCACGTCGTATCCCCGAATGATCTTCGATGTGTCCAGCGTCTTCGGGGCATTTAATTTATTTAAAGTGGTGGAAGTGAGTCTGGCCAGACGTGGTATCAAAGGAACCCATGCGTTGTTTGACACGACAGTGCTCAATGTGTGACCTGCATAGTTCAATACCTGATCGAAATAGATCGGATAAGACTTGATGTAGTCAGCGTCGTCATTACCAATTACATCGCCGATGGAGTCCTTCACAGCTTCGTACGATATCTTGCTTTCCTCATCAGGGAAGATTCCGTCTACCCCGATACGGAGCCAATCCTTCCAGTAGGTATCTTTCATGTTGTACAGGTCTGGAATATCCAGACCTTTCTCTAATAGACTCGTGATGTGGAAAGTCAGCACCAGACTGGACCGCCGTAACATGCGGCTCACCACATTGACGAGCTGGTCCACATGCTCCCTAAACTTACCGAATTCTTCATCGTCAAGACTCATTGCCTTCTTCAGGGCGCATTTCACGACACACATCTTTTCCACCGTCTTGTATTCTGGAGGGGGTCTGGCGATGAGACCATTGTCTTCGCATAAACGGACAAGATCGTCCTTGTTGGACTTCGACGAGTATGGTACTTCAGCCAATTTCAGTAGCTCCTTCAATTTCGCGACTGTCGGAGGTTTCGTCGCCATCTTTCATAATCAATACGTCACAGACCGCTTTATACACATAAGTGTTCCAAACGTGTTCAAAACAACCCATAATAATTTTATCAGTGAGGTTGCCGAATGCTAAGGAAATCATATCAGACACGTGCGTCTTTGTTTCATTCGGTATGTAGTTCAAACGACGAAAGTCTCTCTTCACCTTAGCGAAGCATAGCTCAATAGCATTGAATTCTGGACTGTAAGGAGGTGTGTAACAAATATTGACGGGGTGACTGAGGACCAATTTCTTATGGATACTGGCATTGTCCATTATTACTACTGAATTATTGCACAAACTCAATGATTCAATAAATGCAACGAAGTCCGTCTTCTTCACAGATCCTTTCTTCACAACGAACTCTTTCCTACCATCTGAAAAAACTGCCATCAACAAACTGTGGTGTACCCACCCACCAGTAGTTTTAAAGATAACAGGTTTTCCTACAGGGGAATACCCATAATGTGGCTTGAGACGCTCACTAAACCCACATTCGTCAACTGATACTAAAATTTTCCCAGCATTGATTGTCTCCTTGTACCTACTACAAAATTCATTGACAAGTGGAACTAAGTCCCCTTTACACTGTCCACGGAGTTTGCTCCTTTTTCTTGTAAAACCAATGAGTTTTATGAAACGATACACTGTTTTAGTTGATAATCGTACATTGTGAGTACTTTTGAAAAAAGCAACAACGCCTCTTGCGGTTGTGCATTGAGTTGACAATAAAAACGATTTTAACAAATCCTTATTCGTCTCAAAAAGGTTGCTTACAAATTCACGTCGTTTTCGTTTTACACCAAAGCGTTTCCACCTCCACAGAGTAGAACGACTGATGTTCGTAAACACAGAAGTTTTTAACACACCCAAGTCAGCGACCATTCTTAACGCCAATTTTCTAACGGCGATGTCGTACATTTATTTCCATCTGATATATGTTTCATTTTACTGTTCCGCCGACTGTAGGTAGGGTAGGGAGGGGTCCCACTTGAATGCCCAGATACAGGGGAATAGGCCATTCGCTTGAGCAAACTGAACACATTTCTGAAAAGTTTGAGGAGAGTAAATAAATACTTGCTCTACGGTGGCAAGAAACGTGTCTTGCCTAACACAAGACCCAGTTGCTTTCAAGTTTCACAATGGCCCTGAACTCGGGGACAGCCACCGCTGGATCACATGAGCAGCTTGCATACATCTGCGTGACCTGCCTTTGCAGCCGCCCTCAAGGCCCTGCTGTCGACAGAGTTCGCCCGGGCCCTGAACTCAATTCCAGTCACCTCTGGATCCATGAGCAGCTTGCAGACATCTGCGTGACCTGCCTTTGCAGCCGCCCTCAAGGCCCTGCTGTCGACAGAGTTCGCCCGGGCCCTGAACTCAATTCCAGTCACCTCTGGATCCATGAGCAGATTGCAGACATCTGCGTGACCTGCCTTTGCAGCCGCCCTCAAGGCCCTGCTGTCGACAGAGTTCGCCCGGGCCCTGAACTCAATTCCAGTCACCTCTGGATCCATCAGCAGCTTGCATACATCTGCGTGACCTGCCTTTGCAGCCGCCCACAATGCACTGCTGTTGATATGGCTCGCCCTGGCCCTGTACTTGAGTCCAGCCACCTCTGGATCCATGAGCAGCTTGCAGACATCTGCGTGACCTTCCTGTGCAGCCTCACGCAAGGCACTGCTGTTGAGATTGTCAGCCCTGGCCCTGTACTTGAGTCCAGCCACCTCTGAGTCCATCAGCAGCTTGCAGACATCTGCGTGACCTTCCTGTGCAGCCTCCCGCAAGGCCCTGCTGTTGTCATTGTTCGCCCTGGCCCTGTACTCTAGTCCAGCCACCTCTGGATCCATCAGCAGCTTGCATACATCTGCGTGACCTCCATGGGCAGCCGCAAGCAAGGCCCTGCTGTCGCTAAAGTTCGCCCTGGCTCTGAACTCAATTCCAGCCACCTCTGGATCCATCAGCAGCTTGCATACATCTGCGTGACCTTCCTGTGCAGCCATATGCAAGGCCCAGCTGTCGCTAGAGTTCGCCCTGGACCTGTACTTGAGTCCAGCCACCTCTGGATCCATCAGCAGCTTGCAGACATCTGCGTGACCTTCCTGTTCAGCCTCGCGCAAGGCCCTGCTGTTGTCATTGTTCGCCCTGGCCCTGTACTCAAGTCCAGCCACCTCTGGATCCATCAGCAGCTTGCATACATCTGCGTGACCTCCATGGGCAGCCGCAAGCAAGGCCCTGCTGTCGCTAGAGTTCGCCCTGGCTCTGAACTCAATTCCAGCCACCTCTGGATCCATCAGCAGCTTGCATACATCTGCGTGACCTTCCTGTGCAGTCATATGCAAAGCCCACCTGTCGCTAGAGTTCGCCACGGCCCTGTACTCAAGTCGAGCCACCTCTGGATCCATCAGCAGCTTGCAGACATCTGCGTGACCTACATAAGCAGCCGCAAGCAAGGCCCTGCTGTCGCTAGAGTTCGCTACGACCATGTACTCAAGTCCCGCCACCGCTGGATCCATCAGCAGTTTGCAGACATCTGCGTGACCTTCCTGTGCAGCGACCCACAAGGCCCTGCTTTCGCTAGAGTTAGCCCGGGCCCTGAACTCAATTCCAGACACCGCTGGATCCATGAGCAGCTTGCAGACATCTGCGTGACCTTCCTTTGCAGCCGCCCACAAGGCCCAGCTGTCGCTAGAGTTCGCCACGGCCCTGAACTCAAGTCCAGCCACCTCTGGATCCATCAGCAGCTTGCAGACATCTGCGTGACCTACATAGGCAGCAGCAAGCAAGGCCCTGCTGTCGCTAGAGTTCGCCACGGCCCTGTACTCAAGTCCAGCCACCGCTGGATCCATGAGCAGCTTGCAGACATCTGCGTGACCTTCCTGTGCAGCCAGCCACAATGCTGTGCTTTCGCTAGAATTCGCCCTGGATCTGAACTCAAGTCCAGCCACCTCTGGATCCATGAGCAGCTTGCAGACATCTGCGTGACCTCCACTGGCAGCCTCCTACAAGGCCATGCTGTCGCCATAGTTCGCCTGGGCCCTGAACTCAAGTCCGGCCACCTCTGGATCCATCAGCAGCTTGCAGACATCTGCGTGACCTACATGGGCAGCCGCCCACAAGGCCCAGTTGTCCTCAGAGTTAGCCCGGGCCCTGAACTCAATTCCGGCCACCGCTGGATCCATCAGCAGCTTGCAGACATCTGCGTGACCTGCCTTGGCAGCCACATGGAGAAGCTTGTTTTCATTTTGGTTCGCCCTCAATTGTAGGGCCCCCTTAACCTGTACAAGAGGATTGGACACCAAGCATACTGCTAGAAGGTCGGCTCGCCCCCCTTTAGCCATCATCTCTTCAACTCGCTGTGGTGGTTGGATCAGTCCGGTAAGGGGCCATCCAGAAAATCTGTCGTGCAGAGTTTTACACACTAATACAATCTTTGGGTTGGAAGATAATAGGGCAATACGATCAAGAATGTCATGGGAAAACGTTAGGAATGATCGCGTGTGCGAATGCATGTTCGATGAACATGTGTGTACAAACAAGCGCACAGGATGGTATAAATAAACAATGACTTGGGATAAACCCTATAAACCCTTGGTTGCACTTGCCTGGCGGTATCTGCAAGCGGTAAGCTGTAAGCGGCACTTGCCGGGAGGTATCTGAAAGCGGTACAGAATGGGTTTTCCTGCCTCCCGGCGTTTTTTTTGAATTTTCAAAGCAGAAGTTAGAGCCGTACGAACGACTCACTCACTCGCCAACTAGATATTTATATCTCCGCGGAATTGCGATTCCGACCAGACCAGGCTCCGAAACCAGTCAAAATCCATCCGGGAGGCAGGAACGCCCATTAAATGTACTGGTGCAAATTGTCTTACTTTCTTACATTAAGGAATTCAAGTTTCATCAAGTTTTACATCTTCAAAGTAGCCTGAAAAGTCAAAGTGCTGTCTCTCATCGTGCGCATCAATAATCCATTTCATGCCTCATAATCCAAATATTTATGCTACATCTGGAATTATTGGGCACACGCAGCGATATTTTCGCTTGAGCAAGCTGAACAAATTGCTGAAAAGTTTGAGGAGAGTGGATAAATACTTGCTCTACGGTGGCAATAAAGAAACGTGTCCTGCCTAACACAAGACACAGCTGCTGTCAAGTTTCACAATGGCCCTGAACTCAAGTCAAGCCACCTCTGGATCCATCAGCAGCTTGCAGACATCTGCGTGACCTGCCTTAGCAGCCGCCCGCAAGGCCCTGCTGTTGACAGAGTTCGCCCTGGCCCTGTACTCAAGTCCAGCCACCTCTGGATCCATCAGCAGCTTGCAGACATCTGCGTGACCTTCCTGTGCAGCCTCCCGCAAGGCCCTGCTGTTGTCATTGTTCGCCCTGGCCCTGAACTCGAGTCCAGCCACCACTGGATCCATCAGCAGCTTGCATACATCTGCGTGACCTCCATAGGCAGCCGCCCACAAGGCCCAGCTGTCGCCAGAGTTAGCCCGGGCCCTGAACTCAAGTCCAGCCACCACTCGATCCATCAGCAGCTTGCAGACATCTGCGTGACCTTCACAGGCAGCCACCCTCAAGGCCATGCTGTCGCTAGAGTTCGCCAGGGCTCTGAACTCAATTCCAGCCACCGCTGGATCCATGAGCAGCTTGCAGACATCTGCGTGATCTACATAGGCAGCCAGCCACAATGCCCTGCTGTCGCTAGAGTTCGCCAGGGCTCTGAACTCAAGTCCAGCCACCTCTGGATCCATGAGCAGCTTGCAGAAATCTGCGTGACCGTCCTTCGCAGCCGCCCCCAAGGCCCTGCTGGCGGTAGAGTTCGCCCTGGCCCTGAACTCAATTCCAGCCACCTCTGGATCCATCAGCAGCTTGCAGACATCTGCGTGACCTTCCTCTGCAGCCGCCCACAAGGCCCAGCTGTCGCCAGAGTTAGCCCGGGCCCTGAACTCAATTCCGGCCACCGCTGGATCCATCAGCAGCTTGCAGACATCTGCGTGACCTGCCTTGGCAGCCACATAGAGAAGATTGTTTTCATTTTGGTTCGCCCTCAATTGTAGGTCCCCCTTAACCTGTACAAGAGGATTGGACACCAAGCATACTGCTAGAAGGTCGGCGCGCCCCCCTTTCGCCATCATCTCTCCAACTCGCTGTGGTGGTTGGATCAGTCCGGTAAGGGGCCATCCAGAAAATCTGTTGTGCATAGTTTTACACACTAATACAATCTTGGGGTTGGAAGAGAATATGGCAATACGACCAAGAATGTCATGGGGACACGTAAGGATTGGAAACGATGATCGCTTGTGCGACTTCATGTTCGATGAACATGTGTGTACAAACAAGCGCACAGGATGGTATAAATAAACAATGAGTTGGGATAAACCCTATAAACCCTTGGTTGCACTTGCCTGGCGGTATCTGCAAGCGGTAAGCTGTAAGCGGCACTTGCCAGGAGGTATCTGAAAGCGGCAAGCGGAACTTGCCTGGAATGCAAGCGACAAGCGGCACTTGCCTGGCGGTATCTGAAAGCGGTACAGAATGGGTTTTCCTGCCTCCCGGCGATTTTTTTGAATTTTCAAAGCAGAAGTTAGAGCCGTACGAACGACTCACTCACTCGCCAACTAGATATTTATATCTCCGCGGAATTGCGATTCCGACCAGACCAGGCTCCGAAACCAGTCAAAATCCATCCGGGAGGCAGGAACAAATGGACTGGTGCAAATTGTCTTACTTTCTTACATTAAGGAATTCAAGTTTCATCAAGTTTTACATCTTCAAAGTAGCCTGAAAAGTCAAAGTGCTGTCTCTCATCGTGCGCATCAATAATCCATTTCATGCCTCATAATCCAAATATTTATGCTACATCTGGAATTATTGGGCACACGCAGCGATATTTTCGCTTGAGCAAACTGAACACATTGCTGAAAATTTTGAGGAGAGTGGATAAATACTTGCTCTACGGTGGCAATAAAGAAACGTGTCCTGCCTAACACAAGACACAGCTGCTGTCAAGTTTCACAATGGCCCTGAACTCAAGTCCAGCCACCTCTGGATCCAACAGCAGCTTGCAGACATCTGAGTGACCTGCAGTGGCAGCCGACCACAATGCCGTGCTTTCGCTAGAGTTCGCCCGGGCCTTATACTCAAGTCCAGCCACTGCTGGATCCATGAGCAGCTTGCAGACATCTGCGTGACCTTCCTTTGCAGCCTCACACAAGGCCCAGCTGGTCATATGGTTCGCCCTGGCCCTATACTCAAGTCCCGACACCTCTGGATCCATCAGCAGCTTGCAGACATCTGCGTGACCTTCCTTGGCAGCCGCCCACAATGCCCAGCTGTAGCTAGAGTTCGCCCTGGCCCTGTACACAGGGCCAGCCACCGCTGGATCCATCAGCAGCTTGCAGACATCTGCGTGACCTTCCTTGGCAGCCACATAGAGAAGCTTGTTTTTATTTTGGTTCGCCCTCAATTGTAGGGCCCCCTGTGCAAGAGGATTGGACAACAAGCATGCTGCTAGAAGGTCGGCTCGCCCCCCCTTTAGCCATCATCTCTCCAACTCGCTGTGGTGGTGGATCGTCCGGTAAGGGGCATCCAGAAAAATCTGTCGTGCAGAGTTTTACACACTAATAAAATCTTTGGGTTGGAAGATAATGGGCAATACGATCGAGAATGTCATGGGGAAACGTTAGGAATGATCGCGTGTGCGAATGCATGTTCGATGAACATGTGTGGTACAAACAAGCGCACAGGATGGTATAAATAAACAATGAGTTGGGATAAACCCCTATAAAACTTGGTTGCACTGCCTGGCATGCAAGCGACAAGCGGCAATTGCCTGGCGGTTCTGCAAGCGGTACAGAATGGGTGTTCCTGCCTCCGGCGTTTTTTTTGAAATTTTCAACGC
>JACBWV010000830.1:0-65814 GCA_013435795.1 Chlamydomonas sp. ICE-L | reverse complement strand
AGCAGAAATACGAAGTGGATAAAGAGCAGGCTGTGGATCCAACCTGCCAACAACTTGCGAAAGCCGATCCCGCTGATAAAACCGGGCGTGCGCAATCACAATTCGCAAAGCGACATACCTGCAGCTTCTTCTTTGCGCGTAACATCGCTGGGTCTGGTGCTGTTGTTTTGACCAGGAAGTTCCAGCCAGTCTTTTATCGCAACATGCTCAGAAAACGATGTATCAATGCTTGCAACAATGAAAAAATATTGGATGAGGGGTGCAAGGGCCATATCGCGTAGGGTAGTAGGCCAGGGACGGTCTCAAAGAAATTCAAAAAATATATCGCGATAATGCCTGCCAACCAGAAAAATGCGGATGTGGTATGACTTTGTGCAGAGGATGGATAAACAAAATCAATTGCGAATGGGCGCGGCAGGCCTACCTGACAAGATGAGGTGCACCCTGTCTTTGATTATTAATCCTGGGGTAGCCCCTTCAGTGATCTACATTGGTCTAGTGGTAGACCAAAACACTTTGAGAATGAAGAGTCGGGGCTTCGATTCCCCCTTTGGTCCCTCTTGGCGTTGCAGGTCGTTGTCACCGCGATGGTAGCTTGTCCAGTTGAGTTAGAAGACCGCGCCCCTACACGCGACGACAGGCTCCGTAAAAAGCCCCACCCACCAGGCCTTATCATTACCTTTTTAACCTGGCGTTGATTTTCAGGACTGGTTGCATGAGCTTCTCGCCTGGTCTGGTTGTAAGTCGTGCACTGCTGTGGGTTAGCGCATTGTTTAAACGTCAACGCTGGTTTGCATCGCTCCTGTCCTCGTCGTATGAAGAGCTTGTCTTTCGCGCTGATGAAGAGCTCGCCTTTCGCGCATCAAGAAGCAATAGATTATAGACGGTGAATCTGAGTCCATAGTGGTCTGAAGAGCGACACAGAACGGATGCGGAAAAAAGATAGATACAGATATCGACACGAAATGAGTACATTTGCTCTGTCGACATTTTGGAATTTGGATGGGTGGGGAGGCTGTGTGTGGTAAAGTCGGGCCCGCCCGAACGAAAACAAAACAAAAAAACTGAAAGCCAGCCAGCGCCAGCTCGCGAAAATCCCTGTATGTTTATTATATATATATATATATATAGTTATATATATATGTGCCTATATGTATGTATAGGGGTAGGCCAAATAGGCTTAAGAGACTTGCCCAACTGTTGACAGGAAGGGCTACACAGAAAAATAATCGATTAACTGAAGCCCAAACAATCGTTTTGCTGACAGTGGCCCCTGACTTCGTTCTACATTCATCATTTAATTCAGCAATATAGCACATACAGCAGCAGAGAAATGCAAGATGAGCAACGTTATCTACCCGGAGAAAGATGACTATGGGTGTCAATGAAGTAGCGGTCCCCAATAGCCCGTTTCAGTCCGTAGCTGCTGACACTTCTGCTACTGCAGCGCACCTTCCTTAGGTGTGTGGTGTGAGGTGGTGTGTGTGGTGTGTAGGAGGGACTAGGTGGGGGGGCTGAGGGGGGAGGGTGTGAGGGTGGGGGTGGAGGCGGGGTCGGGGGGGGGGGGGGGGGGGTTGTGTGGGGGGGGGGGAGGTGTGTGTGTGGGGGTGTGTGGCGTGGGTGGTGTGCGGGTGAGGGACATGTGGGGGCTTGTAAGGGTGGTAGAATTGTGTGTGTGGTGGGTGTGTGAGTGGGTGTGTGTGGGGTGTGGTGAGGTGGGTATGTGCGGGTGTGCGGTGGGTGTTGTGGGTGTGGTTGTGTGCTGGGTGGTTGTGTGTGTGGTGTGTGTGTGGGTGTGTGTGTGCGTGTGTTGTGGTGTGTGTGTGTGGGGGTTTTGTTGTGTGGTGTGGCTGTGGTGTGTGATGTGGTGTGTGTGTGGGTGTGTGTGTGGTGTGTGTGAGGTGTGTATGTGTGTGGTGTGTGGTGTGTGTGATGTGGGTGGTGTGTAGTGTGTTGTGGTGTGTGTGTGGTGGGTTGTGTATGTGTGTGTGGTGGTGTGTGGTGTGTGGTGTGGTGTGTGTGTGTATGGTGTGTGTGTGTGTGGTGGTGTGGTGTGGTGTGTGTGTGTGGTGGCTGTGTGTGGTGTGTGTGGTGTGGCTGTGTGGTGTGTGTGTGGTGTGTGTGTGTGGTGTGGTGTGTGTGTGTGGTGTGTGGTGTGTGTGTGGTGTGTGTGGTGTGTGTGTGGTGTGTGTCTGTGTGTGGTGTGTGTGTGTGGGGGGGGGGGGGGGGGTGGTGGGGGGATGTCCACCATACCTCAATCTCACGTGCATTATTTACTTATTTTCCACCAAGCCTCAATATAAGATGAGTTTTTGTGCACCGTACCTCAAGCTCACATGCATTGTTTTCCACCATAGGATGCCGTGGCTGCTGAAGCTGCTGTGGCGGCAGCGCATCTTCCTTTGGTGTTGTGTGAGTGTGTGCGTAGCCTGTTTCAGTGATACGATTGGTCTAGTGGTACACCAAATCGCTTAAACTAAGCTGGGTCCGGGGTTCGATTCACCCTACAGTCACCCAGAGCGGTGCAGGTTGTTGTCAACCACGATGGTAGCTTGTCCAGTCGAGGTGGTAGACCGTTCTCTACCCGCGTACGATGGGTTCCCTTAATACCACGCCCCACCAGGCGTTATCATTACTAGCGGTCCCCAAGATTATCGGGCGATATATAGAAAGATATTGTACAATCTATTGTGCGATATATGAATATCTCGTGCGATATTGTTTGATATATCATATGATATCGTCGATATATCTATGCAATATATCTGTACAATATTGTACTTGACAACCCTATATATATACCCACAGACATATACATGTATCTAGGCTTCGGCCTATAGGGCTACGGTGAACATAATTAGCCCTAATAGTGCACTGGATAACCCTATATATATATATATATGATAACCCTATATATATATATATATATATATATATATATATATATATCCACAGACATATACATACATCACACAGACATAGACCTATATCACCAACTACACACACACCACGCACACACCACCACACACACCACACACCACACACACACACAGACATAGACCTATATCACCAAACCACACACACACCTCGCACACACACACACACACACCACACACACACACACCCACCCACAGACATAGACCTATATCACCAAACCACACACACACCACGCACACACCACCACACAAACACCACACACACACACCCACACAGACATAGACCTATATCACCAACCACACACACACCACGCACACACCACCCACACACACCACACACACCACACACCACACAGACATAGACCTATATCACCAACACACACACACCACGCACACACCACACACACACACCACACACACACACACCACACAGACATAGACCTATATCACCAACCACACACACACCACGCACACACCACACACACCACACACCACACACACCACACCACACAGACATAGACCTATTACACCAACACACACACACACCAAGCACACACCACACACACACACCACACACCACACACACCACACAGACATAGGACCTATATCACCAACCACACACACACCACGCACACACCACACACACACACCACACACACACACACCACACAGACATAGACCTATATCACCAACCCACCACACACACCCCGCCACACACCACACACAACACACACACACAAACATCACACAGACATGACCTATATCACCAACCCTTATCATATATAGCAACAACAACAACAACAACAATACACCAACCGCACATCCAACTCTTTGGCATTGGACATATGTACAGAGAGGAACAAGCTACCATCGCAGTTCTTAATAACAACAACAACAACAACAACAACAACAACAACAACAACAACAACAACAAAAACAATGAAAGCAAAAACACAACAACAACAGCAACAACAACAACAACAACAACAACAACAACAACAACAAAAACAACCCAACCCTACATCCATCCATCCCTTCGACATTGACCATACATACAGAGAGGAGCAAGCTACCATCGCACTTCTCTAAGCTACAGCGAACAAATACCTGCACCGTTAGCACACTCCATGTTTAGGGACGAGTACATTTTCCTGGTGCCCTACTGGGCTTCACATTTGCCCAGGGGGACTTGAGCATCATGCACAAAGAAGAAAAGAAAAAAATCAGGGCAGCCGCACCATTTCAAGCTTGGCTCTCGCCGGCTACATGATGATGATAACATTTCCCTGGTGCCCTAATGGACTCCAAATGTGCCCTGGGTACTTACGAACATCATGCACAAAGAAGAAAGAAAAATAAATCCTGGCAGCCGCTCCTTTCAAGCTTGGCTCTAGCTGGAAACATGATGATGATGATGATGATGACATTTCCCTGGTGCCCTAATGGACTCCAAATGTGTCCAGGGGTACTTACGAACATCATGCACAAAGAAGAAAGAAAACAAGCAATCATGGCAGCCGCACCTTTTCAAGCTTTGCTCTAGCCGGCTACACATGAGACGTTTGGAACAAATAGTCAAATACTGCCAACGGTAGCATACTTCATGATGATGATTACATTTCCTACTGGAATCTACATGTGCCTGCGGCTTCACGAAGTCAAGGGGGACTAATAAACATCACGCTGATAGAAGACAATAAAATAAACAAGTTTATATGTGCCAATCATGGCAGCCGCACCTTTTCAAGCTTTGCTCTAGCTGGCCCCATGAGAGAAGTGTGGAACAAATACTGCCAATGTTTGCATACTTCATGATGATGATTACATTTTCCTGGTGCCCTACAAGACTCCGAATGTGCCCAGGGGAGTTGCAAACATCATGCGCAAAGAAGAAAAGAAAAGAAAAAATCTTGGCAGCCGCACCTTTTCAAGCTTTGCTCTAGCTGGAAACATGATGATGATTACATTTTCCTGGTGCCCTCATGGACTCAAAATGTACCCAGGGGGACTTAAGAACATCATGCACAAAGAAGAAAAGAGAACTAGAAATCATGGCAGCTGCACCTTTTCAAGCTCGGCTCTAGCTGGAAACATGATGACGATTACATTTTCCTGGTGCCCTACTAGACTCCGAATGTGCCCAGGGGAGTTGCGAACATCATGGGCAAAGTGGAAAAGAAAAGAAAAAATCTTGGCAGCCGCACCTTTTCAAGCTTGGCTCTAGCTGGCCCCATGAGAGACGTGTGGAAAGCACCGCTGACAGCTAGCATCACTACTTTCATCGCGCCTCGCTCCATTGCAGTCTTCTGAACCACTTCCAGAGCTTCCAGATGACCGCTGATCACACGGCCCTGGAGGGAGGTGGAGGGGAGGGTGGTAGAGGAGAGGTCAGTGGGGGGGAGGGTGGTGAAGGGGAGGGCAGATAAGGGGATGGCAGATTCAAGCATGCATATGCTTTGCGTTTCCAGTGCTTCTAGATGACCGCTGATCACACGGCCCAGGAGGAGAGGTCAGTGGGGGGAGGGTTGGTGTGGGGGAGGGTGGTGGAGGAGAGGGCAGATAAGGGGACGGCAGATTCAAGCATGCGTATGCGTTTGCGTTTCCAGTGCTTCCAGGTGACCGCTGATCACACGGCCCTGGAGGGAGGTGGAGGGGAGGGTGGTGGACGAGAGGTCAGTGGGGTGAAGGTCGGTGGGGGGAGGTTGGTGGGGGAGAGGGTGGTAGAGGGGAGAGCGGTGGAGGGGAGGATGGATTCAAGCATGCATGTGTGTTTGCGCTTCCACTCCTTCGAGACGACCGCTGATCACACGGCCCTGGAGGGAGGTGGAGGGGAGGGTGGTGGAGGAGAGGTCAGTGGAGTGAAGGTTGTTGTTGTTGTTGGTGGTGGTGGTGGTGGGGGGGGGGGTGGGGGGGGGGTTTAGAGGGGAGAGCAGTGAAGGGGAGGATGGATTCAAGCACGCACGTGTGTTTGCGCTTCGACTCCTTCGAGACGACCGCTGATCACGCGGCCCTGGAGGGAGGTGGAGGGGAGGGTGGTAGAGGAGAGGCTGGTGGAGGGGAGGTCGGTGGAGGGTAAGGCGGGTGGGGGGGAGGGGGGGAGGGAGGGGGCGGGAGGGGAGGGAGGATCCAAACATACATGTGTCTTTGCGTTTCCAGTGCGTCAAGAGAACCACTGATCACACGGCCCTGGAGGGAGGTGGAGGGGAGGGTGGTGGACGAGAGGTCAGTGGGGTGAAGGTCGGTGGGGGGGAGGTCGGTGGGGGAGAGGGTGGTAGAGGGGAGAGCAGTGAAGGGGAGGATGGATTCAAGCATGCATGTGTGTTTGCGCTTCCACTCCTTCGAGACGACCGCTGATCACACGGCCCTGGAGGGAGGTGGAGGGGAGGGTGGTGGAGGAGAGGTCAGTGGAGTGAAGGTTTGTTGTTGTTGGTGGTGGTGGGGTGGGGTGGGGTGGGGTGGGGGGGGGTGGGGTGGGGGTGGGGTGGGGGGGGGGGGTGGGGGGGGGGTAGAGGGGAGAGCAGTGAAGGGGAGGATGGATTCAAGGGCACGCACGTGTGTTTGCGCTTCCACTCCTTCGTAGACGACCGCTGATCACGCGGCCCTGGAGGGAGGGTGGAGGGGAGGGTTGTGAGAGGACGAGGTCATGTGGAGTGAGGTTGTTGTTGTTGTTGGTGGTGGTGGTGGTGGTGGTGGTGGTGGGGGGGGGGGGGGGTTAGAGGGGGAGAGCAGGTGAAGGGGAGGATGGATTCAAGCACGCACGTGTATTTGCGCTTCGACTCCTTCGAGACGACCGCTGATCACACGGCCCTGGAGGGATGTGGAGGGGAGGGTGGTGGTGGAGGATGAGGTTCAGTGGAGTGAAGGTGTTGGGGTGGGGGGTGGTGGTGGGGGGTGGGGATGGGTGCGGGGGGTGGGGTATTGGGGTAGAAGGGTAGCAGAGCAGTGAAGGGGAGGATGGATTCAAGCACGCACGTTGTGTTTGCGCTTCGACTCCTTCGAGACGACCGCTGATCACGCGGCCCTGGAGGGAGATGGAGGGAGGGTGGTAGAGAGAGGCTGGTGGAGGGGAGGGTCGGTGGAGGGTAAGCGGTGGGGGGGAGGGGGGGAGGGAGGGAGCGGGAGGGAGGGAGGATCCAAACAAATGTGTCTTTGCGTTTCCAGTGCGTCGAGAGGACCACTGATCACACGGCCCTGGAGGGAGGTGGAGGGGAGGGTGGTGGAGGAGAGGGTGGTGGTGGGGGGTTGGTGGGGGGAGGGTGTTGGAGGGGAGAGCGTTGGGAGAGGGTGGATTCAAGCATGCATGTGTGTTTGCGTTTTCAGTGCTTCAAATCCTTCGAGACTACCACTGATCACACGGCCTTGTAGGGAGGTCGACAGGAGGGTGGCGGGGGGGGGGGGGGCGGTGTGGGGGAGTGTGGTGTGGGGAGGGTGGTGAAGGGGAGGGCAGATAAGGGGACGGCGGCAACCTCCTCTTAACCTCCACCTCAACCTCAACCAAATGTGTCTACACCAACCTCTTCTTAACCTCAACCTCAACTTCACCTCCACCCCCACCTTAGGAACAGGTAGTTTGCTATATGACAGACAGTACCCGTAGGAGTCTGGTCCAGAGCTTGGGCTCACAGCTACAGCAGATCATAAGGCCAGGTGTGACAGGCCTGTGCAAAGATGCAATCTTTCAGATGCTTTGGTCTGCAACAAATAAATACATACGCTCGCTACCGGCTCGCTACACAAACCTTGGGAAACAGGTAGTTGGCTATCTGACAGACAGTGCCCGGAGGAGTCTGATCCAGAGCTTGGGCGCACAGCTACAGCAGATCATAAGTCCGGATGTGACAGGCCTATGCAAAGAGGCAATCTTTGATATGCTTTGATCTGAAACATGGATACATACGCTCCCTACATAAACCTTAGGAAACAGGTAGTTTGCTATCTGACAGACACTGCCAGGAGGAGTCTGGTCCAGAGTTTGGGCGCATAGCTAGAGTAGATCATATGGCCAGATGTGGCAGGCCCGTACAAAAATCCAGTCTTCAATATGTTGTGATCTGTAACATGTATGCATTCGCTCGCTACACAAACCTTGGCAAACAGGTAATTTACCAGGTTATAGACAGTGCCCGGAGGAGTCTGGTCCAGAGCTTGGGCGCACAGCTACAGCAGATCATAAGGCCGGCTGTGCCAGGCCTATGCAAAGATGCAATCTTTGATATGTTTTGATCTGTAACATGTATACATACGCTCCCTACATAAACCTTGGGAAACAGGTAGTTTACAATCTGACAAACAGTGCCCGGAGGAGTCAGGTCCAGAGCTTGGGCGCAAAGCTACAGTAGATCATACGGCCAAGTGTGATAGGCCTATGCAAAGATGCAATCTTTCAGATGCTTTGATCTAAAACATGTGAACATACGCTTGATACACAAACCTTGGGAAACAGGTAGTTGGCTATCTGACAGACACTGCCAGGAGGAGTCTGGTCCAGAGCTTGAGCACATAGCTCTCGAAGGGTCTCATCTTCAAGCCCAACCACACTTAGCATGCAATGGCTTCTCCCTTCCTTCGCTTCAGCTGCAGCTGCCATGGCTTCACAACGCACTTTCACAACCTGCATCATTTGAGCAGTACATACATATGTTTTTTTGTATGTATGTATGTATGTATGTATGTATGTATGTATGTATGTATGTATGTATGTATGTATGTATGTATGTATGTATGTATGTATGTATGTATGTATGAATGTATGTATGTATGTATGTATGTATGTATGTATGTATGTATGTATGTATGTATGTATGTATGTATGTATGTATGTATGTATGTATGTTACAGCCCAACCAAATTTATCATGCAATGGCTTCTTCCTTCCTTCGCTTCAGCTGCAGCTGCCGTGTCTTCACACCGCACGTTCACAACCTGCGTCAGTTCAGCAGTACGCTTGATACAAATCATGGGGCAGCTTGATAGATGAAAACGGACAAGCTCTCATGGGCTGTAATCAGCTACAGCAGCCATTTCTTCACAACACAATTTCACAACCTGCAGCATCACAACCTGCAGCAGCATCACAACCTGCATTACAACCTGCAGCATCACAACCTGCAGCACAACCTGCAGCAGCACAACCTGCAGCAGCAGCACAACCTGCATCACAACCTTCAGCAGCACAACCTGCAGCATCGAAGTACAATGCCTTATACTCTTCATGGATTAGCATGATAGATGAAAACGGACAATCTCTCACGCAGTCTGTAATCAGCTGCAGCAGCAATTTCACAACCTGCACAATGCCAGTATAATGTTTGATATACTGCATGGTTTATCATGATACACGACAAGGGGCACGTTCACAAGGGCTGTAATTAGCTGCAGCATCCCTCAACAACACACTTCAAAACATGCACCATGCCAGTAGAATGCTTGATATACTTCATGGGTTAGCCAGACAGTGTTTGTGTTCAATTCTAGCCGGTAAAGGCTAAGCCAAATAGCTATTATGTCTGGTTATTGAGCATCACGACGCTTTGACCCCAGACGCCACCTTACTCACTCACTCACTCACCCACCCACCCACTCACTCAATCACTCACCCACGCACCCATCCACTCGCTTACGCACGCACTCACCCGCCCGCCCACCCACCCACACTCACTCACTCACT
Source organism: Chlamydomonas sp. ICE-L (assembly GCA_013435795.1). Lineage (NCBI taxonomy): Eukaryota > Viridiplantae > Chlorophyta > Chlorophyceae > Chlamydomonadales > Chlamydomonadaceae > Chlamydomonas > Chlamydomonas sp. ICE-L. Next base: position 56,211 of record JACBWV010000830.1, on the reverse strand, counting down.
CAGATAAAATGTTTCACACAGATAAACAGCAGTCCAGCCGCGATACATAGGCTCGGGCAAATTTCAGTGTTTCTAAAATATCAGTCAAAGTGTTCGCAGTAACTCACTCTCTCTCTCTCTTTCTCTTTCTCTCTCTCTCTCTCTCTCTCTCTCTCTCTCTCTCTCTCTCTCTCTCTCTCTCTCTCTCTCTCTCTCTCTCTCTCTCTCTCTCTCTCTCTCTCTCTTTCATACCCACTCTCACCCATACACCCACCTTCAGGCCGTCCTCGAAAGACAGAGCTCCAGCAAATACAAGAGCGGAATACTCCCCAAGGCTTAGACCAGCTGCCAAAACATCGAGAGTAGACAAGTGTTTAAAGTTTTTGATTAAACCCCTTTTTAATTTAAAGGAGAATATCCATTTGATGTCTATAGATGCCAAAGCATCCAGAATATAAAAGCAACAGGTGTTTCAGTTTTGGGTGGGAATAAATAAATACAAAAATAAAAGAGCCAAACACTCCCCGAGGCTTAGACCAGTTACCAGTATCTTAATTCATTTGTTAACTGAAGTATATTAAGCTATGCTTTTTTAGTCAAACCCTTTTTTATTTAATGAGAATATTCATTTGATATCCATAGCCGCCAAAGCATCGAGAGCAGACAAGCAACAGGTGTTTCAGGTTTGGGTAGTAATAATAATCAACATCGTATGCTTTTGTGTTAGTTAACCGAAGTATCTAAATTAATTTGTTATCTGAAGTATCTTAAATTATGCTACTTGATTTAAACCCTTTTAATTTTAATGAGAATATTCATTTGATATCTATAGCTGCCAAAGCATTGAGAGTAGGCAAGCAACAGGCATTATAGTTTAGAGTAGGAATAATAAATACATAAATAAATAGTACGCCTTCTTACGAGGAGTGAGGGTTAATGGTTAGGTGGTGGTGTGTGAATGGGGGGGGGGGGGGGGAGGGGGGGGGGGGGGGGGGGGGGGCTTCAAGTGTAAACCATTATGTAACCAGCCCCAAATAGGTGTGGCCAAAGGCCAACGGGCACCGTACTATGATTGGGAGGGGGGGGGGGGGGGGGGGGGGGGGGGTCTTCGTAGAGAGTAGGTGTGGTCACCGGCCACACGGGCTACCGTACTAGTAATTAATACATAAATAAATAGTATGCCTTCTTACGAGGAGTGAGGTGAAAATGCCAGCCTGTTTGCTTGCACTCGGGCCAACCGCCAATTTGGGTAGGAGTAATATTCGACAGTGTGCATGTGTAGTCATACTTAAAGCCACAGGTTTTTCATACATATTAGTCAGATTCTTGCAGTCAAGGGATTTTTTTACACTTGAGCCATATACTCAAAGTCAAGGGGTATACATGTAGTGATACAGCCGCAAATACATACAAGCCATATACTAAAAGGCTTTTTATACATGTAGTCACATTCTCAAAGACAAGGGATTTAAACACATATAGTGATATGCTCAAAGACAAGGTTCGTTTTATATATGGCACATGCGAAAAGTCGAGGGATGTTTTATATACATTTCCATTTACTCAAAGTCAAGGAATTATTATTATTATTATTATTATTATTATTATTATTATTATTATTATTACTAGTACGGTAGCCCGTGTGGCCGGTGGCCACACCTACTCTCACGAAGACCCCCCCCCCCCCCCCCCCCCCAATCATAGTACGGTGCCCGTTTGGCCTTCGGCCACACCTATTTGGGGCTGGTTACATAATGGTTTACACTTGACCCCCCCCCCCCCCCCCCCCCCCATTCACACACCACCACCACCAAACCATTATCCGCCCCCTCCCCCCTTCCCTCCCGTTGGCCACACCTGTTTTGGGCTGGGTTGCAAAACGGTTTTCTCTGCAGTGCATGCAACTTCAAACATTGACGGACGCATATCCCTTGCGATGGTCTCCCTTGTGCACCCACAAGCACACAAACACCACCGTACTCCCCCCCCCCCCCCCCCCCCCCCCCCCCCCCAGTTATCTCCCCCCCTACACCCACCCAACCATGTACCCCCGCCCACAAACATACTCCCTTACTCTTCCTGACATATTTCTTGACTCCATCCCTTCCCCCACCCCAGCCATCCCACCAGCCCCCACCCTCTCTCCACTCTCATCTCTCCCCTCCCTCCTACACGCACCCACCAGCACACACATACTCCATATCTGCCTCCCTCCACTTCAGCTGTGGGCTTTGCCATAGCTGAAAGGCAAACGGGACGATGAGCATCGACAACGTTTGCGCATCATCCGACTCCGCTAAAAGCATCGGACCTGCTTCCCTGCCACCTCAGCTGTGATCGATAGTCGACCCCACTGAAAAAGCTGAACCTGCGCAATCGGAACTGTATATAACTAAAGCTTCTTCTTAGCGATCACGTATTCAGTTCGGCCGAAGAACAATCCTGTTCACCGCAACTGCTCCCAAAGTCAACTCGATCTGAGACTTGGAAACATCGCTAGGTTCATCCATTCAACTTTGCCGCTTGCTCGCTGTAGCACAATGCACAGCGACGACATGTTTCTCGATGCAGTGGGAAGAAGTTGCAGTCAAGTTGCAGATTTGAGATGTTCGGTCATGTTAGGGCGAGAATGCTCAGCGAGATTTTTCATTCAGTCAACTTTGATGCGAACTTGCTATGGCACAATGCGGAGGGACATGTTTCTCAATGCAGTGGGAAGAATTTGCAGTCAAGTTTGTGACATGGGATGGATGCGATTCGGACATTTCTGACAGGTCGGCTGACTCACCAAGTCACCTCCCGTTGTGCGCAGAGACAGGTCTCTTGATGCAAGGGAATGGTCTTGCAGAGATGCAGGGGAAAAAGCTTGTAGGAAGACGAACTGTAGCGCTACCGAAATCAGGTGGATGAACTCAGGCGAGAAAAGGAGAAATCGGGCGGGATGCGCAACAGGTAGAATGCGCAGGAGGCGAAGGTTGCTTAAGGCAGAATCCGCAGGAGGCCAATCAGGCAGAAGTTGAAGCAGGAGGGATTAAAAGCGTGAATTGGCTGAGCGGGAATTGGCTGGGCGGGAAGACGGTTAAGTCGGTTACGCGATGACACCACCGCGACCACCACGACCACCACGACCACGACCACGACCATGATTTCTTTATATATTTAGATTATTATTATTATTATTATTATTATTATTATTATTATTATTATTATTATTATCATTTTTATTATACAGCATTATTATAACACGTGTAGCACACACCTGCAGCCACACAGCGAGAGAGTGCTGACGGATCTGTGGAGCGCAACACCTCAACAGCAGCAAGACCCGCCACGAACAAGGCGGGCTGAGCAAAGCACGTGTTGTCAAGCTTCTCCTTGGGCCCTGTGCACGCATGAGTGGTTGGGGGTGGGGGGTGATGGGTGGTGGATGTTGGGTGGGGGGGTGTAAGGTTGTTTAAGGTTTGTTTTTAAGTTTGCAGGTATTTGTATTTCTATTTATTTTTGTTTTTAAAAGTTTTATGTGATGAATAGCAAGTCACGGGAGCTGCCTAGATTTATCACAAAGCAATTGTTGTCTAGTCTCTCATTTTGTCTTATGCACGCATGGGTGGTGGGGGTGTTGGATGGTGGGTTGTGTTGGGTGGTGGGTGGTGTTGAGTGGTGGTGGGTGGTGGGTAGTGGATGTTGGGTGGTGTGGGGTAAGGTTGTGTAAGTGTTTTTGTAAGGTTGCAGGTATTTTTATTTATATTTATATTTATATTTATATTTATTCAATATATTTAAAAGTTTTTGGGTGTGATGAATATCAAGTCACGGGAGCTGCCTAGATTTATCACAAAGCATGTGTTGTCAAAGCTTCTCCTTGGGCCCTGTGCACGCATGGGTGGTGGGGGGTCTTGGGTGGTGGGGGGTGGTGGATGGTAGGAGATGTTGGGTGTTGGGTGGTGGGTGGTGTTGGGTGCTGGGTCGTGGGTGGTGGATGTTTGGTGGTAAGGTTGTGTAGGGTTTTTTGTAAGGTTGCAGGTTTTTTTATTTTTTTATTGTATATTTTAAAAGTTTTTTGGTGTGATGAATAGAAAATCAGGGGAGCTGGCTAGATTTATCACAAACCATGTGCTGCCAAGCTTCTCCTTGGGCCCTGTGTACGCTTGGGTGGTAGGGGATGGTGGATGGTGGGAGTGGTGGGTGGTGGGTGGTGGATGTTGGTGGGTGGGCGGTAAGGTTGTGCAAGGTTTTTGGAAGGTTTCAGGTACCTTAATTTTTATTTATTGTATATTTTTTTAAGTCGTTTTTATGTGATGAATAGCAAGTCCCGGGAGCTGCCTAGATTCATCACAAAGCCTGTGTTGTCAGGCATCTCCTTGGGCACTGTGTATTCTTGGGTGGTGGTGGATGGTGGATGGTGGGAGGCGGTGGGTGGTGGATGGTGGGTGGTGGGGGTTAAGGTTGTGTAAGGTCTTTTTGAAGGTTGCAGGTCTTTTTATTTTTATTTTTATTTATTGTATGTTTTTTTGAGTTTTTTCTATGTGATGAATAGCAAGTCACGGGAGCTGCCTAGATTCACCACAAAGCATGTGTTGTCAAGCATTTCCTTGGGCCCTGTGCACGCATGGGTGGTGGGGGGTATTGGGTGGTGGGAGGTGTTTGGTGGTCTTGGGTGTTGAGTGGTGTTGGGTGTTGGGTGTTGGTTGGTCTTGGATGGTGGGAGGTGTTGGGTGTTGGGTGGTGGGAGGTGTTTGGTGGTCTTGGGTGTTGGGTGGTGGGTGGTGGTGTGTAAGGTTGCGTAAGGTTTTTTGTGTGTACTGAATAGCAAGCCACAAGAGCTACCTAGATTTATCACCAAGCATGTGTTGTCCAGTTTCTATTTTGGTTCCGTGCACCAGTGTGCACGCATAATCATGAGAAAGCAATGTCTTTTTGTTATTTGATTATGATGTTTTGTATTTTTTGAAGTTGCGGTGAGAGTGGGAGCGGGTGTGGGAGTGGGGGCAGAAGTAGCTTAGTAGCTTAGTAGCTAAATAGCTACAAGACACCCACACGCGCGAGGCCATGTGGGGCCAATGACAGACCCTGAGGGTGGGAGTGGGTGTGGGGAAGGGTGTGGGGGTGGGAGTGGGGGCGGAAGTAACTGAGTAGCAGAATAGCTACAAGTCACCCACATTTGTGATAACATGTGGGGCTAAGGGAGGGACCCATGACGGACCCTGGAGGTAGGAGTGGGGGTGGGAGTAGGCGTGGGGTGGAAGTAGCTTAGGAGCTGAAAAGCTACGAGACACCCACATGTGTGATGACATGTGGGGCCAAGGGACCCATGGCGGACCCTGAGGGTGGGAGTGGGGGTGGAAGTAGCTTAGTAGCTGAATAGCTACGAGACGTACACATGCGTGATGCTCTGTGGAGCCAAGGGAGGGACCCATGGCGGACCCTGAGGGTGGGAGTGGGGAAGTGGGTGGGAGTGGGAGTAAGGTTGGGGTGGAGTGGGGATTGGGGGTGGGAGTGGGAGTGGGGGTGGGAGCGGGAGTGGGAGTGTGAGTGGGATAGGGGGTGGGGGTGGGAGTGAGAGTGGGAGTGGGGGTGGGAGTGGAGGTGGGAGTGGGGGTGGGAGTTGGAGGTGGGGGTGGGGGTGGTAATGATAGTGGGAGTGGGGGGGGGGGGGATGGGGGTCGGAGTGGGAGCGGGTGTGTGGGTGGGAGTGGGAGCGGGTGTGTGAATGTGAGTGTGGGTGTGGGTGTATGGGGGCGTGGGTGTGGGTGGGAGTGGGTGTGGCGCTGGCGCTAGTGCTAGTACTGGTTCTAGCTACATATCTCACCATTCAGGCACACGTCAAGTAGATTGTACCCCAGCACGTCATTAGCCTTGTCTAGCATAGACCTGACTGCCGGAATCTGGTGACAGTCCTTCAGCATGCCGACAGCCTGGGAGCCTTGGCCAGGAAAGAGAAACGCGGCAGGGGGAGTAGGAGGGCCTGCTGGCTCCAAAGCCAGGCTTGGGGGTAAAGTCTGGATGCTTGAGGCAGATCCTGAGTGCATCGAGCTGATGACTGAGTGTGCAACAGAGGCCGCAGCCTCGGGGCCTGCCTCCTCCAGGGCCTTGTAAAACTGCTGCCGCCTGCATATAAGGGTGGGGGTGAGGGTGAGGGTGAGGGTGAGGGGGGGGGGGGGGGGGGTGAAAGTCTGGATGCTTGAGGTAGATCCTGAGTGCATCGAGCTGATGAGTGAGTGTGCAACAGCGGCTGCAGCCTCGGGGCCTGCCTCTTCCAGGGTTTTGTAAAACTGCTGCCGCCTGCATATAAGGGTGGGGGTGGGGGTGAGGGTGAAGTGTAGGGTGAGGGCTAGGGTGAGGTGTAGGGTGAGGGGGAGGTGTAGGGGGAGGTGTAGGGGGAGGGTGAGGGTGAGGTTTAGGGTGAGGTGTAGGGTGAGGGCTAGGGTGAGGGCTAGGGTGAGGGGAAGGGTGAGGGTGAGGGTGAGGGTGAGGGTGAGGGTGAGGGTGAGGGTGAGGGTGAGGGTGAGGGTGAGGGTGAGGGGGGTGAAGTCTGGATGCTTGAGGCTTCACCTGAGTGCATCGAGCTGATGAGTGAGTGTGCAACAGCGGCCGCAGCCTCGGGGCCTGCCTCCTCCAGGGTTCAGTAAAACTGCTGCCGCCTGCATATAAGGATGGGAGAGAGGGTGAGGGTGGGGGTTGGTTATAAAAAAATGGGGCAGGCTTGCCCGTACCTCAGTTTCCTCTCTGCCCTCTCAGCTTCTTCAGGTCGGCGCATCAAGAACACCAGCGCATAGTTAAACAACAAGCAACAAGGGACAGGCTTGCAACCTGAGCTTACTCGTCTGCCCTTATCAGCCTCCTCAGGTCAGCATGTCGAAGACACCAGCGCATAGTTAAAAACAATCAACAAGGGACAGGATTGCCACACCTGAGCCCTTCCTACTCTGCCCTCTCAGACCTCCTTCAGGTCAGCATGTCGAAGACACCAGCGCATAGTTAAAAACAATCAACAAGGGACAGGCTTGCCACACCTGAGCTTCCTCTCTGCCCTCTCAGCCTCCTTCAGGTCAGCATGTCGAAGACACCAGCGCATAGTTAAAAACAATCAACAAGGGACAGGCTTGCCACACCTGAGCTTCCTCTCTGCCCTCTCAGCCTCCTTCAGGTCAGCATGTCGAAGACACCAGCGCCATCATCAATCATATTTAAAAAACATCAACAAGCGGAAAGGCTTTGCCACCTTGACCACACCTGAGCTTCCTATCTCTTGCCCTCTCGCCTCCTTCAGGTCAGCCAGTCGAAGACACCCAGCGAATAGTTAAAAACAATCAACAAGGGAACAGGCTTGCCACAACTGAGCTTTTCCTCTCTGCCCTCTCTCAGCCTCCTTAAGGTCAGCATGGACGAAGACACCAGCGCCATATAGTAAAAAATCAACAAGGGACAGCTGCCACACCTGAGCTTCCTCTCTGCCCTGCTCAGCCTCCTTCAGGTCAGCATTGTCAAGGAAACCAGCGCCATCAGTAAAAACAATCAACAAGGGACCGGTTTCCACAACTGAGCTTCCTCTCTGCCCTCTCAGCCTCCTTCAGGTCAGCATGTCGAAGACACCAGCGCATAGTTAAAAACAATCAACAAGGGACAGGCTTGCCACACCTGAGCTTCCTCTCTGCCCTCTCAGCCTCCTTCAGGTCAGCATGTCGAAGACACCAGCGCATAGTTTAAAAACAATCAACAAGGGACAGGCTTGCCACACCTGAGCTTCCTCTCTGCCCTCTCAGCCTCCTTCAGGTAGCACTGTCGAAGACACCAAGCGCCATAGTTTCATAAGTTAAAAAAAAATCAAACAAGGGACAGGCCTTCCACACCTGAGCTTCCTCTATGCCCCTCAGCCCCTTCAGGTAGAATTGCGAAGAACCAGCGAATAGTTAAAAAACAATCAACAAGGGAAGGTTGCCACACAGGAGTTCCTCTCTGCCCTATCAGCATCATTCAGGGTGTCAGCCTGTCGAAGACACCCGCCGCATTAGTTAAAAACAATCAACAAGGGACAGCTTGCCACACATGAGCTTCTCTCTGACCTCTCAAGCCTCCTTCAGCGTCAGCATGTCGAAGACACAGCGCATAGTTAAAAAAACATCAACAAGGCGACAGGCTTGCCACACACTAGTTCCTCTCTGCCCTCTCAGCAGCCTTCAGGTCCAGATGTGAAGACACCAGCGCATAGTTAAAAACAATCAACAAGGGACAGGCTTGCAACACCGAGCTTCCTCCTCTGCCATCTCAGCCTCCTTCAGGTCAGCAGGTCGAAAGACACCAGCCGCTAGTTAAAAACAATAAACAAGGGACAGGATTTGCCACATGAGCTTCCTCTCTGCCCATCTCAGCCTCTCAGGTCAGCATGTCAAAGACACCAGCGCATAGTTAAAAAAATCAAACAAGGGAAAGGCTTGCCACACCTGAGCTTCATCTTGCCCTCTCAGCATCCTTCAGAGTAGCCTGTCGAAGGACACCAGCGCTAGATAGTTAACAACAATCACCAAGGGAAGGCTTGCCACACTGAGCTTCCTCGACTGCCCTCTCAGCCTCCTCAGTCAGCATTGTCGAAGACACCAGCGCCATAGTTTAAAAAACAATCAACAAGGGACAGGACTTGCAACACCTGAGCTTCCTCTCGGACACTCTCAAGCCTTAGTCTAGGTCAGCATGTCGAGACACCAGCCGGCATAGTTAAAACAATCAACAAGGGACAGGCTTGCCAACCTGCGCTACTCTCTACCCTCTCAGCCTCCTGCCGGTCAGCCGACGAAGACACCAGCGCATAGTATAAAAACAATCAACAAGGGACAGCTTGCCACACCTGAGCTTACTCTCTGCCTCTCAGCCTCCCTTAAGGTCAGCATGTCGAAGACTACCAGCCCATAGTTAAAACAATAACAAGGGACAGGCTTGCCACACGAGCTTCCTATCTGCCCTCTCAGCCTTCTCAGGTACAGCATGTCGAAGACACCAGCGACTTAGTTTAAAAACAATCAACAAGAGGATCAGGCTTGCCACACCGGAGCTTCCCTCTGCCCCTCTTCACCTCCTTCAGGTCAGCATTCGAAGACACCAGCGCCCATAGTAAAAACAATCAACAAGGGACAGGCCTTGCCAAAACTGAGCTCCCTCTGACCCTCTCAGCCGCATCAGGGTCAGATGTGAAGACCCAGCGCATTTAGTTAAAAACATCAACAAGGGACAGGCTTGACACACCTGAGCTCCTCTCTGCCCCTCTCAGCCTCCTCAGGTCAGCAGGTCGAAGACACATCACATAGTTAAAAAATCAACAAGGGACAGCTTGCCCACACCTGAGTTCCTCTCTGCCCTCTCAGCCTCCTTCAGGTCAGCATGTTGAAGAAAAACACGCGCAGTAGTAAAAACAACTAAACAAGGGGCACAGTCTTGCCACACTGAGCTTCATCTCTGCCATCCCTGACCCCTCAGCATCCTTAGGTCAGCATGTCGAAGAACCAGCGCCATAGTTAAAACAAGCAACAATGGGCACCAGGGCTTCAGCCCACCTGAGATTCCCTATGCCCCCTCAAGCCTTCTCAGCGTCAGCATGTCGAAGACACCAGCTCCATAGTTAAAAAACAAATCAACAAGGGACAGGCCTGGCCACACCTGAGCTTCCTCCTGCCCTCTCAGCCTTGTCAGCGTCAGCCTGTCGAAGACACCAGAGATAGTTAAAAACAATCAACAAGGACAGCTTGCACACAGAGCTTCCTCTATGCCTCCTCAGCCTCCTTTCAGGTCAGCATGTCGAAGACACCCCCAGCGCATAGTTAAATAAACAATCAACAAGGGACAGGCTTTGCACACCTGAGCTTCTCTTGCCCTCTCAGCCTCCTTAAGTCGTCAGCATGCGAAGACAACAGCGCATAGTTTTAAAACATCAACAAGGGACAGGCTTTGCCACACCTGAGCTCCTCTCTGCCCTCTCAGCCTACCACCAGGTCAGCATGTCGAAGACACACACACGCAGCACATAGTTACACCCAAACAATCAACAAGGGACAAGCTACAGCCCACACCTGAGCTTCCTCTCTGCCCTCTCAGCCTCCTTCAGGTCAGCATGTCGAAGACACCAGCGCATAGTAACAAACACCACTCATAAAAGGGACAGCCACCTTGACACACAGAGCTTCCTTCTTCGGCCCTTCTCAGACTCCTTCAGTGTCAGGCATGTCGAAGGACACCAGCGATAGTTACAAAAACAATCAACAAGGGACAGCTTGCCACACCTGGCTTCCTCTCGCCCTCTCAGCCTCCTTCAGGTCAGAATGTCGAAGGATCCCGCGCTAGTTAAAACAATCAACAAGGGACAGGCCCTTGCCCCACCCGCGAGCTTTCTCTCTGCCCTCTGAGCCTTCTTCAGGTCAGCATGTCAAAGACACCAAGGCATAGTAAAAACAATCAAAAGGGCACAGGCTTGCCAACCGAGCTCCTCTTGCCCTCTCAGACCTACTTCAGTACCCACGACCAGCCTACCGAAGACACCAGCGCAAGTTAAAAAACAATCAACAATGGGACAGCTTGCCACACTGAGCTTCCTCTCTGCCCTCGAAGCCTCATTCAGGTCAGCATGTGAAGACACCAGGCCATAGTTTTAAAAACAATCAACAAGGAGGACAGGCTTGCCACACCTGAGCTTCCTCTCTGCCCTCTCAGCCTTCTTCAGGTCAGCATGTCGAAGACACCAGCGCATAGTTAAAAACAATCAACAAGGGACAGGCTTGCCACACCTGAGCTTCCTCTCTGCCCTCTCAGCCTTCATTCAGGTCAGCATGGCGAAGACCACCAGCGCATAGTTAAAAACCATCAACAAGGGACAGGCTTGACAAACATGCGCTTCCTCTCTGCCCTCGAGCCTCCTTTTTTTTTTTTTTCCAGGTCAGAATGGCGAAGACAACAGCGCATAGTTAAAAACAATCACAAGGGAAGGTAGCCACACCTGAGCTTCCTCCTGCCCTCTCAGCCTTCTTCAGGTCAGATGTCGAAGACACAGCTGCTTAGTTAAAACAATCAACAAGGGACAGGCTTGGCCACACCTGAGCTTCCTCTCGCCCTCTCAGATTCCTTCAGGTAAGCATGCGGAAGGACACCAGCGCATAGTTAAAAAACAATAAACAAGGGACAGGCTTGCCACACCCTGAGCATTCCTCTCTGCCCTCCAGCTCCTCAGGCAGCTGTCGAAGACACCAGAGCATAGTTTTAAAAACAATCAACAAGGGACAGGCTTTGCACACCTGAGATTCCTTATGCCCTCTCAGCCTCCTTCAGTAAGCATGTCGAAGACACCATCACATAGTTAAACAATCAACAAGGGACAGGCTGGCACACCTGAGCTTCCTCTCTGGCCATTCAGCCTCCTTCAGGTCGGCATGTGAAGGACACGCGCATAGTTAAAAAACAATAACAAGGGGGAAGGCTTGCCACACATGAGCGTCCTCTCTGCCCTCTCAGCCCCTCAGGTTCAGCAGGTCGAAGACACCGCGCAGAGTTAAAAACAATCAACAAGGGCACAGGCTCTTTGCCACACCTGAGATTCCTCTTGCCCTATCGCCTTCTTCAGGCAGCATGTCGAGACACCAGCCGCATAGTTAAAACAATCAAACAAGGGACAGGCTTGCCACACCTGAGCTTCTCTCTGCCCTCTCAGCCTCTTCAGGTCAGCATGTCGAGAAGACACCCAGCGGCCCATAGTTAAAAACAATCACAAGGACAGGCTTGCCACCACCTGAGCTTCATCTCTGCCTCTCAGGACCTCTTCAGGGCAGCAGTGTCGAAGACAACCAGCGTTTTAGTTAAAACACAATCAACAAGGGACAGGCTGCCACCCTGGAGCTCCTCTCTGCCCTCTCAGCCTTCTTCAGGTTCAGCATGTCGAAGACCACCAGCGCATAGTTAAAAACAATCAACAAGGGACAGGTTGCCACACATAGGTTCCTCTCTGCCCTTCAGCCTCCTTAGGTCAGCATGTCGAAGGACACGAGCGCCATAGTTAAAAACATCAACAAGGGACACTTTGCCAGCAAATGAGCTCTCCTCTCTGCCCTCTCAGCCCCTGCTTCAGGTCAGATGTCGAAGACACCAGCGCCATAGTTAAAAACAATCAAACAAGGGACAGGCTTTGCCACACTGATGCTTCCTTCGGCCCTCTCAGCCTTTCTCAGGTCAGCATGTGAAAGACACAGCGCATAGTTAAAAAAACAATCAACAAGGGACGGCTGCCACACCTGAGCTTCCTATCTGCCCTCGCAGCCTTCTTCAGGTCAGTATGCCGAGAAACCCCAACAAATTGGTTACAAAAAAAAAAAAGAGGGACAGGATTGCCGCACCTCAGTTTCCTCTCTGCCCTCTCAGCCTTCTTCAGGTCAGCATGTCGAAGACACCAGCGCATAGTTAAAAACAATCAACAAGGGAACAGGCTTTGGGGCCAACACCTGAGCGTCCTCTCTGCCATCTCAGCCTTCTCAGGGTCAGCATGTCGAAGACACCAGCGCATAGTTAAAAACAATCAACAAGGGACAGGCTTGCCACACCTGAGCTTCCTCTCTGCCCTCTCAGCCTCCTTCAGGTCAGCATGTCGAAGACACCAGCGCATAGTTAAAACAATCAACAAGGGACAGGCTTGCCACAACCGAGCTTCATTCTCGGCCCGTCTCAGCTTTTCAGGTCCGCATGTCGAGACACCAGCGACATAGTTAAAAACAATCAACAAGGGACAGGTTGCCACACCGAGATTCCTCTCTGCCCTCTCAGCCTCCTTCAGGTCAGCATTTTTTTTTGTCGAAGGACACCAGAGCATAGTTAAAAACAATCAAACAAGGGACAGGCTTGCACACCTGAGCTTCCTCTATGCCCTCTAAGCCTTCTTCAGGCAGAATGTCGAAGACACCAGCAACTCGTTAAAAACAATCAAACAAGACAGCTTGCCACACCTGAGCTTCCTCTCTGCCCTCTCAGCCTTCTTCAGGTCAGCATGTCGAAGACACCAGCGCATAGTTAAAAACAATCAACAAGGGACAGGCTTGCCACACCTGAGCTTCCTCTCTGCCCTCTCAGCCTTCTTCAGTTCAGCATGTCGAGAACACCAACGCATTGGTTACAAACAAAAACAAAATGAGGGACAGGATTGGTGTACCTCAGTTTCCTCTCTGCCCTCTCAGCCTTCTTCAGGTCGGAATGTCTAGAACGCCAGCGCTCCTCGGGATAGACTTGCTTGTATGTAAAGTCCCACGAAGCAACAGCTGAGCCGTAGTCATACAACGTCCACCAGTCGCCAATGTCAGGATGAGGGCGACGTGCCTGCAAGCAGCAACATGTGGTATCAAGGGTTGGGTGGTAGCGGGGGTTGGGTCGGGTTGGGTAAGGGGTAGGGGGGAGGATTGGGTGGGAGGGGTGGGTGGGCCCATAGTTGGTTAACCAAAACGTCACAGAGCCAATGTCAGGATGAGGGCAACGCGCCTGCAAGCAGCAGCATGTTGAAATCAGGATGTGGGGCGGTTTTTGGTAGCAGGGGTTGATTGGTTGGATAGGGGGTTAGGGGAGGTGGGGTGGGAGGGGGGTAAGGGGTTGGGGGTTGGGTTGGGGAGGGGGTGAAGCAAAGCCATATTCGTAAGACATTCACCGTCACCAAAGGGGGTTAGTGAGGAGGGGGTTAGTGAGGAGGGGGGAGGGGGGGGGAGGGGGGAGGGGGGGTAGTGGACGAGGAGAGGGGGTGGGGAGGGGGAGGGGGTGGGTTAGTGAGGGGAGGGGGAGGGGGTGGGGAGGGTGGGAGGGGGTAGGGGTTGGTGTGGAGAGGGCTGGTGGGGAGGGGGGAGGTGGGTGAGTGAGGAGGGGGAGGGGGTGCGGGGAGGGGGGAGGGGGGTGTGGAGAGGGGGTGGGGTGGGGGGTGGGGAGGGGGGCAGGGGGTTAGTGAGGAGGGGGCGGGGGTGGGAGGGGGGGGAGGGGGATGTGGGAAAAAGGGGGGTGGGGAGGGGGGAGGGAGTTGTGTTGTTGTGTTGTAGGTGACGAGGGTAGTGCGGTTGGTAGGGGGTCGGTATGCCCCGGGTAGGTGAAAGCCAGATGTCTTATGTGCATACAAGGTTGGGCAAGTTCTTTGCCGTCTGGCTACCCCGGACTTGTAACCATACATACATACATGCATATCAGACAGACAACATGGAACAGACAACATACATGAATACAGACAGACAGACAGACAACGGACAGACAGGCAGACATACAGACAGACAGAAGACAGACATGACAGACAACAGTACAGAATACAGACCGACATACAGACAGACAGACAGACAGACAGAAAGACAGAAAGACAACGACATAAGGCAGACGACATACATCAGACAACAGGTTACAGACAGAACAGACAGAAAACTAGACAGAAGACAACCAGGACCAGACAGACAGAGCAGACAGAAAGACAGAAAGACATACATACAGACATGCATACATACAGACAGACATACAGACAGACAGATACATACATAAGAAATACAGACAGAAAGACATAATACATAAATACATACCTTACATGCATACATACATTCATACCATACATACATAACATACTACATACATAACACATATTTGGACTTAGGGCATTTGGAGATTTGTAGTATGTGAGATTTGAGACTGTCATTGTGGGATTTTGGTAAAATGAGATTTTTGCACTACAGGATTGGCTCAGGCTTTCCATGTCCTTGTGGGCCTTCATTGCCCGTATTAGTCCTTGAACAAATTAGCATACTGAACTGCCGGTAAAGACGAGGCCCTGGTCCGCACGATAGACAAATCCTACGATAGAGCACTCCTGTAACTTAGCATGACGGACCAATCAGACGGACTAATAAATCAAGAAGCCAAGAAACTGCCAAAACGACAAACAAGCAAAATAATAGGGAGAAATCATACATTTGGCCTCAAGTGCTGAAGATCATCATACACTCATAATTTGGGACCAGCATATCATGATGTTGACTAAAGGCGAGTATGCTATCATATGATATTGTATATAAATGGTAACTTTAGCCCAGTCAGACTGCCGGAATCATGTGATATCATTTTGCCATTCCCTGCTCGTAAACTCATACTACACAGGATGGGCCTTGAATAAACTAACAGACTAAGAAATCAAGAAATCAAGGAGCTGAAAAACCGACAAACCGACAAACAAGCTAAATACTAGGGAGAAATGAAGCACATTGTCTCAAGTGCTGAAGATCATCATACACTCATACCTAGGGAACGGCAATATGATGTCATATGATATCATGTCATCATATGATACCACATGATGCTGGCAGTCAGACTAAGATCAAGTTACCATTTAGGTGCAAAATCATATGATGCAGTTTGTATGATATCATATGATATATCATACTTGCCTTTGGTCAAGATCATATGATGCAGTTTGTATGATATCATATGATATATCATACTTGCCTTTGGTCAAGATCATATTATGCAGTTTGTAACATCATATGATATATCCGACTGTGCACGTTTGGTCAAGATCACCTTCCCCAACTGCCCAGTCTTCATTGTCTGATGAAGTGTCACGCCCCGCGCTCGTACACAGTTCAACAAGTGCCCGTACATCTTTCCGACTGCCATCCTGTGCGTTTTGTGCTAGCAAATGATGGTGTCTGGGTTTGATCCACTACGGTGCCGCTTAGTTGTTTTCGCTGTCACCGCCATGGTACACTGCCACATGTTAAGGAGCACGGTTCTCTACCGCCGTACGACTGGCTCCCTTTATACCTACTACCCCACCAGGCGTTTTCATACAACAGTGTATTGTGACTTTCCCTTTTGTCTTTGGGTCAGATCATATGATATGCCGGCCCCTACTCATACCCTCACTTGCGTGCCCGCCAATGCTGAAGGCATCATACACTCATAACCTAGGGAAACGGCAGCACAATATCATATGGTACAATATGTTGCCGCAAAGTCAGACTATGCTAAAGTTTACCACGCTTCCGAGGTGACAATATCCATATATGATGCGTTTGTATGCATATATTGGAAGCAGTATCATTAATATCATACTTGCCTTTGTGGTCAAGACATTTTCCATATGATAGATTCCATCCTCCTTCTCATAGCACATCCATTTCAGTTGCCTCAAGTGCTGAAGATACATAAACCTAAAAAAAGGTACGATAACGCCTGGTGGGTCGTGGTGTTAAGGGTGCCCGTCGTACGCGGGTGGGGAGCGGTCTCCTACCTCAACTGGACAAGCTACCAGCGGTTGACAACGACCTTCAATGTCAAGAGCGACCGGAGGGGGAGTCGAACCCCCGACTCTTCATCTCAAGCGATCTGGTCTACCACTAGACCATTGTATATCACTGAAAGGGGCTTTCATCAAACACTCATTCCTAGGGAACGGCAACAGGATATCATATGATACAAACTATGATGCCGGCAGTCAGACTAGCTCCACAGTCACCATTAGGTGGCAAAGTCCTCTTAGGGGTCTGCAGTTGTATCTGACTATCAGATGATAGTCAATGCTTGAATTCCTGCTCAACTGAGTCATATGTATGGCGCTGCGATCCGGCCCCCACTGGCAAACCCTAGTGAATCCGTGTGCAAATTTGAGTTCTTAGTGTTTAAAACCATCAAGTAATGAAACTAATATTATTTATAGCCCGTTCTATTGTTATCAAGTTATATAGTGTCCAATATAGGGTTAGTTTTTCAAACGTAAATTCGCAACAAGGGTTTTTTCATGTAGACGGCTTGTCCGACGAATATGATATAAAATGATTCAATATTATTTATTCTCTAATATTTTATAACATAGCCGACCCCTACTCATACCACCTTGGAGGTACCCTCAAGTGCTGAAGATCATCTTGAACTTGGTTACATAGCTCCAGCCAGCAATTTGGCCACTCGCCGTCTTTGGCAGTAAGACAAATTACCAGGAAAAATGTAAACGCGAACAAATCATTTTTGGTGGAGCCCCCCCTCCTGGGGGGCGAGAGCCCCCAGATTCACCCTGTTGTCCGTGTGTGCGTCTGTCCGTCCGTCCATCCGACCGACCGACTGACTGCCTGACCGACGGACCAACCGACCGACCAACCGACTGACCGACCGAAAAAAGAAGCCTGACACGTCAGCCAACTGTCTCATAACTAACTGGCTTTGGTCAGCTCCATCATTGTCACCTGTCGTTCTGTTGCAAACACACTCCGCCAATGTTCCGCATCCTTGTGACGCGTAGGACTTGTTTATTTTTTAGTGCTGAAGATCATCAAACACTCAGTGTATACCAATAGTGAGGTTGAAGATGTAGTCTAATCTTGCAATCCCCGTTCAACGAATGGCTCAATGGCAGAGGTCCTTAAACGACCGAAGTGCCGGGTTTGAATCCCCATGGGTACGCCTTAGTGTTCGCGGTCGCTGTCAACCGCCATGGTAGCTTTGTCCAGGTCAAGTAGCAGCCCGTTCCCTACCGCCGTGAGACGGGGCTTCCTTAAAACCACGCCCCACCAGGCGTTATCATTACTTCTAACCTTGCAGGCGATTGGCAGTAAAACAAATTACCAGGAAAAAATAATACAACTTTGTTTTTCATTTTTCAGTGCTGAAGATCATCATACTCTCAGTTTACAACAATGGAAAGGTTGAAGATATGGTCTAACCTTGCAAGAGATTGCAAGCTGAAATTAATCAAGTATGTTAGCATGTACCATACCTTGGCTGTACCGCTGTACTTCCCTCTCCGTTCAATCAGCGCTGCTCGGGTCACGCAGTGGCCGCCAGCTGTTGGGGGTAGCTGGCACCCAGGATCAAGTTAAGGGTGGATTCAAGGCTGCATATTGATGGTTCGGCTCCCGTTGGCTTCTGTATGGTGGTGGTGGGGGGTTGTGGGGTGAGGGTGCGGTGCGGTGGGGTGGGGGGTGGGGGGGGGTAAATTGCAAGGCTGCAGATTGATGGGTCTGCTTCCTGGCTCGGATGTGGGGTGAGGGTGGGTTGATGGTGGTGTGGGGGGGTGGGTGGGTGGACGTATGTATGTGGGTGGGGTGGGGGGGGGGGGTACTTGCTAGGCTGCAGATTGATGGGTTCCGGCTCCTTGGCTCTGGATGGAGTGTGGGGGGGCGTTGTGGGGTGAGAGTGCGGTGCGGTGTGGTGGGGTGGGGTGGGGTAGGGGGGTATTGCAAGGCTGCATATGATGTGTCGCTCCTTGGCCCCTTCCGGCCCCCATGGTGGGGGTGGGGGTTGTGGGGGTGAGTGTGGGTTGATGGGTGGGGTGGCGGGTGGGGGGGTGCGTACTGTATGTGGGTGGGGTGGGGTGTGGGGGAGTATTGCTAGGCTGCAGATTGAATGGGGCGGCTCCTTTGCTCTGCATTCTGCATAACAGTGAAGGAAAGCGATTGAAATAACTAAATAAGAGAAGTCGGGATCAGTAACGTCTACGGGTGCGGCCGCTGACAGCTGGTTCCGGATCAGATTGAAGGTGCTTGCATCCAGGGCAAGGTGGGTTATTGTCAAGCTGAACAGATTGATGGGGTCGGCTCCTTGGCTCTGGATGGTGGTGTGGGTGGTGGTTGCTAAGGGGTTGGGGTGGGGTGGGGGGGTTGGTAATGTGTGTGTGTGTGTGGGGGGGGGGGGGGGGGTGAGTAATTGCTAGGCTGCAGATTGATGGGGCGGCTCCTTGGCTCTGCATTCTGGCAGAACAGTGAGGAAAAGCGGATTGAAATACTAACGTACGAGAAGTTGTGAGCAGTACGCTACCGGTGCGGCCGCCTGACATCTGGGTGTCCGGCTCAGCTGTGAGTAGGCTGCATCCGGGTCAATGTAGGGTTAGTGTCAAGGCTGAAGAAAAATTGATGTGTCGGCTCCTGCTCTGGATGGTGGTGGTGTGTGGGTTGTAATTGGGTGGGTTGGGTAGGGGGGGGTGGTATGTGTGGTGTGTGTGTGTGGGGTGGGGGGGGGGGGGGGGAGTACGTGCTAGTCGGCATATTGATGGGCGCTCCTTGGCTCTGCAGTGGTAACGAACAGTGAGGAAATGGTGGATGGAAATGAGTAAATCAGAGATTTTGTGGAGCATTACCGCTACGGTGCGGCCTTGACCGATTGTACTGATCAGCTTTGTAAGGTAAGCTTGCACGCAGGGACAGCTAGGGTTGTATCGGTGAGGTAATTGTCAGTGGGGTTAGTGTCAAGGTGAGGGTAAAGGTCAAGGTGAGGTTTGGTGTCAAGGCTGCAGATGGATGGGTGGCTCCTTGGCTCTGCAGTGTAACAGAACAGTGAGAACCATGTGTTGGAAATTAGTTAATAAGGAGAAGTTTGGGGAGCATCACGGAAACGGACGACTGCTGACCGAGTGTCCTGGATCAGCTTTCAAGGTAGCTGCATTCCAATCCATGTAAGGGTCGTAGTAACCAAGGCTGAAGATTGACGGGTCAGCTCCTTGGCTCTGGATGGTGGGGGTGGGGGTGGTAGGGGTGGGGGTAGGGTGTGGTGGGGCGTGGTGTGGTGTGGTGTGGTGTGGTGTGGTGTGGTGTGGTGTGGTGTGGCATGGCGGGGTGGGTTGGGAGTGGCAGGAGTCTCAGGGTAGTGGAAGGTTTGGCCAAAACGGGATCCCAGGTAGCGATTGCGAACACTAAATCGCACCCATGGGGACTCAAATTCGGGAACTTCTCCATTCTTTCTAGGAGCTCAACCATTGAGCCATTTGTCAGAACAAGCTCTGTGAGGTGAGTAGTCTATACAGATAGCCCTAACGTAACCCCGAATACTGTACAAGCACAAGCACAAGCACATCATTACATAAATAAGTCAATACGTGTTGTGCCTTATGACGGGCGTCAGGTTGAGGGGGCCAGCCTGTTCCCATGCCCTGGGGCCAACCACCAATTAACAAGCACAAGCACACTCACTAGGATATATCCATCCAAGTGGGCCAGATAAGCTGCTTTATGCAAATTTAACAAGCACAAGCACAAGCACACTCACTAGGAGATATTCATATAGCTCCAGGTATCCGTCCAAGTGTGCCAGATAAGCTGCTCGATGCAGGGGCGTAAGACCTTTGGGGTCTTGTTGGTTGACCTCTGCTCCGCTATTGAGGAGATGGTGGACCTGTGTTGGTTGTTGGTTGTGGTGGTTGGTTGGTTGTGGTGGTTTGTTGACCTTGGATCCACTGTCAACGAGGTGGTGGACCTGTGTTGGTTGTTGGTTGTGGTGGTTGGTTGGTTGTGGTGGTTTGTTGACCTTGGATCCACTGTCAACGAGGTGGTGGACCTGTGTTGGTTGTTGGTTGTGGTGGTTTGTTGACCTTGGATCCACTGTCAACGAGGTGGTGGACCTGTGTTGGTTGTTGGTTGTGGTGGTTGGTTGGTTGTGGTGGTTTGTTGACCTTGGATCCACTGTCAACGAGGTGGTACCTTGTTGGTTGTTTGGTTGTGGATGGTTGGTTGGTTTGTGTGTTTTGTTTAACCTTGGATTCCACTGTCAACGAGGGGGTGGACCTGTGTTGGTTGTTGGTTGTGTGGTTGGTTCGTTGGGTGGTTTGTTGACCTTGGATCACTGTCAAGGGGGTGGGGGGGAGGTGGTGGACTGTGTTGGCTTGCTTGGTGTGTGGTGGATTCGCGTTTGTTGTGGCTGGTTTGTTTGCCCTTGGCTCCCCTGTCCCCCGCGGTGGTGTCCCTGTGTTGGTTTTGGTTGGTGGTGGCTTGGGTTTGGTTGTGGTGGTTTTGTTGACCTTGATCCACTTTCATGACAGTACCGTACATGCCATGCAATGCCAATGCCATCCCATCCCTGACTACATCCAATCCAATACATACAATCCACTCAATACAATACATACAATACAAACTTCACTTCAGGCATAGAGGAGGACTTGCAATACCTAGATAGATAAATTAATAAATACATAATTCACTATAAATTACCTGGAGTTCACTCTAAATTACCTACAGCTAAAAAAAGTCTCTAACTGGAGAGCCTGGATTCAGAGCTCTCAGATGGAGTGCGTAATTCCATACCGGTATGTGATTTGTGCAGCAGCACTTCACTGCAGGCATAGAAGAAGACTTGCCAGGCATTAATAATTAAATACATAATTAACCACACATTATCTGGTGAACTTATTAATTTCTTTCTGAAGCCTTTCTTTCTGAAGCCTTTCTTTCTGAATCCTCGGTGGCGCTCGCCCGAGAACGGGGTCTCACTTCCTGGGATGAACATAAAAACACAACTCACCATATCAAAAAACACAACTTACCATATCCCTAAACCCCGTATCCAAAATCCAACTCACCTTATCCGCCGATACACACTTACCATCTCCAAAAACACCTTATGCCAAAGGCAAACTCGCCATATCCAAAACACAACTTTTACAGACTGTACATAGAAAAACCCAACTCACCATATCCATTTGTCTGTAGGTGACGGCAAAGTGGATCGGAGCCCCTGCACACATTCAGAAGGAGTGTATGGTAGGTATGTTACAGTCCAGGGGGTATCCCAAATAGGCTAAGGTACTTGTGCCCTACCTGCATATAAGATCTAAAGAGAAAATCATTATGAATCTGAACGGCGATGCTGTGGGGAGGGTGCGGGGAGGGGGGGGGTGATGTCGATCCAGAATGCGCGCATGGTCACGACTCGGTAAAAGACATTGACTGGGTGGAGGGTTAAGATATGCTAGAGGTAAGAGCGGTCCTTACTCGAACTAACTAAGGGGCACTGCTCCGCTTAATAATTACCGCCGGAAAGGGGGAGAGCATAACTGGGCACAACCTTTTGAGATGCTGGGCGAGACATTCCGGCGCCCTCTTTTATCCCCCACCCATGGGGATTGTGGGCAGATTATGGGTTGGGTGCAGCTCAGGGTACTACTAAGCGCGCGCGGCACGTGGTGCCGCGCTGCCTTTTTCTAGCCCTCAGCGCGTTTCGCGCAGTTTTTCTACCCCCTTTTGTGAGTCGCAGCGGCAGTTTTTTTTTTGCGCTGTTTTGGCCTAAAAGCGCTAACAATTTGACGTTTTGTGCGCTTTAAAGCGGCTGATCAATTTGGCAAGAAGTCGTACCCTGTGCAGCTGCAGATGGGCACTATCCTTACTTGATTGTATTTTATTCTTTGTGCATAACGTATATAAGTCCCCCTTGACTGAGTCAAGCCGCAGACACACATGGAATCCTGTAGGGCACCAGGAAAAATGTAAAAGGTCATCATCATCATCATCATCATCATCATCATCATCATCATCATCATCATTCAATTCCATCGATCATCATCATCATTATTCTCATCATCATCATCATCAAAAGGGGATTGTGGCAGGCTTTGGGGTGTAGTCGAATAGGCTAAAGGTCGACTTGTCCCAATCGTGACGGAAGGCTACAAGAAAAAGCATTTTTGAACTCACGCATCCTTCTTCATTTTATCCTGTATCCACCATGTGTATGTCATAGTGATGCAGCATGATTTTGTGGCGGAGCCCCCTCTTCAAGGGGGTCGGGAGCCCCCATGTTTACCCATTTTGTCTCCAACCGAAAAAATTTAATTGAGGCTGACACTTCTCCAACGGTCCGCGTAACTAGACTTGCTTTCGGTCAGCTCCATCGTTGCCACCTTTCGTTTCCGGCCACACACTCCACCAATTTTTCCCGCGTCGCTTTCGACGCTGCAGAGGACTTGTTCTTGCCACGATTCAGGCCACTCTCCACATGGTCCTTCTAGGAGGTCGTTATAATTGTTTACAAAGTATTTGGGGTGGTTCTATACGCCAGGCTTGGCGTCTAAACCGTCTGCTCATTGCAATTAACAATGCCGGAAACCAGGGATTTCTAGAGCACATGTCAGTGCAGATTTGATCCGGAGACCTCCGGCTGTGGTGACCATATTTCACGACCCCTCTACCACTACGGTGGGAAGTATTAACCTTGGTGCTCTTAATCACCGCACACTCGTCAGACCATACCACTCCACACCACCATCAGGCCAACAAAAAAAAACCTCCATGGCTCTATCATTTCCTTGCAGATGCGCTTGATGATGTTCATCCTGTATCATCATGTTCATGTTCATGTCCATCTCTTTCCGCCCTTTAATGTTTCACTTTTTTGCTACTCGTGGCGGCTCCATTAGCCAGCCACTTGGGGCAAGCCCAAATATTTCAGCTGCATTTGAATGCCTGGCATATCAGCTTTCGGACGCATTAGCGAGATTCAGGTTTGGCCCAAGGGTGAATGAAAGTAGCTGCGTAGAAGCTGCTACGCATGGCCAAAAAATGAAACAGAGCTGCTCCTACTTACTGACAAGGGTGGGTGAAAGGGGCTGCCTAGAAGCTGCTACGCGTAGCTCAAAAATGAAACAGAGATGCTCTTACCTACTGACACCAGATATGGATAAGAAGGAATTAAATAGACAGGAAATAGACAGGAAATGACAGGAAATGAAATATACAGGAAATGAATGACAGGATTTAAATAGCCCGAAATGAAAATATAGACAGGACCCTAGACATGGAAACTGTTCCTGAACTGGTATGTTCGAGGATAGAGTTTCACATTCACATTCACAACAACAGTCATTCACATGCACAAAAACATTCATTCGCATCAGGTTCACATTCACACAAAAAAGTAGGTCGTGGTCCGCTGTCCCCTACCTACTGTCCCCTACCTGCCCTACCTCCCCTTACCCCTCCTGCTCTCCCCTAACCTACCCTACCCCCTACTGCTCTCCCCTACCTACCCTACTCCTCTACCTGCCCCCTCCCCTACCGTACGCCTACCCCTCTACCTGCTTCGTCCCCTACCTGCCCTACCCCCTACCTGCCTACCCTACCTGCCCTCACCCCCTACCGGTCCTGCCGCTCCTCACCTACCTACCCCGATACCTGCTCCGTTATCCTGTAGTGAGAAGTAAGGGGGGGGAAAAAAAATCATGGGACACTGATTATATGCCCAGCATCTCAGGGTCCCCCAATCCTATGGCACTTGTAAAATGAGAACGGTGCTGGTACTCGAGGTTGGGGGGGGTACCTGAAAGCAGCCAAAAAGGATTTTTTTTGTATTTTCAGTTTCTTTTTAAGTGTCTTTTAAGTGTTTTTTCAAGCGTCTTTTTAGGTGTCTTGAAGTTTTAGTGTGGCTTTTTTCATGTTGACTGAAAAAAGGCCCCCTTAAAGACACTTTAAAAGTGTCTTAACTTGAACAATTGGATTGTCTCAAGCTCTTTTATTCCCTCAAACAAAGCACAGCTTACGAACCCTGTGCCTTGGGCTCTCACAGGATAGGTGGGTGGGGCGGTGGGTTGGTGGTTTTGGGGGTGGTGGGTGGGTGCTGGGGGGGGGTGGTGGGGGGTGTGGGGTGCTAGCTTGCCATCAACTCAAATTTGATTATGTATCAGCAGTGGAAGTTATATACTATGACTCTGGCTATATTACATTACATTACAATTACATTGCATTTGCATTGCATTGCATGCATTGCATGCATTTACATTGCATTGCATGCATTGCTGACTTACATTACATTACACTTACATTCCAATTACATTACATTACATTACATTACATTACTATTACAATTACATTAACAATTACATTACTTACATCTATCATCGACATGCCCATTGTGGCCCAAGACAAGCCCGCCCAACAACATCCGGAGGGGTCTTCCAACAATCCCCTCCAGAGAAAGAAAGACAATATTGCAGTAAGCAAGCAAGATTCAGCAATCCTAATCACTTCTAAGCATATTATTCATGTATGTTCAGTCAGTGTCTTGGACGTAGCCAATAGGTAAAGGGACTTGCCCACCCGTTTAGGAAGGCATAAAAAAGAAAAACACTGAGAACTGAACCCCAATACGATACGTTTTCTCAGGGCCTCACCGGGGGCTCCCTGTTATCCTCTTTCGTGCTACAATGATAATTTAATCAGATTTTGTAGTTATGGTCAATATATCAACAAACGCATGCCAACTATCTCCTCCACGTTGATTTGTTACTCCAAACCCGTTTCTCTTTGCTCACACCTTTGTGTCACTCCTCCCTCGCGTAAAAAATGGCGAGAGTATTTGTCGCGAAGGCTACAGGTTGCAATTGAAGCGAGTTACTTCGAGACGTGGCTGACGTTGTCAGATCTTCGTCCGTTCAAACCTTCGGTCGGCCGCTTCGGCTCTTTACACGCAGTTATCGGACAAATGGGGTATACCCATCGTGTGCTCTTCCCACCTCCTTAAAAGAGGGGGCCTTCCCGCCACAAAAACAAACATGTATGTATGTATATATCATACACGGACAGTGCACGCCACGCCTAACAAGATTTGAACTGAGTCCTCGTCCGTCGCTTGTTGTCGTGTATGATTCGCGTACCCCCTCCCTGGTGTTGAAATTCCCTTTAGCAACTAAAAACGATTATGGTTCCAGGTGCTCCGTTGAATAAGACTTTCCACGATTTGTGGCTGCCCTGGTATACCGGCTCACAATGCATAGGTTTGTGTATGGAGACCCACCACTAGGGTGTTCGCCTAGCTTAGGCCCATGGCTCCACTTTTATCTGTAGGCGCAACGACAGTTTCTGGCGAATTTCATTCGCTCCAACTGCATCATAGCACATGAGTACTTTGGCGCCGTCACACTTTAATTGCATCTTCTCATGACAGCTCCATGTCTAATGTCCAATGCTCGGTCGGTGGAGCGAGGATCGAACTCCTTCGGTTCAGAGGCCTTAGGCTGGTGATCCTATTCCCGAGCTGTGGGCGACGTTCAAAGGGGGTTAAGCACTCGACCAGTTTGCAACGCCTTTTGTCTAGGTAGCCACAAAGCAACCTTGGCGGTGCGGATGATAGGGTACACCTTACATGCAGGGTGGAAGCTTCTAGCTCCGGCTCTCATGGTACCATGAGCACTTTCCTCACATAGGCATAGCCTTTAAGTGTGGGGGTGCCTAGGCATGTTTCATGTGCATATATATGCAATACATGGCACATTTGCACACCTTGCAGCTCTACCTCCATGGATTTGTACTTCATGTATGCCCCAAACAGCCACATGGGCACTCCACCTCCCCCCAGCTGTGCCAATCTTGGCTTCCTTTCACTTGTACGTTTTTTTTAAGTTCCCCCTAGGTTTTTCTCCCTGCCCTGTGTGTGTAACGTTAATTCGGCCTATTTACACCAATTCTTTGAGGCATGGGAATACATGTAGAACCCGCACAAGTGATCGGGCGCATGCACACATCATTTACTTACTTGTCACAGAGCTCCAACTTGTCAGCCCATACACAATGTTTATCGAATCCATCTTTACACATGAAATATACAAAAGTAACTCACTTACATGGGGCTTAAACCACTTTGGGGACCCTACACCCTATGTGGAATCTGCCTTTCACGACTAAAACAAAGTACCTACCTACCAAAGCCCCAGCTTGTTTGCAGAAGTTCATTCTTTCTTCTAATTCAGGGTCACTGGTCGCTTCGTTCTTGCTATTCATTCAAGAAGCTATTGACACACAGCATTGTGAGAATGGATATAAATAAATAATGGTAGATACTTGGTTAGATACAAAATAAAGAAGAAGAAAGAAAGAAAGAAAGACATAATATATAAATAAATAATAGTACGTTCCCTTATTAGTCGAGGCGTAGTAGTAGGGGTGCGGGGGTGCTGGTGGGTAGTGTCTGACTTACCTATTTGCTGGCAGAAAGGCGGTGGGGTTTACTGGTGCAGCCCGGTTGCTTGCACCAATTGGAGAATGGATGGTGCAGGCAAATGAGGATGATGGAATTTGTTTTAACATGCAATAATACCTTATGAACTCCGACATTAGGTAATCGGCTGGCTTTTACGGGCTGGCACTCACAACCAGATCTTTGCTTTTTCATTTTTTTTTTCCTAACGCAACTTCTTCTTGGTCTTTTAGCCTTTATGTAAGGCTGTTCATTTGTAGGTAATGCTTTTTCGTTGCACAAACATGTAATAAAAGATCATTCCTCCTGTCTAGTGAAGGCTATCTCCCACTCCGCCTACCATTAGGTTTCTTGAAGGTGCTACTTGTTGCACACAGTTTTACATTGTGGTACCCTCCAGGTCTTTCTTTTCCCGTGTCATTTTGAGTGTCCCACGCGAGTAATGGTCTTTGGGGCCTCAAATAAAAGCTGCTAGATAAGCAAGTAACGCCCATGTAATTCCGCTTGCTTGACCATGACGCCAATCATTAACCTTGTGTAAATGGCGTCGCTCTGCACGACCTTTGTCAAATCATCATACTTGGTTCCTTTTCTCCGTTTTAATATGTCAACACGCTTGCTCCTTTCTGGCTGCGTGCCTAACGTTTTGTTTCTCCTTGTCCCAGTTTTCGTTCCTCGACGGATACTACTTACTTCTCTCTCCCGCCCTCCTCGAGTGAGGTGCGGTTGTCTTGACGCACTACCCCCGGCCCTAGCCCTGCCAGTTCGCCTGGTCGTCCGTGAGTTCGTTTCGCCCGCGCTCTTTGTGCCCCTCTCTTCCCTGCGAGGCCGTGAGGATTCGCCGGATGTCGTCTCCTATCCTCCGGTCTTCGTATCCTTCGTCAGTCAAGCCCGTTTGATTGTTCCTAACATGATGCAATACCCTCTTCACCTTTCGTACCAGTCAATCTCTTGGCATTTCGGCCTGATCATTCCACAACTTTACACAGCTACGAAGATGGGCGTTAATGAACATGTAGAGCTTGCGAGAAGTTCGTGGGCCCCTTCTTCGGTCCCTCCCCTTGTTTGAAAATTCTGAAGTCCTTGAAGTATTCCTCCCCCCCTTAGAAGTATACAAGCATGGGAGGAAAGATCCTCCATACTGATTCGATCTGTCCAACATTACGCTGGCAGGCTTCCCAGTGACCCGTCTTGGTCTGGGACTCCACGACCTACGTTTCATGATGGGACTTACGCAATTTCGTCCAATTCCCACATATCAAGAAAAAACACTGTCCGCAGCTTCTCTGCTTCTGCCCTCCCTTTACCTTCTGTGGGTGCGCGTTCACCCAGTTGCGAATTTTACAAGAATAGTTCCTCCCTGCTTGTATCGCTGGTTTTCCGTGCGTGAAAGAGTTGTCCTTTTACGTCCAGGGTATTTCTTCCTATGACACGCAGTCGTTCCCATTGTGAACCTGACAAACTGGATGTAGTTTTCTTGGAGCATAACTGGGGCGTTCGGCGTTGCAAAAAAATAGCTGTTCTCTTTATTTTCCAGAATCGCCTCTTCTGTCTTCACTTTGAGTTTTCCCTTGCTCCTCGTTATCCACGTGCACCCTCCGCTACCCTTCAACCCCTCACCTGGTTGGCGGCCTTCCGACCCAACCCGTCCCGATTGCGACGAGGCACGTCCATCTGCCACAGGTTGGCACGACGGGGGTTCCCGCATACGTGTCAGACCTGGGTACCAGGAGGACTATGAATTGTGTGGGACACGACCATCCGACCAGGGGCAGCGCTTCTAGTGGACACGATTCAACGTCTGACAACCCCGTAGCCATACGCCTCTTCTTCCGTCCCCGAAACTGCACATAAAGGCAATCTGGTTTGCAGATCGGAACCCTCCTTGGATACGGGTTTCATCCAGCACATCCTGGGTTACAATCCATTGTCGCGACCTCCAGCGCAATGCCAATTTCGAATCCAAATGCAGAAGCGCTGCGTCTTGACTTCGGATCTTCGCTGGTCACGTCTAGTTATGTACTACACAGATTTATACAGTTTCTGAATCCTCGCTCCCCCGAGTGTTATTCTCCATGAGGTGGCTGTGTCGAGCGCACCGTGTCGCGCTCCTTTGTGAGTGGTTGCTACTATCGATCATGTTTTCCCAGCTTCAGTCTCCCCTCAACAATTTGCCTTGTGCACTCCGCATCTCTATGAGAACTTCTGATGTTAGTAGGTCTGCTTTTTTCAGGTCTAATATCGTATCCTCTTCCATTGCTCCCGTCAGCGGCTTCTATCGGGTTACTCGCCTAGTCCAAGTTTCCTTCTATCTTTCTTTCGTTTTCGTGCCAGCGTTTGCGTCTGTCTTTGGGCTCCCCCATCATCCCTCGACCCTCCTCTCCGACTTCCCCCCTACCACTTGTATTTCTCGTCCTTCCCCCCTGTCCCCTCCATCCCTCCTTCCCCCTCTTACGCATATGGTCCCCTGTTCGTCACCCCGTTACTATTCTTTTCTTTTCTTCATCCTCTCATCGCCGTTCCCATCCCTCCCTCCTTTCCTGCCTACGTCCACCATTGGCAACACAACCCTGGATTAAATAGTCTTGCCCCTCTGGCAAGGTCCATCCAACTGTGCGCCGCGAGCCTGTCCTTGTATTTTTCGCCCCTTGGTTTCTGTTCTCGCCTACTTTCTTTTGGGTTCCTGGACTCTATCCGGTCCTTTGCTTTACGTGGCCTCCCTTTCTTTGATTCGACTTCCTCTATATTTCCCCTGCTCCTTCTCTCCACTCGCTGCTTCTTCCTATCTCTAGGTGGTCTTTGGCTTTTCCTCGTTCCACTCTGACCGCTCCCAGCGTTTCCCTCTGACTTCACGGTTACCTGCCTATTGCTTGGAGCACCTTGTCGTCAAGCAACGATGAAAAATTTAAAGGGGCTTGAAGTCTTCAGCCCTCACGCTCTCGTTACCTACTCACTGAAAGGACGTCCATCACCCTCGGGTCTTTCTTTTAATCCGGCTTTTTTCTATTTCCCGCTACAGAGCATAAGCGGGTAAAAATAAGAAAAAGTAAGGCGATCGGACAGCTTTCGATTTTCTTGGAGGGGGTTTTCTACCATCCATGCGGGCAAACAGCGCCAGAAACCAGCGCAACTGGATTGAATGATCAGCCACGTAGCTAAAGATCAAGCAACAGGCCAACCAGCAGCCGACTGCCTGGATGGAATTTATATCCCGCAGGTCAAACAACAGCTCCCGATAGCTGGTCACTAACCTGAGGTAGTTACTTCCTGGGGAAGTTGCTGCCTGAGGTAGTTACTCCCTGAGGTAGCTACTGCCTGCCACTGAGGTAGTTAATGCCTGTCACTAGCTTGAGGTTACCTGCCTGCCACTTGCTGTTTGATTTTGTCATTTGACAAGTAACATGATAAGGTATCTTGCTTTTTGTTTTGCTCGGAGGATGGCTGGAAGACGCACCCCAGATGTTATGGACTTGTGGTATTGTGGTGTGGGCTTGTGGGGGGTCAAAACTGGCATGCTTATAATAACGTCAACGCATACAGTACCACCAGCAGCCACCATATTCTGTTTAATCTCTGGCATTCCTATGCAAGCATATAAACTGCTTTTCCCAAGCTGTTGGGCCTTGAACAATTATAAACGATAATACTCACGCATGAGCACAGATGAGTGTTGATGGATTTAATGTTTTACAAGAAGGATTTTGCCTCCAAGGGTGGGTCTCCCTACAGTAGTCCTATACTCAAAGGATTAGAAGCATTTGTCTGAGGTGAGATCTGGGGAACAGGGTTGTTCAGGACGCTGCGTCCTCCGTCGGAGACGCAACGTCGAAGGGTCTGTTGCGTCGCAAGACGTTCAACGTGGAAGGTCCCTTGACCACAAGGTAGGGTCCGTTGCGTCGCACGGGCGCACGGCTTTACACTTGGTTTTCCGCCTCAGGCCAGCAAGAGCTGGGGGGTCCATCTCTCTCCTGAAGTCTAGCCCTTGCGTTGGGATCCCCATTACCGCTACCACATATTATTTATCCTCTTTCAAAACAATTTGCCCTTGTATTTCCCGCACCATGCTTTGTTCCGAGACTCCTCCCTCGGGCCTCCGCCATAACCACCCGTCACCCCGAGGATTCAGTTCGATGGCCGTTGCCACTCCTACAAAAAGTAGGCGCACCGTGAAGGGGGCGTGTGAAAGATTACCGACCCCTGACCATAATCGACATGCACTGTGCTGCGTATCGAGTGCCCTTGGTGTTCATGTTTGCGGAGGTATCTGGTATCCTTTCACACTTTTCTTTACCATCTTCCCTTCCCCCACCGTCCTTCTAGTTATCATCCCTCCTTCCCTTTCCTCCTACCTCTTTCTCCACTTATCATCTGGTCCATTTTTACGTGCTGCTCGAACTCACTCCTCTCCTTCCAAAATCCCTCTTTTCTCTTTCTTCTTCCCTCTCTTCAAAGTTCCTTCTTTTTGTCCGGTCCCGCTTTTCCCCCCTCCTTTCTCCCTCTTCCCCTCTCCCCCTCTTCGCCTTTTTCTCCCGTAACCTTCTCCTCTAACCTTTCCCCTTTCACCCTCCTTTATTCCTCCGCTGCTCCCTCTGATGTACGCACTTTTTTCCTACCGGTGCCGTTGCGTCTCACGCTTCGTTTTCCATCGCGTCTTAACTGATTTTGGCAGAAGTTCTGGACTGCGGAGTTGTCATTCTTCCAGACGCAATTAGGTTGCCATTATACTGCTCCTTTGGTTCCTCGAAAACTTACCTCCCTATTCCCTTGTTCTTTTCCTCCCGCCAGTCTTCTTAGTTCTCTTCACCCTGTCTATTCCCCCCAACTTCCTCCAGCTTACCTCCGTCGCTTTCTTTTTCCTTCCCTATCTTTTATTAAATTCATTTCCCAAAGTCCAGGGTAGGGCAAATATCTTAGGCTTTCGCGACAGCTTGTTTCCTTCTCTTGGTGCTTCTCCCTTTTTGGCCTCAGAGGGGCCTTTGACGAGTGCTTGACACGAAAACACACTGAAAACTGGACCCCAAACTTGTTGTGGGCCAAGCGTGGGCCCTGAGTTTCGTTGCTACTCAGTGTAAATTTATTGTACAATATAATTAGCTAAAGGATCCCCTAGTGGGACAAGCTTAGACCAAGGCAACATGCCCTCATCATTTATCACATCATTACCTATGGCTTACAAGCTCACTAGGATGTAGACTACTGTTACAAGCTTCTACCCAGCATATTTCCTCATTTTGGCTTTGTTTCCCTCTCTCCACCTTAAACAATTGTACACGCTTTCCTCCCTTCTCACCTCCTTCTCGTTCCTCTTCCGTGCGGTTTTTATACGCCTCCTGCATCTCTCTCTACGCTTAGCGGCCCGTTCTATGTGTCACACAAGCCGCTAGGAGGAGACTACTGTGCCAGCTTATAGGCGCATATTGCTTCATCATGACTTGTTCTATAGATCTACTTTATCTAACATACAGGTCCGGCAATTACCTCCCTCCGTTAATGGAGTTCTCGTAAACGCTCCCTTTTTCTCATACATCCCATCTCCTACCATTTTTCCCCCCCTCCCTCTCTCTTCTCCTAGGACTATGACAAGCTTATAGACGCAGATTGCCTCATCATGACTTCGTTCATGAGATCATACCTTTGCTACGGGTCATCTAGGAGTCTAAGTGGCAACCTCGGACAATGCAGATTGTCTCATTATACCTAATTACTCTTAAGAGTGGTAGACGAACCATGATTGACATCTGGCCAGATGTCAATAATGGTTAATATACGACTCTTAACGATCACCCTTGCTAGCAAGATAGCCTGAAGGCGGCTAATGTGACAAGCTCAGACAATGCAGATTGTCTCATCATACCTAATTACTGTTGCTAGAGGTAGATTAACCATTATTATTAACATCCGACCAGATATCAATAATGGTTCATATACCATTCTAAACCATGACATATGCTAGCTAGATAGTTTGAAGGCATCTCATGGGACAAGCTCAGACAATGTAGATTGTCTCATCATACCTAATTACATATGCTAGCAAGATAGCGAGGAGGAGACTGAAGTGACAAGCTTGGGCCCACTTATTTTACTGGGCCTGGAACTACCGTACATAGAGTTCCTGAGAAGCTAATGTAGTTGGTTATCACTCGACCTGGAACCTCTTTGGGTTCGCAGGCATAAGTGACCTGGGAACTCTTTGGGTAGGAATAGATGAAATTTGCCGGTAAGTGTCGAGATTGGAAGCAGTCCTACTTCCGGGTAGACCTCGGCTGGCTCTTGGATTGTTGGAGGCTCAGCGCTCAAGTCTTCTGCATTAGTGTGGCAGCGTGATATATAGATAGAGATCGTTAGTTAAATGCTTGATAGTTCTCGTACTGTTAAATTATCTGCATATGACGAAATCCTTATACAATATAATTAAATCATCATCTCACATGGGATGATAAATTAATTATGCGATTCTTATCGCATGTTTAAATAAAATGTAGTAGGCAAAGATAACAGTCGCATGCTTGATAGTTCACATACTTAAATGCTTGATAGTCCACGTAATGTTAAATTATCTGCATAGCCCGAAATCTAGGTCCCCGTCGTTACAATTTCTTGGGATTTCAATTCACAAGTTTTTTTTTTTAATAACCTTTCCCGAGGGGGGGGGGCAAGAAAAAGCTGCCGTACCGCACCTTCGCTTCGGATAGAGCCTATCCTCAAACTATATAAAAAATGAGCAAAAAATAAAGTTGTACAAAAGTTAGAGGGTTCCAAAGTTTTTTTCAACCAATAGCGGCCCAAATCTTAACTTCGCGATAATCACGTTTGGGCAACCCCATGAAAGATGTAAGAGCATAACTGGAATGGGCTATAAATGATCTTTCGAATGACCCCCTTTTAGGGGGGGGTAGGTGTGAGGTAATCGGGGTTTAGGAGGGGGGGGGGGGGGTAAAAAATCTTTTTCGACTTTATTTCCCCCCTCTTTTTGTATGAAACTTCCACAATTCCAACTCCAATCTAAATCGGACACCATATCGAAGGTGCGGTCCAAAATCTGTCTTTCTGCCCCCCCCCCCCTGACCATTCCTGTTTTAAGGTTGGGCAAGTCCCTTCAGCCATTTGGCTACCCTTGTACTGTAAAAATGAATACATTTGAATGGGAAGAACAATACACGGTGAGCAGGTAAACGTGAGAATGTATTTGAAAATATGTACATTTATATTTATACATATATGCATGTTTATATTTATAAATATATACATGAAAATATGAATACATACATACTTGGCATCCCTCTGGCTGCAAGGCTGTACAATACGTATATTTAATGAGTATCGAGGCCACGCTCAATTCATTTGAAGTTCCAGCGATTCACAACCCGTATTCATGCTCACTCATGCTTCTCCCCAGTCACCCAGTTCACCAATTTATACTTTAACTTGACCTGAATATATATATACTAACTATAAGTCTATAACTAAGTAGAAAGTAATATATAGAGAGTGACCAATTTATAAACCTACTGGTATATCCAATGGTATGTTATGTAATTGTGAATTGCTATTTCTTTTTGCGGGCACTTAACTGCCAAACTGGTCATTGCTAGCAGATACCAGTATGATTTTTCACTTTTCCAGAGTGTGTGGGCTAATACCTCATTTTGAATGATCGTAGGACTGCAAACACCAGAACAAATATCACCAATGGGAAGGATGTATCTCACATTGTCATAAATGGGCACTCCGGGAGCCGTTCAAACGGTGGACTATGCACCCCGCGTCCTAGAGGCATGTTGTTTCCTCCGATCGAGCTTTCCAGCCTCTGCATGTTATTGTTGGTGGTGGTGGTGGTGGTGGTGTTTTCAAGACATTCAAGACATTCAAAACACTCAAGACATTATAATGCCCGGGTTACTCTAGAAGGCATAACCCTGCCCTTACAAAGGCAAAGGCATAACTTGTTGGTGGTGTTGGTGGTGGTGCACTTATTGTAGTTGCAGCCCTGTAGTTACCGGTACTTAAAAGTTTCCAGGACCAGCGCCTAGACGCTCCACAAGACAGCACAACATAAACCGGTAGTATGTACGTATGTATGTTACAGTCCAGGGGTAGG
Source organism: Chlamydomonas sp. ICE-L (assembly GCA_013435795.1). NCBI lineage: Eukaryota > Viridiplantae > Chlorophyta > Chlorophyceae > Chlamydomonadales > Chlamydomonadaceae > Chlamydomonas > Chlamydomonas sp. ICE-L. The sequence goes on along the minus strand of JACBWV010000830.1, from coordinate 21,437 downwards.
CCAAATAGGCTGAAGGGACTTGCCCAACTGTTAGGAAGAGCTTTAAAAGAAAAGGCACTGATGAACTGAAACCCAAACAATCGTTTAACCGACGGGGGGCCTGAGTTCGTGCTACAGTGAAATTTTAATTCTACGATATAATTATATCATCATCTCAGCTGGGTAGACACGCAGGCACGCTCATGTACACAAATCGTGTGTAGGCTCGTGTTTAAGCTCGTGTGCAAATACTAGCGAAAGCTCGTGTACAAGCTCGCGGGCAAATTCGGGTTCAAGCTCGCGTACAAGCTCGTGTGAAAAATCGTGTGCAAGCTCGTGTGCAAATTCGTGTACAAGCACGTGTGCAAATACGTGTAAAGATCGTGTACAAGCTCGCGGTCAAATTCGTGTCCAAGCTTGCGTACAAGCTCGAGTGAAAAATCGTGTATAAACTCGTGTGCAAGCTCGTTTATAATCTTGTGTTGCAAATTCGTGTACAAATTCGTGTGCAGCTCGTGGGTAAATGCGGTGGACGAGCTCGTGTTCAAATTCGTGTTTCGTAAAATGCATACAGTATTACATTGAGCGACCAAGCCACTTACCGACTGCAGCCACCTGCAAGCAGCATTCCCTATTGGAATGCTGAAGCGAAGGTAATGATCCCCGTTTGTCTTGTTTTCCGCTTTTGCCTGTGCTCCGCATGGAAGACCCCTGTTGCAGTTAACGGTGGGGCAGGACTGTGCTGCGCCAGGGGGACTACGACAATCCCTTTTGGGGTGGATCCGAGGAAGTGACGCCCTCCACAGCAATCAAGCTGATGTCTCACCACCATGGTAACCTCGCACATGTGCTTACATAATAATTCTTTCATCTCTCCGGTAGTCAGGTGCCTTGCAACTTGTGGAGTTCTGGTACTTTCCAAGCAGCAAAGACTCGAAAAGCCAAGTGTGTCCTACCTCAGTATGGTTCGTATGCCGAACGAGGTATTTCAGAAAGTCAGAAAACTTGACACTGCCTCCAGATTCTTGGTTAATCCGATGATCACTCAGTCAGACAGACTGTCATTTATCACTACTACGGCAATTCCAGGCGAATCCTCCTGTCTGGTCAACGACTGACCCAGTGTAAAAATCGGTTTGTTGGTGAAATGGTGAATTGGCGATCACATCAAAGCTTTACATTTAATTTAACCCCAAGATGGTGCCTGCGAGGTTTCGACCTCGCAAGGGCAAATTGCGATTATTGAGCAGCTGCGCGCAGCTCAAATCCTCCAACCGTCCAAGAACACGGTCATGAACAACCCTATCGGATATTTGTCAACCAGGCTCGACCTCAACACTCAACACTGCTTCGATTTAAGGGCGGCCAAGACCCCGGGCCCAGACCCCCGCCCCCCCCCCACGCATGGGTGGTCTGGGCCGCCCTTCAATACGGTAATTCAAGTCTTACGATTTCCTTCACCATGTGACTGCGTGAGTCCCTTCTATACCACATATATTTAAGGGCACCTGGAGGTGTGTCCCGAATGAAAAGACCAGAGTTCTGAATTAAATCGATTTAATCCGTTTAAATTAATCTGATTTATTGTTGAGTTATTTTAATTAAATTTATTAAATTATATTCAATTGTATTCAATTAAATTTAATTGGATTTGATCGAATTGAATGCATATAATTGATTTTGATTTATAAATTTGAATTGGATTGCACTGTTATTTATTGGATTTAATTGAATTGCATTTTATCGATGGATGTTGTAGGCATTGTTGACTACAAAGTAACGAAAAATTGACAGTTTGCAGGGTTGTAGATTTGTATGCAGTATTGAACGTGTCTGTACTGTTATGCAATGCATGTATGTAGATGGGTTTATTTGTAGGAATTTGATGCACAAAAATGATACCAATCGGAAGTCTGATTGATTTAAGGGAATTTGTACGAGGTATTGCATGTTTAGGCCCCTGCCCAGACCTGAACGGTACGGACCGTTCCGGCAGTTCGTGGCCGCCAGACTGCCACGCTGGCGGATGTTGGGTACTTGGGTCCGCGTCTCCGGTGGCGAGCAGCCTTAGCGGCCGGGGCCATATAATGATCGTAATCATCTTCTAGTTGAGCCTTCGTAGTCTCATTGCAAGCGAAGAAGGCGAGCAGCCTTAAGGCTGCACACTCCCCTTCTACCACTGACCGAGCTCAGCTAGCTAGGTCAAAATGATATTGGCCGTACCACTCCAATGACTCAAGAAGGGCTGACCAAGAAAGCTCATCATGCGAGGGATACAGAATGTTCAGGCGAGTCAACGTTTTTTCTTTCAGCTTTCTGCATGTCTGGCTGCGTAGCAAAAGTTGCGACGCAAGCCTGGTTTCGGGATTGCGGCGTAGCACAGAACAGGGCGGAGAGCGAAGCGCGGAGGTTGGGGCCGGGCCGGGCCGGGCCGGGCCGGGCCGGGCAGCGCAGTTCGGGACAGCCCGTCGCACTGGGGTCGCACCGAGTCACTCAATTTGCGACGCGTCGCAAAAACAAATGATGACGCACTGGAACTCGGGAGAGTTTGACTAAAAACTATATGATATGACCATGTCACATCACATGGAACATACCGATACCAAATCATGTATTCATGTAAGTTCAAGTTCAAGTATTCATGCAACATACCAATGTACAGCATGGTACCTTTTGGGTAGAGGGATTGCTGCCCTGAATATTGCTAGGAACCGCAAAGACGGTTGGAGCAAGGATTTGATGCCCTTGAGAGTTATATATTTTCTTTGAAGAATCCCAGGATGAATCTCTGGCCACCAATTTACATGGAGGCGTGGGACCTTCGAAACTGAAACCAGTTAACTGGAACAAAGTGGAGAAGGTCCTGTTCTCCAACACCCCAACAGCCATATTTTACTTAACTACAGTACCAACTCGTCAGATAGCCACATTACATTACATTACATTACATTACATTACATTACATTACATTACATTACATTACATTACATTACATTACATTACATTACATTACATTACATTACATTACATTACATTACATGTTAAAGTCTACTTGACACCGCGAGGGTGTATGAGACTCTGTGCTTTAAACAAAAAGAAACATATATATGAAAGCTCTGGATAACGAGGAAGGAAGTAAGAATGCTGAGTGCCATACGCGAATATCCTCATTATGGGATAGAGTGTGGTCAACCTGAGAAGTGTTGTGAGGTCGGCAGTGAACCAATCGGACATATGATCCAGATATCTGATTGGTACACTGCCGACGTCATAACAAGAAGCCTTCTTTCCTCATCAGAGACCTTCCTCATAAAGTGGTTCGTAGTATGGCTAAATTCAAAACTTCCTCCCACTTCTTGAAGGAGGGAACTGATAGATGGAAACGACCGTAGTGCCTCGGAATGATCGGGCGTGTCAACTATATGATGCTAGAACCGTTGATGATGAACATCATCGTGACCTTTTGGGATGCACTGTCGAAGGCTTGGTGAATACGAGAATTAAGTATCAGAACCTGATTTCCCAATCTGAGAGCTAAATGATTCCTCTACATTATCTGTTGTGCAATCCAGAAGTGGAAGGTCCCAAGTTCAAGTTCTAGTTTAAGATAAAATTGGTGCGCGGTCGTGCGAGTTGTACTCCGTGTACCATCAATGTATGGAGAGATTGGATCAAAGCTATTTTGATAAGAATGCTATATTTTACAATTGTTCCTATCAACGAATTCCTTTTCTGTAATTAGTTGTACTGGCCGACGATGGCGAGCTGCCAATTTCTGGCTGGAGCCATGTAAACAATTTAAAGTTAAAGTGAGGGTACAAGGTCCAGGCATCATTGAATCATTTAATATGAAAGTTTGGTGAGTATTCTACAGGTGTCCCCTCCCCCACGGTGACTACTGCTAGTTCCGGCTTACGCGGGGGTGTCCCTCATCTCACGTCCTGTGAGTGACTGCATTACACGGATGTAACAATTTCAATTTCAATTTTCCTCCCCGAACTGACAGAAATGACCTTATTCAGGCCCCAGGGGGATGGTAGGATCAGGCCCAAAATCCTCCACCAGGGGGATGATAGCCCCCCCCCCCCCCCCCCCCCCCCCCTATTGGTGGTTGGCCCCAGCGAAAGCAAACGGGCTGGATACCTCAACCTCATGCCTCGTACCAAGGCGTACTAATTATTTATATATTTATTCAGACCCCAGGTTGCCCCAGGTGCACTTGTAGGAGTCAAAAATGTCAGGTTATAAATACGGGCCGTTGAAGGCAGATTGATAGACCTGGGCGCGGGGTGGGTTGGGTCTGGGTTGGAGTTTGGGGATGCGGGGTGGGGGCTGGTGGGGGGGTAAGAATAAAGTTGTCAGTCCGCATCATCGGAAGTTGTTATATTTACCCTTGACCCCCCCCCCCCCCCCCCCCCCCCCCCCCCCTCCTCATTGAGGCCCCATAACCGGACACACGAGCAGTAACACGTAGCGCACGGGGGGTCCATAAGCACCATCAAGCTCGTCAAGACCTTTCCAACCATGCAAGTCGTCCGCCGTCAACACACATACAGTTGAATGGGCAGAAAAATACACCGCGAGCAGTGAAAACGTGAGCCCAAGAAAAACACACGTGGTCTATCACGCTTCATGCCTCCAGCACGTAAAATGAGAAGCAATTGTCTGGCCGCAACAGTGTGCATGCTCCTTGCGATGAAACATGAGCCCAACAAAACAACGTACATGCTTGGTATATCAGGCATCATGCCTTCAGCACGTAACCTGAAAGCAATTGTCTGGCCGCAACAGTGTGCATGCTCCTTGCGATGAAACACGAGCCAACAAAAACCACACGTACATGCTTGGTCTATCAGGCGTCATGCCTTCAGCACGTAACCTGAAAAAGCAATTGTCCGGCCGCAACAGTGTGCGAGCTACTTGCAATACATCCTCCGCTGTCACCGCCTCTATAGCCTCCATCTCCTATTGATTTCCTTATAGGAACCATACTCTACGTGGTAGGATGACAGTGAGCGAGGCCAAGCCCTGAGTTGGGCAGTAGAGGAAGCTGGTTAGCAGTTGGGTTTAAGCGGTTGAGGTTTAGGGTGTTTAGGAAAAGCGAGCCAGCCCTGAATCGGGCAGTAGAGGAAGCTGGTTAGCACTTGGGTTTAAGTGGCTGAGGTTTAGGTGGTTTAGGTGGTTTAGGAAAAGCGAGCCAGCCCTGAGTTGGACAGAAGGGGTAAGCTGGTCAGCACTCAGGTCAAGGGTGATTTAGGTTTATGGGTTAAGGTGGTTAAGGTGGTTTCAGGCTTAGGAGGTTAAGGTGTTAAGGCGGTTTAGGCTTAGGAGGTGAAGGTGGTTAAGGTGGTTTAGGTGGTTGAGGAAAAGAAGTGCTGACAAGCTAAGTGCTGACCAGCTTCCCCTTACCCGAGTTGGACTGCAACAAGGGATAACAATCCACCGCGCGCAAAGGAAAACAAACAGATTGTTCACCGTTCACATTTCACAGTTACTGTTGTTTTTACTGCCGAAGACGGCAAGCAGCCAAATTGCTGGCTGAAGCTATGCAACCAAGTTCAAGTTCAGTTTCCTTTACCTAAGATACCTACTGCAACAAGGATAACAATCCACCGAAGACCACCTAAGTTTTTAGTGGTGCAGAAAAGGGTGCCGCAAACGGTCAAGGACCCCTTAAATTCCCCTTCCCTGACCTGGACTGCAACAAGGAGAACAATCCACCTACGACCACCTAAGTTTTCAGTGGTTGCACAAACTCAGGGCCCCCATCGGTAAAACGATTGTTGGGGTTCAGTTCATCAGTGCCTTTTCTTTTTAAGCCCTTCCTATCAAGGTTGGGCAAGTCCCTTTAGCCTATTTGGCCTACCCCTGGACTGTAACATGCATACACATACAGTGGTGCAGAAATGGGTGCCGAGGACGGTCAAGGACCCCCAAAATTTTCCTTACCTGATTTGGACTGCAACAAGGATAACAGTCCACTGAAGACAACCTACATTTTCAGTGGTGCAGAAAAGGGTGCAGAGGACGGTCAAGGACCCCAAAATTTCCCTTACCTGACCTGGACTGCAACATGGATAACAATCCATCGCGTGCAAGGGAGAATAAAAACATTGTTCTCATTTACATTTCCCCGGTAAATTTAGTTGTACTGCTAAAGACAGTGAGCAGCCAAATTGCTAGCTGAAGCTATGTAACCAAGTTTGATTTCCCCCAACCTGAGTTGGACTGCAGCAAGGATAACAATCCAGTGCGTGTGCTCTTCTTCACACGAGCTAGTTCAGGCCTATAACAACAACAACATCAACAACAACAACGACTGGTAAACCAACATAGCCTAATGACAATCCTCCCCTCACCTGAATTGGACTGCAGCAAGGATAACAGTCCAGCACGTGCGCTCTTCTTTACACGAGCTAGTTCAGGCCTATAACAACAACAACAACAACGACGACGACGACGACTGGTAAACCAACATAGCCTAATGACAATCCTCCCCTCACCTGAATTGGACTGCAGCAAGGATAACAGTCCAGCACGTGCGCTCTTCTTTACCACGAGCTAGTTCAGGCCTATAACAACAACAACAACAACGACGACGACGACGACTGGTAAACCAACATAGCCTAATGACAATCCTCCCCTCACCTGAATTGGACTGCAGCAAGGATAACAGTCCAGCACGTGCGCTCTTCTTTACACGAGCTAGTTCAGGCCTATAACAACAACAACAACAACGACGACGACGACTGGTAAACCAACATAGCCTAATGACAATCCTCCCCTCACCTGAATTGGACTGCAGCAAGGATAACAGTCCAGCACGTGCGCTCTTCTTCACACGAGCTAGTTCAGCCTCGGTCGGCCCATCCTGCTTGATAAGCTCGTCTGGCCCATCAGATAGCTTCTCTGTAGCTTCCAGGCTGTACCCTGCAAGGGCAGAGGAGTGTTTGTGGGGTGTGTGTTTTGGTGGAGGGAGACAGTGTCCAGCAGCCCATTCTGCTTGATAAGCTCGACCTGGCCCATCAGCAGCTTCTGTGTAGCTGCCAGGCTGTACCCTGTGCATGGACAGGAGCGGGGGGAGGGAGTGTTTGTAGAGGGTGTGTTTGTGGAGGGAGTGTTTGTCTGTAAAGGGAGAGAGTGTCCAGCAGCCCATCCTGCTCGATAAGCTCGATCTGGCCCATCAGCAGCTTCTCCGTACCTTTCTGGTAGTACCCTGCAAGGACAGAGGAGGGGAGTGGAGGGAGTGTTTGTGGAGGTGTGTTTGTCTGTAGAGGGAGACAGTGTTCTGCAGCCCATCCTGCTCGATCTGGCCCATCAGCAGCTTCTCCAAATATTCCAGGCTGCACCCTATGCAAGGACAGAGGTGTGAAGTTGAGGGAGTGTTTGTCACTTTTTTCCGACATCAGGTCGCCATTCAGTCGCTGCATGGCGACGCATGGGTCTGACTAAAGTTAGCAGAAATGCCCCCCCCAAACCCCACCGCTCCACGCTTTGCGCTCTGCGGGGTTTGGGGGGCAGCGCGTCGCACCGGGGTGGCACCGAGTCGCTCAATTTGCGACGCGCCGCTCTCAAAGTAAACAGTAGGTGTAGTGTTTGTGTACAGGCCTGCAGCCCATCCTACTGATTTCAACAACTGTTTCGTATCAGCCCATCCAGATAATTTAAAATTAATACCACTGAAGGTTTGGAACTTTAGGGGTAGTTGAATAGGCTCACTACAGTCATTTAGGCACTCTGGCCTATCCGACTACCCCAGTATTGTGACATCCATCCATCCATCCATCTATACGATCATCCATTCGCCCATCCATCCATCTGACTAGCCATCCATCTACCCACATTCATCCATACACACATTGCATCCCTTGCTTGGGCACGCCAGTCAGCAGTACACACATTGCATCCCTTGCTTGGGCACGCCAGTCAGCAGTACACACATCTTGCTGGGACACGCCAGCCAGCAGTACACACATTACTCCCTTGCTTTGGGCAACGCCAGACAACATTACAAACATTGCTTGGGCACGCATCAGCAGTACACACATTGCTTGTGCACGACAGTTCAGCTACACACTTTGCAATCCCTTGCTAGGGCAACGCCAGTCCGCAGTAGCAACATTGCTTGTCACGCCGGTCACAGTACACCATTGCAATCCTTGCTTGGGCAAGCCAGTCACAGTACCACATGCTTGGGCACGCCAGTCAGCAGAACACACATTGCTTGGGCACGCCAGTCAGCAGTACACACATTGCTTGGGCACGCCAGTCAGCAGTACACACATTGCTTGGGCACACCAGTCAGCAGTACACACATTTCTTAGGCACGCCAATCAGCAGGACACACATTGCATACCTTGCTTGGGCACGCCAGTCAGCAGTACACACATTGCTTGGGCACGCCAGTCAGCAGTACACACATTGGCTTGGGCACGCCAGTCCATCAGGACCCACATTGGCTTTGGGCCTCGCCATTCAGCAGTAGCACACATTTCTAGGCACGCCAGTCAGCAGGACACACATTGCTTGGGACGCCAGTCACAGGACACACACTGCTTGGGGCCCGCCAGTCACAGGAACACATTTCATCCTTTGCAAATTGCATCCTTGCTTGGCACGCCGTCACAGTACACACATTGCTTGGGCACCCTAGTCAGAAGTAACACACATGCAATCCCTTGCTTGGGCACGCGCAGTCAGCGTACACACATGCTGCACGCCAGTCAGCAGTACACAACATTGCATCCCTTGCATGGGCAACGCCAGTCAGCAAGTACACCACAGTGCTTGGGCAACGCCAGGCAGCAGTAGTACACACATGCTTGGCACGCCAGTCAGCAGTACACACATTTGGCCATCCCTTTCTTGGAACGCCAGTCAGCAGTACACACATTGCATCCCTTGCTTGGGCACGCCAGTCAGCAGTACATACAGACACACTGCATCAGGGCCTTCCCTTGCTTGGGCACGCCAGTCAGCAGTACACACGTGCTTGGCTAGCCAGCCATCAGTACACACATTGCATCCCTTGCTTTGGCACGTCAGTCAGCAGTACAAACACATTGCTTGGCACGCCAGTTCACAGTACACACATTGCAAAGCCCTTGCTAGGGCCCCCAGTCCACAGTACACCCATTGATTTGGGCACGCCAGTCACAGTCACACTGGCATCCTTGCTTGGGCAACGCCAGTCAGCATACACACAGGCTTGGCACCGCCAGCATACAGGAACCACACAATGGCATCCCTTGCGTGGCACGCCAGTCAGCCGTACACACAGTGCTTGGGCACGCCTCAGCAGTACCCCGATTGCTTGGCACGGCCAGTCAGCATCACAAACATTTTGCACCTCCCTTGCTTGGGGCAACGCCATCGCATACACACATTGCAAATCCCTGCTTGGCACTCCAGTCAGGCAGTACACACTTGCTTGGGCACGCCAGTCACAGTACAACACATTGCTTGGGCAGCCCAGTCACAGTACACACATGCTTGGGCACGCCAGCAAGCAGGTACACACATTGCACCCTTCTGGGCAAGCCATCAGCAGTACACACATTGCTTGGAACGCCAGTCAGCATCACACTTCATCCCTTGCTAGGGCACGCCATCACAGTACACACATTGCTTGGTCACCCAGTCAGCATACACACATTGCTCCCTTGCTGGGCACGCATCAGCAGTACCCCACATGCTTGGGCTCGCCGTCAGCAGTACACACATGCAAAATCCCTTGCTTGGGCACGCCAGTCAAGCATACAACACCACATTGCTTGGGCTCGCCAGTCACAGTACAAACACAACATGCTTGGGCCGCCAGTCGCAGTACACCATTGCTTGGCACGCCAGTCAGCAGTCCACACATTGCTTGGGCACTCCATCAGCAGCGTACAACACATTGCTTGGGCACGCCGTCAGCAGATACACACATTGCATCCCTTGCTTGGGCAACGCCATTCAGCAGTACACACACGTGCTTGGGCACGCCATCCAGCAGTACACACTTGCTTGGCCCGCCAGTCGTAGGAACACACATTGCAATCCTTGCTTGGGCACGCCCAAAGTCAGCAGTACCACAATTGCATCCCTTGCTTGGGGCACGCCATAGCAGTACAACACATATGCTTTTGCACGCCAGTCAGCAGTACACACATTGCTCCCTTGCTTGGGCACCCAGTCGCATTACACAAACAGTGCTTGCATGCAGCACATACACCCAGTGCCTTGGGCCCGCCAGTCAGCAGACACACATTGCTGGGCACTGCCAGTCAGCAGTATAACACATTGTAATCCTTGCTTGGGGCACGCCAGTCAGCAAGTACACACATTTCATCCTTCTTGGGCACGCATCAGCAGTACAACACATTGCTTGGGCACGCAGTCAGCAGTACAAACACACACATTGCGCATCCCTTGCTTGGGCACGCCGTCAGCGTACCACATTCTTGGGGCACGCAGTCAGCAGTAAACACCTGGCATCCCTTGCTTGGCAGCCAGTCAGCATACACACATTGCTTTGGCCCCATTAGCAGTACACACATGGCATCCCGTGTTGGGCAACCAGTCCGCAGTACACCATTGCTTGGGCGCGCCCATGCACATACACACATTTGCTTGGGCACGCCAGCCCATTATAACACTTGTAATCTTGCTTGGGCACGCCAGTCAGCAGTAACACCATTGCATCCCTTGCTTGGGCACGCCAGTCATCAGTACACACGGCTTGGCCACGCCAGTCGCGTACAACACATTTCATCCCTTGCTTGGGCACGCCAGTCAGCAGTACGAACATTGCTTGGGCACGCCAGTCAGCAGTAAACACATTGCATCCTTGCTTGGGCACGCCAGTCAGCAGTACACACATTGCTTTGGCACGCCAGTTAGCAGTACACACATTGCAATCCCTTGCTGGGCATCCAGTCAGCAGTACACACATTGCCGGGGGCCGCGCAGTCCGCAGTACACACATTGTTCGACTCGCCAGTCAGCAGTACAACATCATTGCTAACTGGCACGCCAGTCAGCAGTACACACATTGCTTGGGCACTACAGTCAGCAGTACCCATGGCTTTGGGCACGCCGTCAGCAGACTCACATTGCTTGGGCACGCCAGTCAGCAGTACACACATGCAATCCCTTGCTTGGGCACGCCAGTCAGCAAGTACAACACACAACAGTGCTTGGGCACGCCGTCAGCAGTACACACATTGCTTGGGCACGTTCCAGTCAGCGTACACACATTCTTGGGCACGCCAGTCGCATACCCACATTGCTTTGGCACGCCAGTCAGCAGTAACACACTTGCATCCCTTGCGTGCACGCCAGTCAGCAGTACACACAGTGCTGGGGGCACACCAGTCAGCTTACACACATTTCGTAGGCACGCCAGTAGCAGGACCACATTGGCATACCTGTTGGGCACGCCAGTCAGCAGTACACACATTGCTTGGGCACGCCAGCCAGCAGTACACACATGCTTGGGCACGCCAGTCGCAGTACCACATTGCTTGGGCACGCAGTCCGCAGTAAACAAACCCATTTCGTAGGCCCGCCATCGCAGGACACACATTGCTTGGGCACGCCAGTCAGCAGTACACACATTGCTTGGGCACGCCAGTCAGCAGTACACACATTGCATCCCTTGCTTGGGCACGCCAGTCAGCAGTACACACATTGCTTGGGCACGCCAGTCAGCAGTACACACATTGCATCCCTTGCTTGGGCACGCCAGTCAGCAGTACACACATTGCTTGGGCACACCCCGCTTCAGCGTACACACCTTGCATTCCTTGCTTGGCACGCCAGTCAGCAGTACACACATTGCTTGGCACCCCAGTCAGCATACAGCACAGTGCTTGGGCACAGCCAGTCAGCAGGACACAATTGCTCCCTGCCCCCTTGGGCACTCCAGTCAGCAGTCACACATGCTTGGGCATGCCAGTCAGCAGACAACACATTGCTTGGGCACGCCATTAGCATACAAACATTGTATCCCTTGCTGGCACGCCAGTCAGCATCACCAATTGCAAGATCCCTTGCTTGGCGCCAGTCAGCAGTACAACACAGTTGCTTGGGCACGCCAGTCAGCCTGTAAACACATTGTTTCTTGGGCACGCCAGTCGCAGTACCACATTGCTTGGGCACGCCACCTCAGTACACACATTGCGCCCTTGCTTGGGGCACGCCAGTCAGCAAGTACACACATTGCTTGGGAACGCAGTCAGCATTACACACATTGCATCCCTTGCTAGGCACGCAGTCAGCAGTACACACACAGGCTTGGGCACGCCAGTCGCAGTAACACACATTGCATCCTTGCTTGGACACGCCAGTCAGCATTACAACACATTGCTTGGGCTCGCCAGTCAGCAGTACACACATTGGCAAATCCCTTGCTTTGGGCAACAGCCAGTCAGCAGTACACACTTGCTTTGGCTCGCCAGTCCAGCATTACACACTTGCTTGGGCAAACGCCAGTCAGCAGTACATACACACATTGCTTGGGCACGCCAGTCAGCAGTACAACCCAGTGCTTGGGCTCGCCAGTCCGCAGTACACACATTGTTTGGGCACGCAGTCGCAGTACACCATTGCATCCCTTGGCTTGGGCACGCCAGTCAGCAGTACACACAGTGCTTGGGAACGCCAGTCAGCAGTACACACATTGCTTGGGCACGCCAGTCAGCAGGACACACATTGCAATCCTTGCTTGGGCACGCCAGTCAGCAGTACACACATTGCATCCCTTGCAGTCACGCCTAGTCAGCAGTAAGCACACTTCTTGGGCAACGCAGTCAGCAGTACACACATGTGCATCCCTTGCTGGGCACCCAGTCAGCAGTACGCACATTGCTTGGGCCGCCAGTCAGAGGCAGTACACACATTGCATCCCTTGCTTGGGCAACCCAGTCCGCGTAACACACAGTGACTTGGGCAACGCCAGTCAGTAAAGTACACCATGCTTGGCATGCCGTCAGCAGTAACACACAGTGCTTTGGGCACGCCGTCCGCATTCACACATTGCTTGGGCCGATAGTCAGCAGTATACACTTGTAATCCTTGCTTGGGCAACGCCAGTCCCTACAACCATGCATCCCTTCTTGGCACGCCAGTCACAGTACAACACATTGCTTGGGCACGCCAGTCAGCAGTACACACATTGCATCCCTTGCTTGGCACGCCAGTCATCAGCAACAACACATTGCTTGGGCACGCCAGTCAGCAGTAAACACATTGCATCTCTTGCTTGGGCACGCCAGTCAGCAGTACACACATTGCTTTGGCACACCAGTTAGCAGTACACACATTGCATCCCTTGCTTGGGCACGCCAGTCAGCAGTACACACATTGCTTGGGGCTCCAGTCAGCAGTACACACATTGCTTGGGCACGCCAGTCAGCAGTACACACATTGCTTGGGCACGCCAGTCAGCAGTACACACATTGCTTTGGCACGCCAGTCAGCAGTACACACATTGCTTGGGCACGCCAGTCAGCAGTACACACATTGCTTGGGCACGCCAGTCAGCAGTACACACATTGCATCCCTTGCTTGGGCACGCCAGTCAGCAGTACACACATTGCTTGGGCACACCAGTCATCATACACACAGTGCTTGGCACGACAAATCCATTCAGCCAGTACCACATTGCTTTGGGCAACGCCAGTCGCAGTATACCATGCCAATCCTTGCTTGGGCACGCCAGTCAGCAGTACACACATTGCATCCGCTGCTTTGGGCACGCATCAAGCAGTACACACATTGCTTTTTGGGCACGCCAGTCAGCAGTACACACATTGCATCCCTTGCTTGGGCACGCAGTCAGCAGTAAACACAGTGCTTGGGGCACGGCCACGTCATATACACACAGTGCTTGGGCATGCCATTCAGCATTACAACACACAGTGCTTGGGCACGCCAGTTCAGCATACCCACCCTTGCTTGGGCGCGGCCGTCAGCCGTAGAAACAACATTGTAATCCTGCTTTGGGCACGCCAGTCAGCGTACCCACATTGTATCCCTGCTTGGCACGCAGTCAGCATGACGACACATTGCTTGGGCAGCCATCATCAGGACACACTGGCATCCCTTGCTTGGGCACGCCAGTCAGCAGTACACACTTGTTTGGGCAACGCCAGTCAGCAGTAACACTTTGCCTCCCTTGCTTGGGGCACGCAAGTCGCATTACACACATTGCTTTGGCAAACGCCAGTTAGCGTACACACATTGCATCCCTTGCTGGGCAAAGCCAGTCACAGACACACAGTGCTTGGGGCTCGCCAGTCACAGTACACACAATGCGTGGGCTCGCCTCAGCAGTACACACATTGCTTGGCACGCAGTCAGCAGTACACCATTGCTTGGACGAAAGTCCAGCAGTACACACATTGCTTGGCACGCCAGTCAGCAAGTACAACATTGCTTGGGCAAACGCCAGTCAGGAGTACACACATTGCACAATCCCTTGCCTTGGGCACGACCAGTCAGCAGTACCACACATTGCGTGGGCACGCCAGTCCAGCAGACACACATTGCTTGGCACGCAGTCAGCATACACACATTTGCTTGGGCACGCCAGTCCGCCCAAGTTAAAAAAATTTACCCATTGCAATCCGTGCTTGGCACGCCATCAGCAGTACACACATTGCTTTGGCACCCAGTCAGCAGTACACACACATTGCATCCCTTGCGTGGGCACGCCAGTCAGCTTACACAACATTGCTTGGGCACGCCAGCCAGCATTAACACCATTGCAAATCCCTTGCTTGGGAACGCCAGTCAGCAGTACACACATTGCTTGGGCACGCCAGTCAGCAGTACACACATTGCATCCCTTGCTAGGGCACGCCAGTCAGCAGTACACACATTGCTTGGTCACGCCCAGTTCAGCAGTACCCAACTTGCATCCCTTCTGGGCAACGCCAGTCAGCAGTACCACTTGCTTGGGCCAGCCAGTCCAGCAGTACACACATTGCTTGGGCACGCCAGTCAGCAGACACACATTGCTTGGCAGGGCCAGTAACAGACCACTGCCTGGGCACGCCAAGTCAGCAGTAACACATTGCATCCCTTGCTTGGCCCGCCAGTCAGCAGTACACCATTCTTTGGCAACCAGTTAGCAGTACACACATGCATCCCTTGCTGGGCACGCAGTCAGCAGTACACACATTGTTTGGGGCACGCGCAGTCAGCAGACACCATTGCTTTGGCTCGCCAGTCAGCAGTACAACACATTGCTGGGCACGGCCAGTCGCATACACACATTGCTTGGGCACGCCAGTCAGCATACACACATTGCTTTAGCGACGCCGTACAGCAGTACCCACATTGCATCCCTTGCTTGGGCACGCCAGTCAGCAGTACACACATTGCTTGGGCCCACCAGTCAGCAGTACACACATTTCTTCTAGGTACGTCATTCAGCAGGACACACGCTTGCATACCTGCTTGGGCACGCCAGCAGCAGTACACCACAATTGCTTGGGCACGCCATTCAGCAGGACACACTTGCTTGGCACGCCAGTCACAGTCACACATTTCTAGGCACGCCAGCAGCAGGACACACATTGCGTGGGCACGCCCGTCAGCCAGGACCCATTGCATCCCTTGCCTTGGCAACGCCATCAGCATTACACACATTGTCTTGGGCACGCCATCAGCAGTACACCCAGTCATTCCTTGCTTGGGCACGCCAGTCAGCAGTACAAAACGCATTGCGTGGGCAACGCCAGTCAGCGTACAACAGACATTGCTGGCACGCCAGTCAGCTGACAACACATGCGTACCACCTTGCTTGGGCACGCCAGTCCAGCATACACACATTGCTTGGGCCATGCCAGTCAGCAGTACACACATTGCTTGGGCACGCCAGTCAGCAGTACACACATTTGCTCCCTTTCTGTGGGGCCCGCCGTCAGCAGTACACCATTGCTTGTGTAACGCCAGTCAGCAGTAACACCATGCGTGGCACGCCAGTCAGCAGTAACACATTGCTTGGTCCACGCCAGTCAGCATACCCATTGCTTGGCACGCATCACAAGTACACACAGTTGCAATCCCTTGCTTAGGCACGCAGTCAGCAGTCCACAGTGCTTGGCACGCCAGTCCGGCAGTACACACATTCATCCTGTGCTTGGGCACGCCAGTCAGAGCAGTACACACATTGCCTTGGCACGCCATCAGCAGGCCAGCATTGCCATCCCCTGCTTGGGCACGCCAGTCCAGCAGTACAACAACACTTGTTTGGTCACGCCAGTCAGCATTTAGCACACAGTGCATCCCTGCTTGGGCACGCCATCTAGCAGTACACACATTGCTTGGGCCGCCAGTCAGCAGTACACACATTGCTTGGCACGCCAGTCAGCATTACACACAGTGCTTTTGCACGCCGCTCATTACACACATGTGCATCCTTGCTTGGTCACGCAGTCAGCAGTACACACATTCTTGGGGGCCGCCAAGCAAGCAGGCCACACATTGGCATCCCTGCCTTGGGCACGCAGTCCAGCAGTAACACATTGCTTGGGCACGCCAGTCAGCAGTACACACATTGCATCCCTTGCTTGGGCACGCCAGTCAGCAGTACACACATTGCTTGGGCACGCCAGTCAGCAGTACACACATTGCTTGGGCACGCCAGTCAGCAGAACACACATTGCTTGGGAACGCCAGTCAGCAGTACACACGTTGCTTGGGCATGCCAGTCAGCAGTACACACATTGCATCCCTTGCTTGGGCACGCCAGTCAGCAGTACACACATTGCTTGGGCACGCCAGTCAGCAGTACACACATTGCATCCCTTGCTTGGGCACGCCAGTCAGCAGTACACACATTGCTTGGGCACGCCAGTCAGCAGTACACACATTGCATCCCTTGCTTGGGCACCAGTCAGCAGTACACACATTGCTTGGGAACGCCAGTGCACATACACACAATTGCCTTGGGCCGCAGTCAGCAAGTATCACACATTGCTTGGGCACGCCAGTCAGCAGTTACCCACATTGCATCCTTGCTTGGCAACGCAGTCAGCAGTACACACATTGCTTGGGCACGCCAAACAGCAGAACAAACATGGCTTGGGCACGCCAGTCAGCAGAACACAATTGCATACCTTGCTTGGGCACGCCAGTCAGTAGTACACACATTGCTTGGCAGCCAGGCGCAGTACCCACATTGCATCCCTTGCTTGGGAACGCCAGTCAGCAGTACACACATTGCTTGGGCACACCAGTCAGCAGTACACACATTTCTTAGGCACGCCAATGAGCAGGACACACATTGCATACCATGCTTAGGCACGCCAGTCAGCAGTACACACATTGCTTGGGCATGCCAATCAGCAGTACACACGTTGCATCCCTTGCTTGGGCACGCAAGTCAGCAGTACACACATTGCTTGGGCACACCAGTCAGCAGTACACATTTCTTAGGCACGCCAATGAGCAGGACACACATTGCCTGCCTTGCTTGGGCACGCCAGTCAGCAGTACACACATTGCTTGGGCACGCCAGTCAGCATACCACCGTGCACTCCTTGCCTTGGGCACGCCAGCATCAGTACACACATTGCAAATCCCTTGCTTGGGCCTCCAGTCAGCAAGTACACACATGCATCCCTCGCTTGGGCACGCCAGTCAGCAGTACACACATTGCTTGGGCACGCCAGCCAGCAGTACACACATTGCATCCCTTGCTTGGGAACTCCAGTCAGCAGTACACACATTCCTTGGGCACGCCAGTCAGCAGTACACACATTGCATCCCTTGCTTGGGCACGCCAGTCAGCAGCCCACACATTGCATCCCTTGCTTATGCACGCCAGTCAGCAGTATACACATTTCTTGACACTCCAGTCACAGAACACACTTGCATCCCTTGCTTGGCGACGCCATCAGCAGTACACACATTTGCTTGGGCACCCCATCAGCCAGTAACAATTGCATCCCGTGCTAGGGCACGCCAGTCAGCAGTACACACATTGCTGGGCACGGCCAGTTCTGCGTACACACATTGCCAATCCCGTGCTTGGGCACGCCAGTCAGCAGTACACCTTGCTTGGGCACGCCAGTCAGCAGTACACACATTGCATCCCTTGCTTGGGCACGCCAGTCAGCAGTACACACATTGCTTTGGGCTCGCAGGCAGCAGTACCACATTGCTTGGTCAACCCGCCATCACAGTACACAACAGGGCTTGGCATCGCCAGTCAGCAGACACACATTGCTTGGCTCGCCCAGTCAGCAGTACAACACTTGCTTGGGGCCACGCCAAGTCAGCATACACACATTGCATCCCTTGCTTGGCACGCCAGTCCGCAGTACACACACAGTGCTTGGGAACGCCAGTCGCGTACACCATGCTTGGCACGCCAGTCAGCAGGACACACATTGCATCCTTGCGTGGGCACGCCAGTCAAGCAGACACACATTTGCATCCCTGCTAGAGCCACGCCAGTCCAAGCAGTACACACTTGCTTGGGCCCCGTCACGGTACACACATTGCATCCATCCCTTGCTTGGGCACGCCAGTCAGCAGTACTCTCACATTGCTTGGCACGCCAGTCAGCATACACACATTCATCCCGTTGCTTGGCACCCAGTCAGCAGTACACACAGTTCTTGGGCACGCCAGTCCAGTAGTACAACACAGTGCTTGGGGCATGCCATTCCAGCAGTAACACACCACATCTTGGGCACCCAGTCAGCATACAAAACAACATTGGCTTGGCACGATAAGTCAGCAGTAGTACACATTGGTATCCGTGCTCTGGCACGACCAGTCACAGTACAACACATTGCAGTCCCTTGCTTGGGCACCAGTCAGCAGTACACACATTGCTTGGGCACGCCAGTCAGCAGTACACATGCATCCCTTGCTTGGGGCACGCAGTCAGCAGTACACCATTGCTTGGTGCACGCCATCAGCAAGTAACATCATTGATCTCTGCTGGGCACGCCAGTCATCAGTACACAACATTGCCATGGCACAAACCATTAGCATGTACACAAC
Organism: Chlamydomonas sp. ICE-L; assembly: GCA_013435795.1. Classification (NCBI taxonomy): domain Eukaryota; kingdom Viridiplantae; phylum Chlorophyta; class Chlorophyceae; order Chlamydomonadales; family Chlamydomonadaceae; genus Chlamydomonas; species Chlamydomonas sp. ICE-L. Next base: position 2,450 of record JACBWV010000830.1, on the reverse strand, counting down.
ACTTGCATCCCTTGCTTGGGCACGCCAGTCAGCATACCACATGCTTGGCACGCCAGTCAGCAGTACACCATTGTCTTGGGCTCGCCAGTCCAGCAGTACACCATTGCTTGGCACCGCCAGTCAGTCAGTAACACATTGCTGGGCACACATCAGCATTACACATTGCTTGGGCAACGCCAGTCAGCAGTACACACATTGCTTGGGCACGCCAGTCAGCAGTACACACATTGCATCCCTTGCTTGGGCACGCCAGTCAGCAGTACACACAGTGCTTGGGCACGCCAGTCAGCAGTACACACATTGCTTGGGCACACCCAGTCAGCCAGTAACAACCAGTGCTTGGGCACGCCAGTCACAGTATACACATTGCAATCCTTGCTTGGCACGCCAGTCAGCAGTACACACACATTGCATCCTATGCTGGGCACGCCCGTCAGCAGTACACACATTGCTTGGGCACGCCAGTCAGCAGTACACACATTGCAAATCCCTTGCCTTGGGCACGCCAGTCAGCAGTACACACAGTGCTTGGGCACGCCAGTCAGTAGTACACACAGTGCTTGGGCATGCCAGTCAGCAGTACACACAGTGCTTGGGCACGCCAGTCAGCAGTACACACATTGCTTGGGCACGCCAGTCAGCAGTATACACATTGTAATCCTTGCTTGGGCACGCCAGTCAGCAGTACACACATTGTATCCCTTGCTTGGGCACGCCAGTCAGCAGGACACACATTGCTTGGGCACGCCAGTCAGCAGGACACACATTGCATCCCTTGCTTGGGCACGCCAGTCAGCAGTACACACATTGCTTGGGCACGCCAGTCAGCAGTAAACACTTTGCATCCCTTGCTTGGGCACGCAAGTCAGCAGTACACACATTGCTTTGGCACGCCAGTTAGCAGTACACACATTGCATCCCTTGCTTGGGCACGCCAGTCAGCAGTACACACATTGCTTGGGCGCGCCAGTCAGCAGTACACACATTGCTTGGGCTCGCCAGTCAGCAGTACCACATTGCTGTGGGCCACAGTCAGCATTAACACCTTCCTTTGGGGGACGACAGTCAGCAGTACCCATTGCTGGGCACGCCAGTCCAGCATACACACAGTCCTTGGCAACCCAGTCAGGAGTACACACATTGCATCCCTTGCTTGGGCACCCAGTCAGCAGTACACACCTTGCTTGGGCACGCCAGTCAGCAGTACACACATTGCTTGGGGCACGACAGTCAGCGTACACACATTGCTTGGGCACGCCAGCAGCAGTAATACACACATGCAATCCTGGCTTGGTCACGCAGTCCAGACAGTCACACATTGCATCCCTTGCTTGGGCAACGCCAGTTCGCATAACACACCTTGCTTGGGCACGCCAGTCATCAGTACCCACTTGCAAAATCCCTTGCTTGGCACCCAGTCACAGTACAACACATTGCTTGGGCACGCCGCCAGCAGTTACCAAACACATTGCATCCCTTGCTTGGGAACCGCCAGTCAGCAGTACCACGTGCTGGGCACCAGTCAGCAGTACACACATTGCATCCCTTGCTAGGGCACGCCAGTCAGCAGTACACACATTGCTTGGGCACGCCAGTCAGCAGTACACACATTGCATCCCTTGCTTGGGCACGCCAGTCAGCAGTACACACATTGCTTGGCACGCAGTCAGCGTACACACATTGCTTGGGCACGCCAGTCAGCAAGACCAACATTGCTTGGGGGCAGGCAGTAAGCAGGACACACATTGCTTGGGCACGCAGTCAGCGTAAACACATTGCAATCCCTGCTGGGCAACAGCCATCAGCATACACACATTGCTGTTTGGTTTGGCACGCCATTTAGCATACACACATTGCATCCCTTGCTTGGGCACGCCAGTCAGCAGTACACACATTGTTGGGGCACGCCATTCAGCATTACACCACAACAGGGCTTTGGGCGCGCCAGTCAGCAGTACACACATTGCTTGGGCACGCCAGTCCGCAGTACACCCATGTCTTGGCACGCCAGTCCAGCAGGACACACAGGGCGGTTAGCACGCCAGTCAGCATACAACACATTGCGCCCGTGCTTGGGCACGCCAGTCAGCAGTACACAACTTGCGTGGGCCCCACCATCAGCAGTACACACATTTCTTAGTACGTCAGTCAGCAGGACACACATTGCATACCTTGCTTGGGCACGCCAGTCAGCAGTACACACATTGCTTGGGCACGCCATTCAGCAGGACACACATTGCTTGGGCACGCCAGTCAGCAGTACACACATTCTTAGGCACGCCAGTCAGCAGACACACATTGCTTGGGCAACGCCATCAGCAGGACCCTTGCATCCCTTGCTTGGGCACGCCAGTCAGCAGTACACACATTGCTTGGGCACGCCAGTCGCATACACACATTGCATTCCTTGCTTGGGCACCGCCAGTCAGCAGTACACTCCGCATTGCTTG
>JACBWV010000930.1:91002-147386 GCA_013435795.1 Chlamydomonas sp. ICE-L | reverse complement strand
AATCGATTGTGGTGGTGGTTGTATGTGTGTTAGTGTTGGTGAGTGGGGTGTGGTATGTGTTGATGGTGGTTGTGGTGGGTCAGTCCTGTCCGGTGGTGGGTGGTGTGGACTGTGGTCGGTGAGACCACATGTCGAGTGGTAGTGTGGTGGTTGGTGTCTTGGTGTTGTGGTTTGTGGTGCGAGCCTGCGGTGGTATGGGTGGACATAGTGTGGGGTGGGTTGGTGGTAGGTGGGGTGGTGGTCTGTGCGTAGTGGTGAGCCAACCGATTGCATGGGTGTGATTGTGGTGGGTAGTGTGGTGGTGTGGTGAGTGTGGTGTAGTGTGGTGGAGGTGTGGGGTGGGGTGTGGTGTGTGGTTTCGGGTAAGTGTGGTCTTGGTTCGTTCGGTGGTGTGGTGCGTCGTGTGTGGTGTTGTGGTGTGTTGTGGTTGTACGTGTGTGGTGTTGTTGGTGGTTCGGGTGGTGTGTGGTGGGTGCACTGTTCTGGTGGTAGTGTGGTGGTGGTGTGGTGGTCGTGTAGGTGTGGATGTTGGTGGTGGTTGTGGTGGTAGGGTGGTCGGTGGTGTGCGGTGGTGGTGTGGTTGGGAAGTGGTGGTTGGTGGTAGTGTGGGTTGTGGTGGTGTTGGTGGTGGTGTGGTGGTGGTATGTTACTGCCTGGTGGTTAGGTGGTGGTGGTGTGGTGGGGTGTGGTGCTAGTTTGAGTGTGGTGTGGTGCTAGTGCGGGGCTGGGGGGGTGTCGTGGATCACCTTGATGTTGACAGATGATGCTGATGAGCCAAAGTTGGCGGTGTGGTGCGGTGGTTGGGGTATGTAGGTGTGGTGCGATGGGACTGTCAGGTGGTGGTGGGGGGTGGGAGGTGTAGGATGGGCGGTGTAGTGTGGTGGTGGTAGGGTTGATGGGGATTGTGGTGGTGGGGTGGGTGGGGGGATGGGGTGTGGTGGCTGGTGGTAGTGCGATGGGGTGTGGTGGTGGTGGGGGTGTGGAGGAGGGGGGGAGGGTGTTCTGTGTACCACCTTGATGTTGAGAGTGGATCCAGGCATGTAGCTGATGAAGCCCACCTTGGTAGTGTCGTGTGGTGGTTGGATGGTGGTAGTGTGGTGGTTGGATGGCAGTAGTGTGGTGGTTGGATGGCGGTAGTGTGGTGGTTGGATGGCGGTAGTGTGGTGTGGAGTTTTGTGAGACGGGAAGCCTCCAGCGTGTACCTACCTGGACGTTGAGAGTGGATCCAGGCGTATAGCTGATGAAGCCCACCTTGCCCTTCTCGTCTGTCCAGTTCCAACCTGCTGGTTCAACGCCCCCCATCAGCTCCAATGTATGTTGCCTGGTGTGGGTGTGGGATGTGGGTGTGGGTGTGGGGTGTGGGTACACGGTGTAGGTCCAGCCTGCTGCTTCAATGCCCCCCATCAGCTCCAATGTATGTTGCCTGGTGTGGGTGTGGGATGTGGGATGTGGGTGTGGGGTGTGGGTACACGGTGTAGGTCCAGCCTGCTGCTTCAATGCCCCCCATCAGCTTCAATGTATGTTGCCTGGTGCACCACCAAAATGCACCCTTCGTCAGTGGGTGTCTGGGGCCGCGCTTAAAGACATGTTCTTCTAGTTTCATTTCAAATACTTTGCATACCCCCACCCACACACCCATCCACCCCCTTGCCCACCCACCTCATCACCTCACCAGTCTCCACCAGAGTCATCAACAGAAGCCCCTATGCTAGGTGCCTCCCCCCCCCCCCCCCCCCCCCCCCCCCCCCCCCCTAAAAAAAGAAGAAAAAGAAGAGAGTTACTATTATACAACATGTCTCCCGTCTCTCCTCTACCTATCTGAACACTTAGCCCCTTTCAGCGAATCAATTGGTGTAGTGGTACACCAACTCGCTCTGAGGATGTAGGGTCGGGGGGCTGACTCCCCCTTCGGTCGCCCTAAGCGTTGCAGGTCGTTGTCAACCGCGATGGTAGCTTGTCCAGTGGAGGCAGAAGACCGCTCTCCACCCGCGTACGACCCCACTTATACCACGCCCCACCAGGCGTTATCATTACCTGAACACTTCCCCTATGATACACGTTGAGTGCTTGGGCTCCCAGTTGTTCTCGATCATGGGACGGGATAGGCCCTTGCACACACACACCACCACCACACACACACAAAAATAGTCACTATTTTACTACTAGTCTACCGTCTCTCCTCTACCTACCTGAACACTTCCCCTATGATACACGTTGAGTGTTTGGGCTCCCAGTTGTTCTCGATCATGGGACGGGGGAGCACCTCATGTGCAAGGGCCTCTTCTTGGTCCTCGCTAAAATCTCCAGATACCATATCTCGCAATACCTGCTCACAATGAACATGTATTGTATTGTACTGTATTGTACTGTATTGTACTGTATTGTACTGTATTGTACTGTATTGTATTGTACTGTATTGTATTGACTGTGGTGTAGATTGGTTTATATTATTTATCGCGCAATACCCGCTCACAACGAACCATGGGTGGATGCCCTTGAATTGTCAATATCCATACGATTCCATTATTTGCCCTGGATTTGTTTTTAGTTGTGAAAGGTATTTCGCCCCAGGAGGTGGGTCTGCCAACACAAACTAGCAACACCGGGGATTCAGTTTGAATGGCGTTGACATTCCTACAAAAGAATACTTGGTGGAGTGTGGTGCAGGTTGTTCATTGGCGGGGGATGACCTAGTGTGCAAGGGTCTCTTCTTGCTCCTCGCTGAAGTCTCCAGAAATCATATCGCGCAATACTTGCTCACAATGACCATGTATTGTATTGTATTGTATTGTATTGTATCGAATGTGGTGTAGATTGGTTTATAACCATGGCTTGGGTAATGACCTAGTGTGCAAGGGTCTCTTCTTGCTCCTCGCTGAAGTTTCCAGAAATCATATCGCGCAATACCTGCTCACAATGAACATGTATTGTATTGTATTGTATTGTATCGACTGTGGTGTAGATTGGTTTATAACCATGGCTTGGGCGATGACCTAGTGTGCAAGGGCCTCTTCTTGATCCTCCCTTAAGTCCCCAGAAACCATATCGCGCAATACTTGCTCAAAATGAACATGTATTGTATTGTATTGAATAGATTGTGGTGTAGGTTGGTTTATAATCATGGGTTGGGGGAGGAGGCCATGTGCAAGGGCTTATTCTTGATCCTCGCTGCAGTCTCCAGAAACCATATCGTGCAATACCTGCTCAAAATGAGCATGCATTGTATCGTATTGTATTGTATAGATTGTGGTTTAGGTTGGTTTATAATCATGGGTTGGGGGAGGAGGTCATGTGCAAGGGCTTATTCTTGATCCTCGATGAAGTCTCCAGAAACCATATCGCGCAATACCTGCTGACAATGACCATGTATTGTATTGTACTGTATTGTATTGTATTGTATTGTATCGACTGTGGTGTAGATTGGTTTATAACCATGGCTTGGGCGATGACCTAGTGTGCAAGGGCCTCTTCTTGATCCTCCCTTAAGTCCCCAGAAACCATATCGCGCAATACTTGCTCAAAATGAACATGTATTGTATTGTATTGAATAGATTGTGGTGTAGGTTGGTTTATAATCATGGGTTAGGGGAGGAGGTCATGGGTTGTGGTGTAGGTTGGTTTATAATCATGGGTTGGGGGAGGAGGTCATGGGTTGTGGTGTAGGTTGGTTTATAATCATGGGTTGGGGGAGGAGGTCATGGGTTGTGGTGTAGGTTGGTTTATAATCATGGGTTGGGGGAGGAGGCCATGTGCAAGGGCTTATTCTTGATCCTTGCTGCAGTCTCCAGAAACCATATCGTGCAATACCTGCTCAAAATGAACATGCATTGTATTGTATTGTATAGATTGTGGTTTAGGTTGGTTTATAATCATGGGTTGGGGGAGGAGGTCATGTGCAAGGGCTTCTTCTTGATCCTTGCTGAAGTCTTCAGAAACCATATCGTGCAACAACTGCTCGCAATAAAGCACGGGTCAATGGGTTGTATCGACTGTGGTGTAGATTGGTTCACAATCATTAATGGGTTGGGGGAGGTCATGTGAATATCGTTAAGATCGAGAGAGAGAGAGAGAGAGAGAGAGAGAGAGAGAGAGAGAGAGAGAATGCTGATGATTACCTGGCAAACATGCAACCAAACGAAGAAACTAACTTTCGTGGCAACTGGTAACAGCCCGTTTCAGAGATGCGATTGGCCTAGTGGTACACCAAGTTGCTTAAAAGAAGCAGGGTCGGGGGTTCGATTCCCCCTACCGTCGCCCTGAGCGTTGCCGGTCGTTGTCAACCGCGTTGGTAGCTTGTCCAGTTGAGGTGGTCGACCGTTCTCTGCCTGCGTTAGACGGGTTCCCTTAATACCACGCCCCACCAGGCGTTATCATTGCTTTTTTTATTAAGACTGGAGCCTTGCAACCAGGGTACTTCCAAGCGCACGCTTTTGCGCGCTGCCTTTTTGAGCCCCACTGCGCGTTTCGCGCAGTTTTTTGCAACCCCTGTGGGCGCAGCAAGCATTTTTTGCGCTTTTTGCACTACAAAGCGCATGATTGTCTTTTTCAAGTGCGCTAAAGCGCTGGTCAATGGAAGGACCCTTCTTGTAACCAAGTTGAAGTTGCAGATCCCAGGGGTGAAGAGAAACCTAGCCCTCTATACCCCCCCCCCCCCCCCCCACACACACACACACACCCCTCCCCCCCTGACACACCCAGGAAGGATGTACAGCCCTTGCAGATACCAGGGGTGAAGAGAAACCTAGCCCTCCATTACCCCCCCCCCCCCCCCCCCCCCCCCCCCCTCTTGACACACCCAGGAAGGATGTACAGCCCTTGCAGATACCAGGGGTGAAGAGAAACCTAGCCCTCCATTACCCCCCCCCCCCCCCCCCCCCCCCCCCCCCCTTGACACACCCAGGAAGGATGTACAGCCTTTCCCTAGTCTCAAGTCCTCCTTGACTCCGCCAAGCTGAGGGCACATGTGGAGTCCAGTAGGGCACCAGGAAAAATGTAATCATCATCATCATCATCATCATCATCATCATCATTATAAAGGAGTCCACATATATTATCCATGTGGGTGAACACAAACAGATTCGGAGCCAGTTTTCTCGGCCCACCCACCTTGTTGAACAATGTTACCACCATCTCAGTGGCAATGTAGTGCCCGAACTTCCCTGGATGAATCTTGCTGTGGTCGTAGAACCTGCACATGGCAGATATGATGGGGTGGGTGGGTGGGTGTGGGGGGGGTAGGGGTGTGGGGGGGTAAGAAGGGTTGGGTTGGGTTGGGTTGGGAATCTTGTTGTGGTCGTAGAACCTGCACATGGCAGGTATGAAGGGTGAGTGAGGGGGTGAGGGGGAGGGGGGGGGGGGGGGGGGGGGGGGGGGGGGGGGTAGGGGGGTAGGGATTGGGGTTGAGGGGGGGATTGGGGGTGAGGGGGTGAGGGGGGGTTGGAGGGGGAGGGGGGGAGGGGGTAGCACTCCTAGGACTGGTTACCTGGCCCTTGGTCTGCATCCTTATCTTGCTGTGGTCGTACAACCTGCACATGGCAGGTATGAAGGGGTGAGGGGGGGGGGGGGGGGGGGGGGGGGAGGGGGGGGTAGGATGGGGCGGGTAGGACGGGGCGGGTTGGGTTAGGTTTAGGTTGGGTTGGGTTAGGTTAGGTTGGGGTGCGTTGCGTTGCGTTGGGTTGGGTTAGCTTAGGTTGGTTGGGTTGGGTGGGTTGGGTTGGGTTGGGTTGGGTTGGGTTGGGTCGGGTTGGTTTGGTTTGGGAATCTTGCTGAGGTTGAGAACCTGCACATGGCAGGTATGAGGGGGTGAGGGTGAGGGGGGGGTGAGGTAGGGGGGGGTGCTGGGTGTGGGGGGGGAGGGGGTGGGTAGCGCTCTAGGACTGGTTACCTTGGCCCTTGGTCTGCATTCTTATCTTGCTGTGGTTGTCGAACCTACACATAGCAGGTATGAAGGGGGGGGGGGGGGGGGGGGGGGGGGGGGGGGGGGGTGGGGGGGTATGAAGGGTTGGGTTGGGTTGGGTTGGGTTGGGTTGGGTTGGGTTGGGTTGGGTTGGGTAGTGAATCTTGCTGGGGTTGAGAACCTGCACATGGCAGGTATGAGGGGGTGAGGTGAGGGTGGGGTGAGGTAGGGGTGTGTAGGTTGTGTGTGGGGGGTGGGGGGGTGGGGGGGGCGCTCCTAGGACTGGTTACCTTGGCCCTTGGTCTGCATCCTTATCTGCTGTGGTCGTAGAACCTACACATAGCAGGTATGAGGGTGGGTGGGTGGGTGGGGAGGGAGAGGGGGTAGGGGGGGGGGGGGGGGGGGTAGGATGGGGCGGGGTAGGGTGATGGGGGTGAGGAGTGAGGGGTAGGGGGTGGGTGGGTGGGGTGGGTGGGTATGAGGGGTGGGGGGTAGGGGGGGGGGGGGGGGGGAGGTATAAGGGGCGGGGAGGGTGAGGGGGTGAGGGGATGTTGGGGGGGGGAGAGGATAAAGGGGGTAGGGGGGTAGGGGTAGGGGTGGGTGGGGGGGTACGAAGGGTGTGTGTGTGTGGGGGGGGGGGTAGGGTAGGGTAGGGGGGGGGATGGGTGAGGTGGTGGTGGTGGAGGGGTATGCAGGGTGGAGGTGGTGGTGGTGGTGGTGTGGTGTGGGGAGGTATGAAGGGGTGAGTGGGGTAGAGGGGGGGGGGGGGGGGGGGGGGCGTGGTGGTGTAAGGTGGGGTGGAGAGGGGCGGGATGGTGTAGGGTGGGGTCGTGCAGGGGGGGGTCGGACGGGGTCGGGTGGGGTGGGGTTTGAGTCTTCAGGAAAACACACATGACAGGCAGCCTGGAAATGGCTGCATGGAAAAACCTGAACCCTGGATTAAGTATGTAGATGCGGAGGTGGAAACTAAATTTCCGATTTAAGTGCGCACATCTTGTGTGACGCGTCACAAATTGAGTGACTTGGTGCGACCCTAGTACGACACTCTGCCCCCCGAACGAAGAAGGATCGCTAAGGGGGAGACGCATTTCTGACTAGTTGAGCCAGACCCATGCATCACCATACAGCGACGGAATGCCAAAGAGTCCCACACACAAAAAACAGTATAAGTGCACAGTCCAGATGAGAGAAACCTAAACCCTGTATAAAGTCATCAGACAAGGCTGCGTTTTAAATTTCAGATTTCCCTAGGCCAGGATGTGTAGCTGGGTGGGCTACTCAAGCCTGATTTCAGAAAAGTTGAGAAGCCCACCGGAGTTCTGAATAGGTGGTAGAACCATGAATACTAATGTACACCTGTATTACAGTCTGCGAACCCTCAATAGGTGGTAGAACCATGAATAACGAACTATGCGAACCATGAATAACGAAGTATGCGAACGCTGAAGAGGTGGTAGAACCATGAATACTAATGTACCCCTGTATTACGGTCTCCGAAACCAAATGAATCCAACATAGTAGCCATTCTGCAGTACGTACGGTACATGCAATCGGTAGGGAGGGTTTCTTCAATCTAATGTCCTGTGGCAGATCATATTAATTTCCAATTTTGTATCCCCTTATACATTCATATGCAGGGAGAAATGCTCATCCATTTTGCATAGAGGGGGGGGGGAACAAACCCAAACCCTGGACACTAATATCTGAATAATAATGGATTTCCGCATACTGTACGTACATAGGCAGGGGGAAATGCTCCGCACTGGCAAATAAAGGGGGGGGGGGGGGGGGGGGGGGGGGGGGGGGGAGGGGGGTAGAAATCCACACCCTGAATAATAATATGTACATAATAATGTATCCCCCCATACTGTACGTACATAGGCAAGGAGAAATGCCCCTCACTTGCATTGAGGGGGGGTAGAAACCCATAACCGAATAATAAGAACAACTGAATAATAACATACAAATAATACAATTTTAATAATGATGTACCGCCGCATACCCTACGTACATAGGCAGGGAGAAGTGCTCCTCACTTGCATTGCGGGCTGCCAATACATCTTGCTCATGGAAGATGCCCGCCTTCAGACTTACAGAGGGCAGACTGTAGTACCTGTGTAACAATTGGTGGGTGGGGCAGGGTGGGGGTCATAGAGACAGCTTGCTTGTAGTGGAGTAACATGCAGGTCATATTCCAGTCCTTGCTTGCATTGCGGGCTGCCAATACATCTTGCTCATGGAAGATGCCCGCCTCCAGACTTACAGAGGGCAGACTGTAATACCTGTGTAACAATTGGTGGGTGGGGCAGGGTGGGGGTCATAGGAAACAGATTGCTTGTTTTGGAGTTAGATGTAGGTCACACTGCAATGCCCACTTGCATTGTGGGCTGCCAGGGTATCTTCAAAGAAGATGTCCGCCTTCTGACTCACAGAGGGCAGACTGTAATACCTGTGTGACAATGGGTGGGTGAGGCAGGGTGGGGGTCAAAGGGCTGTTAGCTTGCTCGTAGTGGAGTTGGGTTAAGTCACATTTCAGTCCTTGCTTGCATTGCGTGCTGCCAAGGCATCTTGCTCATGGAAGATGCCCGCCTTCAGACTTACAGAGGGCAGACTGTAGTACCTGCATTACGATTGGTGGGTGAGGCAGGGTGAGGTCATAGGACTGTTAGGCTTGTGGCGGTGTTGGGCTTGTTGTGGAGGTCGGTCGAGGTCACATTCCAGTCCTTGCTTGCATTGCGGGCTGCCAAGGCATCTTGCTCATGGAAGATGCCCGCCTTCAGACTAACCAAGGGCAGACTGTAGTACCTGCATTACAATTGGTGGGTGAGGCAGGGTGGGGGTCAAAGGGCTGTTAGCTTGCTTGTAGTGGAGTTGGGTTAAGTCACATTTCAGTCCTTGCTTGCATTGCGTGCTGCCAATACATCTTGCTCATGGAAGATGCCCGCCTTCAGACTTACAGAGGGCAGACTGTAGTACCTGCATTACAATTGGTGGGTGAGGCAGGGTGAGGTCATAGGACTGTTAGGCTTGTGGCGGTGTTGGGCTTGTTGTGGAGGTCAGTCGAGGTTACATTCCAGTCCTTGCTTGCATTGCGGGCTGCCAAGGCATCTTGCTCATGGAAGATGCCCGCCTTCAGACTTACAGAGGGCAGACTGTAATACCTGTGTAACAATTGGTGGGTGGGGCAGGGTGGGGGTCAAAGGACAGATAGCTTGTTGTGGTTTTGGGCTTGTTGTGGAGTTGGGTTAAGGTTAGGTTACATTCCTTACTTTAATTGCGGACTACCAAGGTTGTTGGGCTTGCTGCCCTGTTGGGCTTGCTGTGGTGTTGGGTTTAGGTTACATTGCAATCCTCACTTGCACTGCGGGCTGCAAAGGTATCTTGCTCATGGAAGATGCCGGCCTTTAGACTTACAGAGGGCACACTGTAGTACCTGTGTAACAATTGGTGGGTGGGGCAGGGTGGGGTCATAGTCCTCACTTGCACTGCGGGCTGCCCAGGTTGTTGGGCTTTTAGGCTTGTTGCAGAGTTAAGCTTGTTGTGGTGTTGGGTCTAGGTTACATTGCATTCCTCACTTGCATTGCCGACTGCCAAGGTTGTTGGGCTGTTAGGCTTGTTGCGCTGTTGGGCTTGTTGTGGAGATGGGTTTAGTTTAGGTTACATTCCCTGCTTGCATTGAGGGCTGCCAAGGTCGCTGGGATGTTAGGCCTGTTGCGGAATTGGGCTGGTTGCGTTGTTGGGCTTGTTGTGGTGTTGGGCTGGTTGTGGAGTCGGGATTAGGTTACACTGCATTCCCCACTTGCATTGCCGACTACCAAGGCTGTTGGGCTGGTAGGCTTGTCGCAGAGTTAAGCTTGTTGCGGTGTTGGGCATGGCATGTTATAGCTTTAGATCCTACCGCTATTCAGGTATTATATGTAGGGGTCGGCAGTATGAGATCATATAATATCATGTCATCATATGATATCATATGATGCCGGCCGTCTGACTAGGTAACTTTGGCCTGGGGCATCATATCATATGATATTAAATCATATGATATGTGTATGATATCATATGATATCATACTCGTCTTCGGTCAGCATCATATGATTTGCCGCTCCCTAATTATATGCAATTAATAACTGTATATAATAACAAGTCCTCAGTTCCACACTAGTCACCACAGGAAGGCGGATTTCTGTTTGCAAAATTGTTTGAAAAATCAGATTTTGTCTTCCTGTGGTGAAAAATCTCTGTTTGCAAAAAGCAATAGGGCTGTTAGTTAGGCTTGTTGCGGCGCTAAGCTTGTTGTGGTGTTGGGCATGGCATGAAATAGCTTTAGATTCGACCAGTATTAATGTATTATATACTATTAAATAATGTATAATAACAAGTCCTCAGTTCCACACCAGCCAACACATGATGACAGGAAGGCAGACTTGGATCAAAATCTATGTTTAAAAAAAGGCAGACTTTGATTAAGAAACTGTGTTAAAAAAAAGGCAGACTTGGATCAAAATCTATGTTTAAAAAAATCAAAGAGTTCATGCAAACAATCTAGGATATGTATGTTAGTATCAGAGGACACCTTTCCCCACTATCAATAACCCCGACAAGAGACCTTTCCAACACTAACACTAGCACTGACACTAACACTGACAGTAAAACTAACACCGACACTAACACTGAAAAGAGACCTTTCCACACTTACACTAGCACTGACACTGACACCAACACTGACAGTTAAACTAACAGCGACACTAACACTGACAAGAGACCTCTGCCCACTAACACTAGCACTGACACTGACAGTTAAATTAACAGCGACACTAACACTGACAAGAGACCTCTGCCCACTAACACTAGCACTGACACTGACAGTTAAACTAACAGCGACACTAACACTGACAAGAGACCTCTGCCCACTAATACTAGCACTGACACTGACAGTTAAACTAACAGCGACACTAACACTGACAAGAGACCTCTGCCCACTAACACTAGCACTGACACTGACAGTTAAACTAACAGCGACACTAACACTGACAAGAGACCTCTGCCCACTAACACTGACACCGACATTGACAGTTAAACTAACAGCGACACTAACACTGACAAGAGACCTTTCCACACTAACACTAACACCAACAATGACACCAACACTGAAAAGGACAAAAGACCTTAGCCCACTAACACTAACAAGAGAAGGACTTACAGTGCGAGCTCGCTGAAGTCTCTCTCCGCATTTGAGAAGAACCTGTTTTGTCGTTGTGATGGTGATCTGTCAGTGTGATGGTGTTTTGTCGTTGTGATGGTGATCTGTCAGTGTGATGGTGTTTTGTCGTTGTGATGGTGATCTGTCAGTGTGATGGTGTTTTGTCGTTGTGATGGTGATCTGTCAGTGTGATGGTGTTTCGTCAGTGTGGTGGTAGAATCAGCGGTGCGCATGTATCACAGTGAATTATTATTCGTATTATTGTTATTATTATTATTATTATTACTGTTATTATTAGCTGAAATCTATCTCCGCATTTGAGAAGAACCTGCATCGATCAACAAGGGTGGAGGTCAAGTGATGTTTTCTTTTGCCGGTGTTGGTGCTTGGTGTTGGTGTTTGGTCAGTCTTTGTGTCTGGTCGGTGTTGGTGTTTGGTCAGTATTTGTTTCTGGTCGGTGTTGGTGTTTGGTAGGTGTCTCTCTTCGCATTTGAGTAGAACCTGCGTCAATCAACAAGGGTGGAGGTCAAGTGATGTTTTCTTTTGTCGGTGTTGGTGTTTGGTGTTTGGTGTTGGTGTTTGGTCAGTATTTGTGTCTGGTCGGTGTTGGTGTTTGTGTTTGGTCAGTGTTGTTTTGGCGGTGTTTGTGCCTGGTCGGTCTTGTTTTTTGGTAGGTATTTGTGTCTGGTCGGTGTTGATGTTGGTGTTTGGTCAGTGTTGGTGTTGATGTTTGGTCGGTGTTGGTTTGGCGGTGTTTGTGCCTGGTCGGTGTTGTTTTTTGTTGGTATTTGTATCTGGTCGGTGTTGGTGTCGGTGTTTGGTCAGTGTTGGTGTTAATGTTTGGTTGGTGTTGGTTTGGCGGTGTTTGTGCCAGGTTGGTCTTGTTTTTTGGTTGGTATTTGTGTCTGGCCGGTGTTGGTGTTCTTTTTTGGTCAGTGTTGATTTTGTGTTCGGTTGGTGTTGGTTTGGCGGTGTTTGTGCCTGGTTGGTCTTGTTTTTTGGTAGGTATTTGAGTCTGGTCGGTGTTGGTGTTGGTGTTTGGTCTGTGTTGGTTTGGCAGTGTTTGGTTGGTGTTGGTTTGGCGATGTTTGTGCCTGGTTGATCTTGATTTGTTGTTGGTATTTGTGTCTGGCCGGTGTTGGTTCGGCAGAAGGCAGTTCAAGGCAAATCTCATGAGAAGCAAGTAGAGAGCTTTGTGGAATGCAACAGGGGACCCACCTCCCACATGGTATCATATTGCAGTAGGCAAACATGTTGATCATTATAGCAGCTGGCTGCTTGGGCACCACCAACACACCACCAGCACCACACCAACACACATCCAGCACCATACCACCACCACCACACCCTAGTGCAACAGCAGACCCACCTCCCACATGGTATAATATTGCAGTAGGCAAACATGTTGATCATTATAGCAGCTGGCTGCTTGGGTGGGTTGGTGGGTTGCTAGGTGGGTGGGTGGGTTGGTGGGTGGGTGGAGTGCACCAGGGGACCCACCTACCACATGGTATAATATTGCAGTAGGCAAACATGCTGATCATTATAGCAGCTGGCTGCTTGGGTGGGTTGGTGGGTTGCTAGGTGGGTGGGTGGGTTGGTGGGTGGGTGGAGTGCACCAGGGGACCCACCTACCACATGGTATAATATTGCAGTAGGCAAACATGCTGATCATTATAGCAGCTGGCTGCTTGGGTGGGTTGGTGGGTTGCTAGGTGGGTGGGTGGGTTGGTGGGTGGGTGGAGTGCACCAGGGGACCCACCAACCACATGGTATAATCTTGCAGTAGGCAAACATGTTGATCATTATAGCAGCTGGCTGCTTGGGTGGGTTGGTGGGTTGCTGGGTTGGTGGGTGGGTGGGTTGGTTGGTGGGTCGGTGGTTGGGGCTGAGGTAGGTGGGTGGAGTGCAACAGGGAACCCAACGTCCACATGGTATAATCTTGCAGTAGGCAAACATGCTGATCATGATGACAGCGGGCTGCTTGGGCACCACCACCACACCACCAGCACCACACCAACACACAACCAGCACCATACCACCATACCACCACCACCACACCCTAGCGCAACAGCGGACCCACCTCCCACATGGTATAATCTTGCAGTAGGCAAACATGTTGGGCATGATGACAGCTGGCTGCTTGGGTGGGTTGGTGGGTGGGGCTGAGGTTGGTGGGTGGGTGGGGCTGAGGTAGGTGGGTGGAGTGCTACAGGGAACCCACCTTCCACATGGTATAATCTTGCAGTAGGCAAACATGTTGACCATGATGACAGCTGGCTGCTTGGGCATTTGGAGCAACTTCCTGATAAGGCGCTCAATGGCGCGTCTGTGAGCAATGAACGACACAAGAAATGTGTGTGTGTGTGTGTGAGAGAGAGAGAGAGAGAGAGAGAGAGAGAGAGAGAGAGAGAGAGAGAGAGAGAGAGAGAGAGAGAGAGGGGGTTACAAGGGAGTACGCCTCACCAAGAGAGTGGTAAAACAGTTTGTAGAGAGAGCAGTACAAAGCTGTACACCTTACCATGAGAGTGGTAAAACACTTTGCAGAGAGAGTTGCAGCATCATTGTCTACACCATACATAGAGAGCGGTACAAAGCTGTACACCTTACCATGAGAGTGGTAAAACACTTTGCAGAGAGAGTTGCAGCATCATTGTCTACACCATACATAGAGAGCGGTACAAAGCTGTACACCTTACCATGAGAGTGGTAAAACACTTTGCAGAGAGAGTTGCAGCATCATTGTCTACACCATACATAGAGAGCGGTACAAAGCTGTACATCTTACTGTGAGAGCGGTACAACACTTTGCAGAGAGAGTTGCAGCATCATTGTCTACACCATACATAGAGAGCGGTACAAGGGAGTATGTCTGACTGAGAGCGGTACAACACTTTGCAGAGAGAGTTGCAGCATCATTGTCTACACCATACATAGAGAGCGGTACAAGGGAGTACGTCTGACTGAGAGCGGTACAACACTTTGCAGAGAGAGTTGCAGCATCATTGTCTACACCATACATAGAGAGCGGTACAAGGGAGTACGTCTGACTGAGAGCGGTACAACACTTTGCAGAGAGAGTTGCAGCATCATTGTCTACACCATACATAGAGAGCGGTACAAGGGAGTACGTCTGAATGAGAGCGGTACAACACTTTGCAGAGAGAGTTGCAGCATCATTGTTTACACCATACATAGAGAGCTGTACAAGGGAGTACGTCTGACTGAGAGCGGTACAACACTTTGCAGAGAGAGTTGCAGCAGCATAGTTACCTTGGCGTACTGCCTTCTTTCTTCCTTACCTCCCTATATCTAGGACAGACTTTGACACGACCACGGTCTGCGGTCGGAGGGGGAGGGCGACCGCTGAACCCTGAGGGTTTGGCACTGGTCAGGTCTCAAAACCCACACCACCACTCCCAGACTTGCGTCCCACTCAACAAATGGACCCCACCAACCAGCCATGCTATTGCTCATGAGCCCACGCCACCACTCCCAGATTTGCGCCCCACTCAACAAATGGACCACACCAACCACCGATGCTATTACTTGTAAGGCCACGCCACCACTCCCTGATTTGCGCCCCACTCAACAAATGGACCACACCAACCACCGATGCTATTGCTCGCGAGCCCACGCCACCACTCCCTGATTTGCGCCCCACTCAACAAATGGACCCCACCAACCAGCCATGCTATTGCTTGTAAGGCCACGCCACCACTCCCTGATTTGCGCCCCACTCAACAAATGGACCCCACCAACCACCGATGCTATTGCTCGCGAGCCCACGCCACCACTCCCTGATTTGCGCCCCACTCAACAAATGGACCCCACCAACCACCGATGCTATTACTTGTAAGGCCACGCCACCACTCCCTGATTTGCGCCCCACTCAACAAATGGACCCCACCAACCAGCCATGCTATTGCTTGTAAGGCCACGCCACCACTCCCTGATTTGCGCCCCACTCAACAAATGGACCCCACCAACCAGCCATGCTATTGCTTGTAAGGCCACGCCACCACTCCCTGATTTGCGCCCCACTCAACAAATGGACCCCACCAACCAGCCATGCTATTGCTTGTAAGGCCACGCCACCACTCCCTGATTTGCGCCCCCACTGAGCAAATGGACCACACCAACCAGCCATGCTATTGCTTGTAAGGCCACGCCACCACTCCCTGATTTGCGCCCCCACTGAGCAAATGGACCCCACCAACCAGCCATGCTATTGCTTGTCAGGCCACGCCACAACTCCCTGATTTGCGCCCCCACTGAGCAAATGGACCACACCAACCAGCCATGCTATTGCTCGTGAGCCCACGCCACCACTCCCTGACTTGCGTCCCACCCGAAAAATAGACCCCACCAACCAGCCATGCTATTGCTCGCGAGGCCACGCCACCACTCCCTGATTTGCGCCCCACTCAACAAATGGACCACACCAACCAGCCATGGTATTGCTCGCGAGGCCACGCCACCACTCCCTGACTTGCGCCCCACTCAACAAATGGACCCCACCAACAAGCCATGCTATTGCTCATGAGCCCACGCCACCACTCCCTGACTTGCGCCCCACTGAGCAAATAGACCACACCAACCACCGATGCTATTGCTTGTAAGGCCACGCCACCACTCCCTGATTTGCGCCCCCACTGAGCAAAAGGACCCCACCAACCAGCCATGCTATTGCTAACGAGCCCATGCCACCAATCCCTGATTTGCGCCCCCACTGAGCAAATGGACCCCACCAACCAGCCATGCTATTGCTCGCGAGCCCACGCCACCACTCTCTGACTTGCGTCCCACTCGACAAATAGACCCCACCAACCAGCCATGCTATTGCTAATGAGCCCATGCCACCACTCTCTGACTTGCGTCCCACTCGACAAATAGACCCCACCAACCAGCCATGCTATTGCTCGCGAGCCCACGCCACCACTCCCTGACTTGCGTCCCACTCAAACAAATGGACCACACCAACCACTGATGCTATTGCTTGTAAGGCCACGCCACCACTCCCTAACTTTTGTACACAACACAGATGTTTAGTTTGAAGAGTGGTGAGTGCTTGGGTTGGGATGGGTTAGGGTGGGTGAAGGGTAGGGTGGGGTGGGTCTATGGGTCTATACTGGATGGAGTACATGGGATGTTCAATGTGGAGTTTGAAGAGTGGTGAGTGCTTGGGTTGGGATGGGTTAGTGTGTGTGGGGGGGGGGGGGAGGGTAAGCTGAGGGGGGGTATAGGCTGGATGCTGTCCATGGAATGTTGAATGTGGAGTTTGAAGAGTGGTGAGTGCTTGGGTTGGGATGGGTTAGTGTGTGTGGGGGGGGGGGGGTAAGCTGAGGGGGGGTATAGGCTGGATGCTGTCCATGGAATGTTGAATGTGGAGTTTGAAGAGTGGTGAGTGCTTGGGTTTGGATGGGTTAGTGTGTGTGTGGGGGGGGGGGGGGGTAAGCTGGGGGGGGGTATAGGCTGGATGCTGTCCATGGAATGTTGAATGTGGAGTTTGAAGAGTGGTGAGTGCTTGGGTTTGGATGGGTTAGTGTGTGTGTGGGGGGGAGGGTAAGCTGAGGGGGGGTCTATACTAGATGGAGTACATGGGATGTTGAATGTGGAGTTTGAAGAGTGGTGAGTGCTTGGGTTGGGATGGGTTAGTGTGCGTGTGGGGGGGAGGGTAAGCTGAGGGGGGGTATAGGCTGGATGCTGTCCATGGAATGTTGAATGTGGAGTTTGAAGAGTGGTGAGTGCTTGGGTTGGGATGGGTTAGTGTGTGTGGGGGGGGGAGGGTAAGCTGAGGGGGGGGTATAGGCTGGATGCTGTCCATGGAATGTTGAATGTGGAGCTTTTGAAGACGTGGGTGCTTGGGTTGGGATGGGTTAGTGTGTGTGTGGGGGGGGGGAGGGTAAGCTGAGGGGGGGTATAGGCTGGATGCTGTCCATGGAATGTTGAATGTGGAATTGAAGAGTGGTGAGTGCTTGGGTTGGGATGGGTTAGTGTGTGTGGGGGGGGGAGGGTAAGCTGAGGGGGGGTATAGGCTGGATGCTGTCCATGGAATGTTGAATGTGGAGTTTGAAGAGTGGTGAGTGCTTGGGTTTGGATGGGTTAGTGTGTGTGGGGGGGGGGAGGGTAAGCTGAGGGGGGGTATAGGCTGGATGCTGTCCATGGAATGTTGAATGTGGAGTTTGAAGAGTGGTGAGTGCTTGGGTTTGGATGGGTTAGTGTGTGGGGGGGGGGGGGAGGGTGAGCTGAGGGGGGGGGGGGGGTAAGGCTGGATGCTGTCCATATAATGTGGAATGTGGAATTTGAGGAGGGGTGAGTGCTTGGGTTTGGATGGTTTGGGTTGGGGGTCATATATATATATATACTAGTACGGTAGCCCGTGTGGCCGGTGGCCACACAGACACACATCACCCCTGCCCCAATCATAATAGGGTGCCCGTGGGGCTGGGTTACAGAATGGGCTACACATATGTCCTCACCTCCACCCCTCTCATAAACAGTCATCATGTTTCCCCCACTTCAAATGCTGACGCATCTGCCCCCCCCCCCCCCCCCCCCCCCCCCCCCAGCACCAACTAACCACACACTAATCCCTCCCCATGCATCCCCCTCCCCCCCCCCCAACACACAGTCCCCACTCTGCCCAAACCTCGATCCAGGCCCAATCTCAAATTTGCCTCACCCCTTTACCCGCCAACACACACGCACTTCCCTGCTTCTCCGTTCCCATTAATCTGATCTTCTCTCGGCCACTTTAGCAGATGGGTTTAACAGAAGCGATTATGATGTTTCCAGCTGAGTTCGAAATCGCGCAGACGTTTAGACGTTTCGTCAGACGACGCGGAAATGCGAAGACTTTTGGAAATTGCAAACGAACGTCTGCGCAGTTTCAGACTCAGCTTGAAAGATTGGAATTGCGCGAGAGCAGAGGGGCTTACCTGTAGCTTCCTCTTTGCGCGTAGATACCTAGTTGGGCGTGCAAGCTGTTTCCCGAAAGGGCCTTCGCTCGGTCAACTCTGTCACGCACTCGCTACAGCTCAGCGCAAAAATAACCTTGTCGTTGCAGGGTGTGAGTGGTGTGAGGTGGGGGGGAAGATCTTGAAGAGGTATTGCACGCGGTGCAAGGAGCACGCAGCAAGAAGGAAGTTGGACGTCGGAAGAACGTCACAGGGTTGCAGGGACTTAGATCGTGCAGAGATACCATGAGCCGCGCCTGTGTCTAAGCTCGCAGCAAGATGAATTTATCAATAGAGCCAGATAGAGCCTGCAGAAAGGCTGGAGAATGGAAGTCAACTACCTCCAATCAAGAATCAGGCGATGTGATAGCGACTCAGGCTATGTGATAGCATAATGCGATGACGAATGTAATGCTGAGATGAAGAAAGAAGTGCGCATGCGTGAGCCAAGTGAAAGTCAATGGCCAGCCGAATCATGAGCCGAAGTGAAAGTTCTAGAGCATGAGCCGCAGGTCGCTCCGTGAAGCAATACACTGAAAACTATTATTCCGAGCGCCGTGCAAAGCGATCTGAGGGTCAGCAAATGACCTCCGAGGAGAGGATCTCCTCACTCATTTCATTGCAATTCATTGCAGTCGCAGTATGGGAGGCAGTTGGGGACATGAAATGAGCGCGCGCGCATAGCTTAGCGCATCTGCTGTTTCGGCAATTGAAATCACTGGGCGAAGACCTGGGTGTACGGAAAGTTGGTTGCAAGTCGGTTACCCTTTTCACGCCCGTGGCACGTGGGTACGCGATGATGACACCACCACGACCACGACCACGACCACGACCATGATTTCTGTATATATATATATATATATATATTGGATATATATATATATATATGTGCTGTTCAAGATATGTTGAAGGTGGAGTCAGTAAAATGGTAAGTGCTTGGGTTTGGGTGCGTTACACTACCCACGCCACCACTCCCTGACTTTTTTACACAAGACAGTGAGAGAAGTTCAAGGGGTCACTCTTTTCACTCAGGCTGGACACAAAATTGTCGAGCAATACAAACTATATGATTCATGTACTTCAATACAAAAAATCATGTACTTCAATAAAAACTATATTATTCATGTACTTCAACACAAACTATATGATTCATGTACTTCAATAAAAAAAAATCATGTACTTCAATACAAACTATATTATTCATGTACTTCAACACAGACTTTATGATGCATGTACTTCAACACTTGAGATTCCAGGGCTACTCGTACCTTTTTGACGTCTCAAAGTTTGGGTCTGCTTCATGAGGGTCATTTACAGCCAATTCTGCGATATGGGGGGGCGGTGTATGTAAGCATGTGGGGGGGCAGTGTAGGGGGGCAGTGTACGTAAAATGGGGGGCGCGTGGGGGGGTAGTGTAGGTAAGCATGTGGGGGGGCAGTGTAGGGGGGTAGTGTGCGTAAAATGGGGGGCGTGTGGGGGGGCAGTGTAGGTAAGCATGTGGGGGGGCAGTGTAGGGGTAAGTGGGAGGGCAGTGTATTTATAGCAATTCAGGGGATGAACTGGACAAACGTTTCGTACTTCGTCGAGAATTCTCGGATTTCCAGGCCAAAATTCTCAACGAATTACGAAGTACGAGTTCTCGCAGAAACGTTTTGTCCAGTTCATCCCCTGAATTGCTAGTGGGGGGAAGTTAGCCTCCACTTCAGTTTGCCTCCAAGTAACTTTAAGGGGGTAGGGAGGATAGGGTTTAGGGTTTATTGATTTCAGTTTTGGTATGAAGGTTTAGGGTATTGGGGGGGGGGGGGGGGGGGGGTAGGGTTAAGGTTCTAGGTGGGTTTGGGGGTTACGTAAGTGGCGGTTAACTTCAGTGGAGGCTTACTTCCTCATACCATACTTCCATACTTCCCCATAGTTCCATACTTCCGCATACCATACTTCCACTTACTTCCATACTTCCCCATAGTTCCATACTTCCCCTTACTTCCATATTTCCCCATACTTCCATACTTCCCCATACTTCCATAATTCCCCTTATCATACTTCCCCATACTTCCATACTTCCCCATACCATACTTCCCCTTACTTCCATATTTCCCCATACTTCCATACCTCCCCATACCATACTTCCATACTTCCCCGTACCATACTTCCCCTTACTTCCATATTTCCATACTTCCCCTTACTTCCATACTTCCCCATACCATACTGCCCCATACTTCCATTCCTTCCATACTTCCATTACTTCCATACCATGCTAGCATGTCAGTCCAGGGGTGTGCAAGTCAGCATTGGCATTACAGCCCAGGAGTATGTGTGTGATTGCCACAGCCCAGGGGTGTGCAAGCATTTTTGGGGGAGCCCCCCCCGTACTTCCATACTTCTCCATGCTAGCATGTTACAGTCTAGGGGTGTGTAAGTCAGCATTTGCATTACAGTCTAGAAGTATGTGCGTGATTGCCACAGTTCAATGTAGCCAAACAGGCTAGCCCAACCACAATGAATCTAGCCTAGTGGCCAATTCTCTTTTGGGTGGAGGGAAGAGAGCCCGTACATGTAACCAGCCTCTCCCCATCCCACCACACACCCTCTGTGCTAGCACCAGAGCACTCATCAACAACCACTAGGTCCACCCAGCCCCTCCCCATCCCACCACACACCCTCTGTGCTAGCACCAGAGCACTCATCAACAACCACTAGGTTCACCCAGCCCCTCCCCATCCCACCACACACCCTGTGTGCTAGCACCAGGGCACTCACCAACTACGTCACCCAGGAGGGATATGTGTTTATGTTATACGTCATGGGCTAGTAAGTAGGGGTCGGCTATGTTATATAATATTAGTGAATAAATAATATGATATAATATTATATAATATTAGTCGGACGAGCCGTCTCACCAGAATCTCAAATTTATTTGAAAAACTAATATTATTGTGACACTGTAATAATATTAGTTAATATTGGTTTTTCGAACACTAATATTAGTTGCCGTTCCCTACTAGTAAGTAGGCTACAGGGACTTGCCCAAGCTCAAATCACCAAGAGCATTTCTAGGTTATCTTTTGCACCAGAGCACTTTTGCACCAGACCCACCACCACTAGGTCCAGGACATTGGCTAGATGCGCCTCCTGACACACACAGGTAGGAGCTGGTGGTGCCAGGCATGCCCCCATTGCGCTTTGTTTGATTGGGGTTGGGGAACATCCCATGCCGCCAGATGGCCACCAGTTCCATCCAGCCTCTCCCAATCCCACCACACAGCCTCTGCACTTGCACCTGAGCACTCACCAACCACCACTAGGTCCAGGTCGTTGGCTAGATGCGCCTCCTGACACACAGACAGGTAGGAGCTGGTGGTGCCAGGCACGCCCCCATTGCGCGTCTTGTGATTGGGGTTGGGGAACATCTCCTGTACCCAGGCTGCCATCATATCCACATAGGAGTCGCTCCTACCTCCAGTGGTGCGCGAGGTGATGCTGCCGCCTATGGCTCCGATGGTGACGGCATCACCTGGTGGGGTAGTGGGGTTGGGTTGGTGTGTGGGGGGGGGATGGGGGGGTGGGGGTGGGGATTCTACCGCCTATGGCTCTGATGGTGAGGGTGACGGTTCAAGGGTGGGGTGGTGGTGGTGGGGTGTGTGGGTGGGGAGGGTGCGCGAGGTGATGCTGCCACCTATGGCTCCGATGGTGACGGCATCACCTGGTGGGTAGGCGAAGGGTGGGCAGGTGGGGTGGTGGGTGGGTGGGTGCGTGAAGTGATGCTGCCGCCTATGGCTCCGATGGTGACGGCATCACCTGGTGGGGTGGTGGGGTTGGGGTGGTGTGTGTGTGGGGTGGGGTGGGTGGGGGGGGGGGGGGGAGGGGATGCTGCCACCTATAGCTCCGATGGTGACCGCATCACCTGGTGGGTGAAGGTTGAAGGGTGAAGGGTAGGGTTGGGGTGGTGGGGGGGGGGGGGATGCTGCCGCCTATGGTCTGATGGTGACGGCATCACCTGGTGGGTAGGTGACGGGTGAAGGGTGGGGGGGGTGGTTGGTGAAGTGGTGCGGTGGTGGTCGTGGTGGGGTGTGTGTGGGGGGTGTGTGTGGGGAGGTGGGGGTGTGGGGGGTTGGGGTGGGGGGTGCACCTATGGCTCCGATTTGTGACGGCATTACTCTGATGGGTTGGGAAGGGGTTTGGGGTAGGGGGGGGGGTTGGTAGTGGTAATTGGGTGGTGTGCGTGGTGGTGTGGGGGGGGGGGGGATGGGGGGGGTGATAGGGGGGGGGGGGGGCGGGGGGGGGTTTGAGGGGGGGGGGGGGGGGGGGGTAGTGGGGTTGTGGGTCCATTGTGGTGTGGGTGTGGGTGTGGGGAATTGCTGACCAACTATTGGCTCCGTTTCTGGTGACCGGCATAACCTGCTGGGGTGAAGGGTGGGGGGTGTGGGGTTCAGTGGGCTGGGGTCTAGGTGGTGGGGGTGTGGGGGGGGGGGTATGGGGGGGTGAAGGGGGGGGGGGGGTGGGGGGGTGGTTATGGAGGTGGGGGGGGGGGGGGGGGGGGGGTAGTGTGTGTGTGGGAGGGGGGGTTTAGGGGTGGGGGGAGGACTGCCAACTATGGCTCGGATGGTGACGGCATCACCTGGCGGGTGGGCGAAGGGGGTGGGGTGGGTGGGGGGAGAAGTTGGGGTGGTGGGTGGGTGTGTGGGTGGCGAGGTGATGCTACCACCAATGGCTCCGATGGTGAAGGCATCACCTGGGTGGGTGAAGGGATGGTGGTGGTGCTTGGGTGCGTGGGTGCGTGGGGGGGGCGGGGGGGGTTCTTGGTACTATTTTTCCATGTTACTCACAAGTCCTTCTTGATCCTGTCAAGCCGCTGGCACATATAGAGTCCAGTAGGGCACCAGGAAAAATGTAACCATCATCATCATCATCGCGATCATCATGTTATCATCTATACCACTGTCACCATGATCATCATCACCAACAGGGGCAGCTTCACCTCACTTCAAATCACCATCATCACCATCATCATCATCATCATCATCATCGTTTGCATTACAATCACCATCATCAATAGGGGAAGCCTCACCTCACCTTAAATCAACATCATCATTATCGTCACCATCACCATCATCAATAGGGGAGCCTCACCTCACCTTCAATCAACATCATCATCATCATCGTCACCATCACCATCATCAGCAAGGCCACCACCACCATCACCATGGCCACCAACATCAGTATGGCCTACCTCACCTCGAATCAACTCAATTAGAAATATCAGCAACCTTGCAGCAACGCCATCATCACCACCACTACCACCATCATCACCACCACCACCACTATCACCACCACCATCATCGTCATCATCACCACCATCACCATCAGTATGGCCTGCCTCACCTCGAATCAACTTCTTTAGGAATATCACCAACCTAGCAGCGAAGCCACCATCACCACCACCACCACTCATCATCACCACCACCACCAGCCAACAACCTCACCCCCCCCCACCTCCTCACCACCCCGCCATCCCCCCCCCATCCATCACACCACCACCACATATCATTCACCCCACATCCCTCCCCCCACCATCACACCACACCACACTCATTTCACCACACCCATCTCATCCACCCCACACCCCCATCATCCTTCACCCCCACCACCACCATCCCACACCACCCACCCCATCATCATCACACACACACCATCACCACCACACCATCATCATCACCACCCCCCCCCCCCCCCCCCCCCCCACCATCATCACCACCAAACACCACCCATCACCACCACCCCACCGCATCCCGCCATTCAACCCACACCATCATCACCACCCCCCCCCCCCCTTCCCCCCACCCCCATCACTCATCACCCCACCACCACCATCATCTCACACCCACCACCACCATCCACCACCACCACCCATAAACCACCACCACCCATCACACCACCCATTCATTCATCATCACCACCACATCACAAACCACACACACACCATTTTCCCACCCACCACCACCCACAGCCACCACCATCCACCACCCAACCACCAAACCACCGACCTCA
Organism: Chlamydomonas sp. ICE-L; assembly: GCA_013435795.1. Lineage (NCBI taxonomy): Eukaryota > Viridiplantae > Chlorophyta > Chlorophyceae > Chlamydomonadales > Chlamydomonadaceae > Chlamydomonas > Chlamydomonas sp. ICE-L. Next base: position 123,289 of record JACBWV010000930.1, on the reverse strand, counting down.
CACCAACACCACCATCACCACCCACCACCACAACCACCCATCACCAACGGCCATCACCACCACCACCATTCACCCACACCATCATCATCATTTCACCACCACCATTCAACACCAAATCATCATCAATCACCACAATCATCACCATTTCACCACCATCCTCATCACCACCACCTCACACCACACCACATCACCAACCAAAATAACCACCACCACCATCACCACCGCCATCATCACCACACCACCACCAACCATCACCAACACCACCATCATCATCACCACCAACCCATCACCACACCACCAACCATCACCCCACCACACACACCATACATCATCATCAACCCACCACCATTCATCTCATCACCACCCACCACCACCACCATCATAACCCACCACCACCACCATCATCACCACCATCACCACCACCATCATCATTCAACCACCACCAACCATCACCACCACCACCAGTCATCATCACAACCACCACCACCACACCACCACCACCATTTCATTACCACCCACCACCACCATCACCACCACCACCGCATCACTAGCCACACCACAAAACCATCATCACCACCACCACCACCACCCACCATCACCACCCCCCCAACCACCAGGCAGCATGTCACCACCACCAAACACCAGCAAGGCAGCACCACTCACCACCACCAGCACCACCACCACCACCAGCCCCACCACACATGCTAGACACCCGACCCAGCAGTCGCAGCTACCACCAGCCCAGCAACACCCACCATCATCATCATCACACACCTCCTCACCATTTCACCACCGCACCGCCACCAACCATCACCACCAACCACCCCATCACCACCGCCATCACCACCCACCACCCTTCACCACACACCACCAACCACCACCATTCACCACCGCCATTCACCACCACACCCCAGCACCATCATCACACCACCACCACCATCATCGCCACCACACACCGCCACATCCACCCCACCACAATTCATCATCCATCACACCACCACCACCCAATCATTCATCACACCACCACCACCATACCACACCACACATCATCATCATCACCACCACCACCATCACCACCACCATCATCATCATCACCACCACCATCATCACCATCACCACCACCACCGCCACCACCATCACCACCACCACCACCATCACCACCGCCATCACCACCACCACCATCACCACCACCACCACCACCACCATCACCACCGCCATCACCACCACCACCATCACCACCACCATCATCACCACCACCACCATCATCGCCACCACCACCGCCATCACCACCACCATCATCATCATCATCAGCATGGCCTGCCTCACCTCGAATCAACTTCCTTAGGAATATCCTCAACCTAGCAGCAACGCCATCATCACCACCACCACCACCACCGTCATCACCACCACCATCATCACTGCCACTATCATCACCATCACCGTTTGTATGGCCTGCCTCACCTCGAATCAACTCAATTAGAAATATCCTCAACCTAGCAGCAACGCCACCATCATCACCACCACCACTATCACCACCACCATCGTCATCATCACCATCATCACCACCATCACAATCACCACCACCACCACCATCATCGTCACCATCACCACCATCAGCATCATCAGTATGGCCTGCCTCACCTCGAATCAACTTCTTGAGGAATATCTTCAACCTAGCAGCGACGCCAACATCACCACCACCGCCACCGTCATCATCATCACCATCATCACCACCATCACAATCACCACCACCACCACCATCATCGTCATCATCACCACCATCATCATCAGTATGGCCTGCCTCACCTCGAATCAACTTCTTGAGAAATATCCTCAACCTAGCAGCGACGCCAACATCACCACCACCACCACCGTCATCATCATCACCATCATCACCACCACCACCACCATCATCGTCATCATCACCACCATCATCATCAGTATGGCCTGCCTCACCTTGAATCAACTTCTTTAGGAATATCCTCAACCTAGCAGCAATGCCAACATCACCACCACCACCACCATCACCACCATCACCACCGCCATCACCACCATCATCATCAGTAAGGCCTGCCTCACCTCGAATCAACTTCTTTAAAAATATTCTCAACCTAGCAGCGACGCCAACATAGGATACTCCATTGAGCAGTACATCTCTTGGTGTGACGTAGTTCTGCACACGCATCTTCTGGATCACCTGCAGGGGCAGCACAAGTCACACTAGGAGGGATTCGAAACCAGAGTACACCAAGCCACACCATGGACTGAAAATTGTCTGACCATACCATAACACAACACACCCAAACAACACCGAACCATATACTGAAATAGTCTGACCATACAACACCATACCACACCCACACCATCCTTCACTATCACACCATGGACTGAAAATAGTCTGACCATACCATACCACACCACACCACACCACACCCAAACAACGCTACACTGCGGACTGAAATTGACTGGCCATACCAAACCATACCTAACCGCATCCACACCATATACTGAAACAGTATGACCATACCACACCACACCATATACTGAAACAGTATGACCATACCAAACCACACTACACCATATACTGAAACAGTATGACCATACCACACCACACCGCACCAAACCCAAACAACACCATATACTGAAATAGTCTGACCACACCACACCACACCACACCCAAACAACACCACACCATATACTGAAAAAGTCTGACTATACCACACCACACCCAAACAAGACCACACCATATACTGAAACAGTCTGACCATACCACATCACACCACACCACACCCAAACAACGCTACACCACGGACTGAATGTAGTCTGACCATACCAAACCATATCACACCACACCATATATTGAAATTAAACCATGCAACACCACACACACACACGCATACACCAACACCGACACACTGGACACACCTACATCTGCACATCATGCACCTACCCACCTGTCCTACTACCTTGTGCCATGCACTACACCATGCAACACCACGCACACACACCTATACATACACCGTCACACAAGACACACCTACATCTGCACACCATGCACCTACACACCTGTCTCAGCACCATACACCATGCAACACCACACACCATGCACCTTCGCACTTATCCCACTACACATACCTCGCTCACTGCACTTGAAGACCATGCATTCAATGTGAACTGAAAAATAAAATATTCTGGTATTTCTGGTATTTCCGGCTTCCATGCTTGGTATGGTTAATTCGCACAATAAATGCATTCTCGCTCTGAGCCTCCATATGCCGGATCATACACAACGTTCAACGATCTGAGTCGAGTCAGCGTACCTGCGTGAAGTTTTCATGGCGAGCGTAATTGTAGCCCTGCCACGGCGGTGCGGTGTTTGCTGCGCGCACGACTGCGTCGCTCCAGTGCTCGACCTTCCCAACGCATCCTAGCGGGTGCACGAGGGCCAGGGCCAAGGCGAGGACGAGGGTGGCAATGGCGGGCATCGGGGTTGGCTAACACACACACTGGGTGTGGTCGGTAGGTGCCAGTCAGCAGCCCAGCTCAGATTGGACGGCAATTAGCAAGGATCGATGTGAAAATCGGATCTAGCAGTACGAAGGGCTTACATGGGTGGAATTGAGCAAAAGGAGAATTGGCCGCTGAGGCGAGGGTTCGTCATTGTTAGGAAAGGGTCCATCTGGAATTAACCGCAGGTGTCCGATAATCCGAAGCGCGTGGGCGCATGATCGAGCGATTTGGGGATGCCGGATCTTGCTGCTGGGGATAGGTGGAGGATCTAGAGGCGCAATGATGGATTTGCGTTGCGCTTGGTCTTTTGCTGCCCATTAGAGTTGCGTACCTCGCCGTTATCACAAGGGTGGGTCGCCCAGCGCGGTACTCCGGACTGCCAGGCTAGTTGGCTGGCGGTTATTATACCCTACTTCTGCCTACTTAATTGGTCCATCTGGGTCCAGCTGTTGTTGTTAAGGCTGCTCGCCAGAGGCTGCTCGCCAGGGGCTACTCGCCCTGCTGCTCACCGTCTTCGTGTCTTACCCGATCCTGTCGAGCTTCGATAGCCGTACTTCACCCGTTCGCTAAGGTATTTCGTCCGTTACAATTTTTGGTCGTGGTCGACAAACAAGCAAGGAACTTGACTTGAGTAACGTTTCATTTGATGGGTCGACGGGGGGAAAAGGCCAGGGACAATCTTGTACATAAACAACTCTGGTCGGGGGGGGCAACGAAACACTCTAAACTGTCTACACCCGCACCCGTACGATTAAAAGCTTTCTTTTGCGGCAACGAGCAGGACCTTCTAGGCGGCTCCCTGATCCAGTCACTTGGCCAAGTCCCAATATTTAAACAGTTCCGCAGAGATAATTGTGTCAGCTCCTAGATGCACTATGTTGCTGTACGTTTGGCTGGGTAGAAAGGGAGGGGAGCTGCCTAGAAGCCGCTGCTGGTACCTGATAAGGAAAACTATGATATGATTACCTTCTGTTATGTGGAGTCAGGAGTATTGTGTAGTTTTTACTCATTTTTGCCCCCCCAAAATCCAGCAGCAGACGAAGAAATAAATAAATAAATAGTAGGCCGAGGCGTGAGGTTGAGGGGGCCAGCCCGTTTGCTTTCACTGGGGTCAACTACCAATGGTGGTGGTGGGGGGGGGGGGGGGGCTATCAATCTATCATCCTCCTTTTTGGGAGTCTTTTGGGCCTGTTCCATGTGTCTTCTGCAAGCAACAATGGACTGGAAGGAGACAGTGGTATGGGTGTGAAGTTTGGTGCAGAGCTTGAGGGCGGCGACTTTGGAAATACCGGTACCTAAGTGGGTGAGTTTGGGAAGTGCATTGATGGGTATGGTACATGTGGTACCCAATGTAACTACTGGGTAAATTGAAATTGAAATTGTTACATCCAAGAAATATAAATACTCTAGGGACGTGAGATTAAGGACACCACAGCGTACGCAGAAGCTAGCTGTAGTCACCATAGATAAACACAAAAAATATCCAGTACTAGTTGTGATCCCACCCGTAACTGACTGAGAGTCATTTCAGTCAGTCACGTGGGTGGCACTAGCTGGACCAAAAAATGTTAATCTCCGGCGGGGTGGTGTTCCATGAATCTACGACATTGTAAAATAGTCTGAAAGCTGTCAACAGAGTGGTGGTGCAGCTGGTCTTCTAATGTAAGAATTTCTAAATTGGTAAGACCAAGGGTGGTCATGGAGGTCACAAAGGTTCTGGGGATGGTGCCAGTGGTACCAATGGTAACAACTAGGTAGTGAACAAGGTAGCCAGCTAGTCTTAGGCCGGCCACCAACTGGGTGTGTTGGGCATGTTTATCCTCTGCCTTAGTGGCATGGTTGGTGTCAGAGCAGTATCCCAGCTCTAGAATCCAGATTTCCTTGTCAGCAGCAATGGTGGGTGAGTCCACCTCGGGCAGGATGGCGAGATCTGGCCTCAGTTAGGGCCAGATCTCTGCTGAGATGGAGGGAGGGCGTAACCAGTCAGGCAGTGTTTTGCCTAGGACTCCGCGGGGGAGGTCCTCCAGCCTACCTGCGTCCATGATAACGCGGCGGGATCCAAGGGCGCCTTTGCTGATGGCCTTGTGCAGTAAGTGGACAGCTGCGTCATGACGCTTGATGTACATGCCCTTGAAGGTGGCGTGTGTGCAGCCAGCAAGAATGTGGCCAGCTCCGTCCTCGTGGGTGCTACAAATAGGGCATGTGGGGGAGGTGGCAGGGTTGGGGTTGTTAGCATAGGGCATCTTCCAGCGATAGGCAAGCTTCTTGTTCCACAGTCGGCCCCATCTGGCCTTGAGGATGCAGAACTTAGTTTTGTGGGTGATGTGAGAGGATGTCCAGAATTTATTGCTGGAGTGGGGTAGATGCAAGGGGGTGTTATCAGCCCAGGTGGTGGCATATATGCCGTTGAGGGGATGTTGTCCGAGGTGGCAGCTAGTGGGAAGGTTAAGACTGATCCCGTTGGTGAGGTTAGGTGCTAAGGCTCGTGGGGGAGTTGTGCCAAGAGGTGTGCAGGGGGGTTGGACAGTGGGCCAATAGGTGTTGTGGCGGGGTTGTTCTCCAGTGGTGTCGGTGTATCGTACAGATGCTGGGTTGGTGGCTGCATTGCGTGCTAGTGCATCTGCTCTATCATTGCCCAATATGCCAGTGTGTGAGCGTACTTTGCAGAGGGTAGTGTGTGATCCTGCCAGAATGCGTTGGACAAGGTGAGTGCGGATAGAATGCAGGAGTTCAGAGTGAAGAGAACGTGTAGAGGTAGTAGGATCTTGAATCATTTTGTTAATGAGTTGGAGTGAGCAGAGGCTGTCAGTGTGCAGGGTGAGGTCAGTATTATAGTCAATGCGTGCTATGGCTTGATGGATGGCCACTAATTCAGCCCGGTTGTTAGTTCTGGTGGCGCCTTGGCCTCCTGGGTTAATGGAATAGCTCATACCAGCCACAGGTATGTAGACCCCTGCACCTATTTTGCTGGGGGTGCCAGGGGCTCCCTTGATCAGGCTGCCATCAGTATAGACCTGCAGACCTAGGGTAGGTATGGCTGGGTAGTGGCAGGGGTAGATAACTGTGGGGAGCAGAGGGGGGCAGTGGTGGGTGGTAGGCTGCCAGGGCAGGGTAGTGAGGGATTTAAGAGTCCTGGGGTAGGTGATTTGTGTGTCTGAAGAGGTAAGGGTAGGATGTGCAGGGAGGTTATGTGGTTCCCAGTAGGGTGAGATGCTGAGCATGTGCTGTGACCAGATGTCTTTGAACCCCTGGAGACGGTTTAGGTATTCAGGTTGGCTGCTTGGGTTGCTGATGATGAGAATGTGGAGCTTGTGGGAGGAGGTAGGGTTGTGATGTTTGCCCCCTAGCCAGGTTTCAGAGGTGCTGTAGATTTCAGAGAAAGGTCTGGAGTCCACGTGATGGATCCAGGGGTGGTGCAATAGTTTCTTGTAGGGGGCATTATAGTTGTCTGGGATGAGTAAGACAGTGCATGTTGGGATGTGTTGTGCTTCTGCGTGGTCAGCACTGGCTAGAGCCCACCTGAGTGCCTTGTGTGCATCGGTGACGGAGGTAGGGATGTCCACCAGTGATCCCCCTGTCCAGATGCTGTGGAAGAGATCCCCGTTGGCTCCAAAGAGCTGGTCAGCTGGGTTCATGGAGGAAAATTCTTCATAGGCAGAATCTAGGTTGAGTGGGGGTAGCAGTGCGGTGATGGGTGATGTTGAGGTGTAGGTTAGCTTGGTGCAGGGCTGGGGGAAGAGTGTAGGTGGAGGCAGGGGTGTCCTTGTGTCTGGTGTATAGGGCTGCAAGGTCAGGTAGGAATCCTCCTTGTGTGAGTTGGTTCCAAGTTGAAGGGCGTGTAGTTTTATTGTATTCATAGTGTGTGTGGAGGGAGGTGAGAAGGGTGTTGGTACTATGACCCACACATTTCCCGGTGGGGTTATAGAGGAATGTAGTGTCTGCATGCGTGTGGGTTTGATGGCCTTCTGAGCCAGTGAGGATGCCAGTTTGGGCTGTGTGTTTGAGTGGTGATTGGATGTCCCAGGTAGGGTTTCGGTCATGAGTGTCTATGTGAAGAAGTTTGTGGACAAGGGCATGGTTATCAGCGTTGAAGCCAGGTGTAGTGGCCCATTGTCCCTGTTGCTGGGAGTTAGTAAGGTGGGAGTCTCTTCTGGGGTTAAGATGGGTTGTGGTGGTGGGTGTGTCTTTGAAGGCCTGGAGAAGGGTGTCATAGGTGGATTGGCCCAGCATAGTGATGAGGTGGGTGGTGTGGTATGGTTGTGGTTTCCAGTGGACCTCAGAGGTGGTGGGAGTAATTGGGTTACTGTGAAGGATAGTGTAACCAATTTGGGTGTATTGACTGATATGGTCGTTGTGCATGGTGATGGGGGCCCATTGGAGGTGGGCAGTGGTGGTGATGCTGGTGTCCCTAGTGTCCATGGTCCGTTTGCTGCGCCAGCTGGTGATGCTGAGGGGTTTGTACTGGTTACCATAGGTGAGGTGAAGGAGACGGGTAGGGGGGGATGGGGATCCAGGGGTAGGGTGGAGCATTGCTGCCTTGAGAAGATCAGGGTTGGAGACCTTAGTGATGTTGTAGTGCTTAAAGAAGGGCTTGGCTGGGCCGCGGATGATGGCCTTGCAGAGGTGAAGGCGGGATGCCCAGGTTGTCGCGGCTTCATTGTTGCCCCATGCTTTACCGTAGTGGTCGACGTTGGCGTTCCATTCGGCTGTGGAGTTGCAGGTGGTCCACGCCCACCATTGTTCCCCGCTGAGGTCTCGGAGAGGGTCTGCTGTGTAGTCCGCTTCCTTGACAGGAGGTTGCGCTCGGCTGGTGGGGTAGCGCTGAGTTGGGGTGGAGGCCGGGCGGGCGACAAACATGTTCTGCGCATCGGCTGACGGTTTGGGTGGGATGGTGTATGACGAGGTAAGTTGTCGCTGCGGTAATGGAAGAGGGTTGGCATGGCTGAAGGAGGGGAGCAGGTCGGGGCTGTTGCCAGTGAGGTGTGCTGTAAGGAGGTTGAGGGAGCGCCGATGGTGCTTTGTGACTTTGCCCTGTGTGATAAGAGGGAGATCCGTGGTAGTGATAAGGTGAGTGCCTGCTGGAGTAACCAGGTCGTGGTATGTATAGATCCCTAGATCGTGGAAGGGAGTCACAAGGGAGACAGGGATGTGAGCAGGTTGAGGGAGTACTGATTGGATGTTGAGCTTATCCAGGAGTTCTGTGTCATTCCAGGTAATTTGGATGTTTGAATGGTCTAGGAGTTGAAGTTGCCGGGCAAGAGATGAGTATTGGAGGAGTTTGGGAGAGAGAGAGGTTGGAGTGAGAGTGTGGAAAGTTATGAAGGTTTTAGTGAGGAGAGATTTGGTTAGTATGCCCAGGCGTCCAGTGTCATTCATGGCGTGGGTGAGGGCAGAGGCAGTAATTTGTGTGTATTCAGTGAGGAGAGAGGGGATCCCTAGGCCTGCCTCTGTTTTGGGCAGGTGTAGTGCCCTAGTGGGGAAGGACATGGGAAGGCTGCTGCACAGTTTGACTGTCTTAAGTACTGCTTTATCTATAATGTGGATGTCTGTGAGAGAGAAGGGGGCTACAATCATAGGGTATTTGATGGCTGCTCTGATGCATTGTGTGATTATGCGTATGCATTGTTCAGGGGTTGCCCTGCTTTTAGCTTTGTTGAGTATATGTAGGCCCTTGGTGTGGATAATGTCAAGGGTGGCATGCAGTTGGGTTTTCCAGTTGAGGGTGAGAGAGATGTGGACTCCTAAGTATTTGTAGGCTATATCTGGTGGTTGATAAGTGGCATATTACATTACATTACATTACATTACATTACATATTAAAGTCTACTTGACACCGCGAGGGTGTATGAGACTCTGTGCTTTAAACAAAAAGAAAAAGCACCCACAAAGCAAAAAACCCCATTACATCAGGGGTGTGTCGAGGACAAACAAACCAAACTCCCAACCACCGTTTTGGTGGCGTAGGTATTAAACCCCTTAGAGCCGGACCCAGATCTCAACCACTTACAGTGGCGGAGGTAAGAAGCTAACAAATGAGAAGTCACAAGAAGAAGAAAAAAAGGGATGATAAATTACGGTGCCACTAAGCAGTCCAGGGCTTCCTGTCTTGCTGTATGTGTCTCCAAGGGCTATTGTGGCTTTCTGTCTTGCTATATGTGTCTCCAAGGGCTATTTTGTCCTGGAGTCTTTGTTTGAGGATATCAGTGTGGGTGGGGTTTGAGGGGTGTGTCTTGTGAAGGATGCCACTGACCACACATTTGGTAGCATTGAGAGGGATGCCAGACCAGGTGCTGAACAGTTGGACTTTACCACATTGGATGCGGAGGTCCTCGATCGTTCCAGTGAGGACTGCGGTGTCATCCGCGTACCCCAGGCTGCTGGTGAGGTGCTCGTCAGCCTCCGCGGTGGGAAGGGAGGCAGCGCGGTATCCCCTACCTCCTGAGCATAGCCATCGGTGGAGGGGTTCAATAAAGATGATGAAGAGGAGAGGGGAGAGTGTGTCCCCTTGGATGGATCCCCTGGTGATGGGGATGGGTTGACCAGGTGTGTTGTTAAGGAGGATGTGAGTGTTGGAGTTGGTATAGATCCCTTTGACTGTGTCTATGGTGTCGTGGGTGAATCGAAGGTTGTGCATAATGCAAAGAAGTTTTTGGTGATCTATCATATCATTTCCGTATTCGCAACTTTCAAATTGCACCTGTCACCCGGCACCCAATAACTCGCTGCTCTCCCAACTAAACCTGTGCGAATAGCTATGACAATAACTAGAAGTCAGACGCAAGACATGAGCATTGACCCTGGATCACCCGGGGATAATGCACCCCCCCCGTGGTTTGCAATGTGGTACGCTACAACGCTTAAACCCACACTGGACAAATCGTTCGACTCGATTAAAAAAGAGTCGCATCAAACATTGAAGTCGGTGGAAGGACTTTTGAGTGAGATGCGGGAAACCGTTCAGAAACAGACCAATAAGATCGCAAACATAGAGGCCACTCTGAACGCCCAGAGGGATACGATAGTATCCCAGGAGAAGCGCATTTCCGCCCTGGAAGCTGCTATCAAGGATCGGCCGGTGGTGCCCCCAGCAGGGGGAAAAGAATCTGCATGGAGTCGGCCACTCATACAGCGACCGGGCTCAGCCCCCCCAGACCAAGCAGGTTACGACATGCAATTCAGGATCTCAGGCATCCCTGAAGATCCCAACGAGAACGACAGGCAGCTAGCGGTGGCTGTAAAGTCTAAGCTCACCCAGGCTTTAGAAGCCAACAACACCTACGCCCAGAAGGAGCAAGACAAGGCAGAGTTTACTATTGTGTCCGCTCGACGCATGGGAGGCAAGGTGGATCCCTCACGACCCCGCCTTGCCCTAATCACAGTATCCTCCAGCTTCGATGCTTCCTCCATTGTGAGGAACCGAAGGTTCCTCAAGGATAGCGGAATAGCAGCTCTGGATTTCTTGTCTCCTGAGGAGCTGAAGCTGCACAAGGAACACCTTCCAGCGTTTCTGGAAGCTAAGAGGGACCCCTCTAAGTGGGTTTCGTTCAATAGAGGACTCCTGAAGGTGCGGGACAAGGCTCCCCCTTCAGGTGTCTCATCGACTGATGCATGAAGTGGACTAAGGTGCCTTGCATGGAACATCAGAGGACAACTCAGTGTTCTGAGCAGCTGCGGTGCAGCAATGAAAGTGGTGAGAAAACACGACATTTTATTGTTTTCACACACAGGGGTGCGTGGCCAGCTAGACACCCCCCACATTCCAGGTTTCAAATGCCTTTCTTGTGCCCCTCGCCCCAAGTTGAGCAAGGATGGGGGGGTCGCTATCTATGTCCGCACTTGCCTAAATGCTACTTTAGTCCATGAGGCACCTGAATTAGGCATGGCATGGATTCGCATACATGGAACACACATTGGTGTGTGCTATATCCCACATGCTAACAGCTCATACTACAAACATGGTGACGACTGCATTAGTATAGAGGACCACTTCCTCACTCTAGGTAAAATCATTGGGAACTTCCAGGAAAAAGGCAACGTTGTGGTGATGGGTGACTTCAACGCTCGGGTTGGTCTTGGTGTGGACAATGATGATACCGAGTTAGGAGATGAACCAGTATCCCAAACCAGTAGTACAGCCCCCAACCAAACCATTCAACCGAGGTGTAGCATGGACACAGCTCCCCCCAATCGATTGGGGGGGGCCCTACTCCAGCTATGTGTAGTAACTGGTCTTATCATCCTTAACGGTAGAACAGAAGGTGATATGCAAGGTGCACATACCTTCTTTGCAGATGGCATGGACAAGAAATCTGTCATTGATTATGCGCTAGCCGCCCCTAGTCTTCTCAACACCCCAGGAGTCAAGTTTAGTGTGGCTCCCAAGCATGACTGCCCTCTCAGGCCCGGGGGTGGAAAGTTTGACCACATGCCTATCACACTCCACATACCAGATGCTGCCCTTAGGCCTTCTCAAGGTACTATTAGTACACCTGCTGGTGGTAAACCTTCGCCCAAACTGAAATGGAAAGACAACTATGTCCAGATGTATGCACACACAATTAAGCGTGATCCAGACGTTAACCGATTACTTGACAATGCACTCCATAGCTCATCTATGGAAGATTCAGAGAAGGGGATTGCTAGTGCTATTGAACTAGCCATAAGCAAATGCACACCATGTCACAAACCTGTAGCTAAGCGTAAGCACGGGCCCGTGAACGCATGGTATGATGATGAATGCAATCGTGCTAGACAGGCAGCAAGCCAAGCAGAACATCAACATGGCTCTAGCTCTGACTTGGCTGGTTCTATGCACAAGGAGTACAAGAGGATTCTCAGAAGAAAGAAGAGGAAGTGGCTAGAAACACGCATGGAGAACCTTCATACGAATCTTCGGCATAATCCGAAAAGTTTTTGGAAAGACGTGCGTGAGCCTAACAAGGCCACTACGGCAGATATCACAATTCATGATTGGACTGATTATTTTGCAGACCTCTTTGATGTGCAAGTAGGTATTGATCCAAGTCTGGATGCTAGGGACTTTGTCCCTCAAGCTGATGGACCTCAGATAGAGGCCGCACCAACATGGTTATGTCAAGACTTTACCACCCAGGAGGTGTTTTCTGTTCTCCAATCCCTACGGAAAAACTCCTCCCCCGGGGTAGATGGTATCCCTGCAGAATGGTACAGATTTGCTTCCCATGAGGCCAACTCCCGATTTGTACAAGCTATGACTAACCTGTTTAATCTCATCTGGAAGACTTCTTACCCTAGCCAATGGGCTGCAGCTGCCTTGGTACCCGTACCCAAATCCAAAGGCAGTGTGTATGACAAGGACAACTATCGAGGTCTTGCGGTGAGCAACTCCATAGGAAAGATCTTCTCCCTTTGCATGCTACGTAGACTAGATGATTGGTCAGAAGAATTCAACCTCAGAGCCGCTGGCCAATATGGATTTAGAAGTGGTAGGGGTACTGCAGATGCATCATTCATTCTTAACCATATTGTAGATAAATATAGAGAAAAGAAAAAACCACTCTTTGTGGCTTTTGTTGATTTCAAGAAGGCTTATGATTGGGTCAACAGAGACTTGCTATGGGATTGCTTAGCAAGGCTAGGAGTCAAGGACCCCTATCTCAGTATTCTGAAGTCCATGTATAATCATGTTGTTTTCCAAGTTCGCCTACATGGGGACATTGGATCCTCCTTTCCATCCCTTGTAGGAGTTAAACAAGGAGACCCCCTATCCCCACTCCTATTCGGTCTGTTCATTGATAGAATTGAATCGTTCCTCCAATCCAAGCTCCCAAATGTAGGGGCTGAGCTTAGGGGAAAGATTCTGCAACTGTTACTTTATGCTGATGACCTAGCTATAATGGCAGAATCCCCGGCAGATATGCAAGCGATGCTTGACTGCCTGAGAGATTTCTGCGAGGCTACTAAGATGGCTGTGAATATAAAGAAAACTGAGATTGTCGTTTTCAACAAACAATTCTGTGATGAGGCCCGCATGGATCCTGATTACAAATTTGTCTATGATGGAGCACAACTTTCTACAAAGTTATCTTTTATCTACTTGGGATCCCTCTTTGTGGATGGTGACTCAAGCAATCGTGCAAAAGCTGCTTTTTCTAGGATGCTCACTAAGGCCCAAAAGGCACACCACATGCTTCGTAGGCGATGCCATACTATGGAGATATACAATATTGATATTCTCACCCACCTGTTTGATTCTCTTGTACAACCTATCCTGAATTTTGGCTGTGAGGTGTGGGCTCCTTCTATTCTGAACAACACACTTATCTCAAATGACCATGCTTGTGAGAAATGGCATAGAGGTATACTTAAACAAATGTTGGGTGTTTGCCAATCTACTACATCTAATATTATCATGGAAGAGCTGGGTAGAACCCCGTTGTGTTTTGCTTGGCTTAAACAAGCTTTGCGCTTCTGGAACAAGACCATACATAAAGAACCTGAGGATCTCATTAGAATGGCTCTTGAGGAATCTTTTGACTCCAACACTGGCTGGGTTCATGACTTGCGTTGTGCTCTCCACAAGCTAGGATCCAGTAAAAACATCAACATTTTGGAGGCTGTCGATGTCGAAGGTATTATGTCTGAAGTTTTTGAGTCATGGAGGTTTAAGTACCCAAGTGACACCAATGCAGTTAGAGACATCCCTGATGAGAGAAGGGTTGGCTTTAAACGCCTCCGATACCAAAAATGGTTCGCAGCCAACAGCAATGATGAGAATGGCTTGATTCCCTTTACATCCGCCTTACATAAGCAGGATCAGATTCGTTCTATAGCACAGTTTAGAATGGGTTCCCATTGGCTGAACACAGAAAGAATGAGGGTGGTGGATAGAGCACACATCCCTCGCTCAATGAGACACTGTCAAATGTGTGGGTTCCAAAAACCTGAGGATGAAATGCATATGTTTGAGTGCCCTTTTTATAATGATATTCGCCTCCGCTACCAGAATCTGTTTACAGATATTTATAGGCATGTCCATGAGGATACCGACTTAACCGTATGGAATGTGGAATTCTGCGATTCCACATTCAGAACCTTTATGAATGGAAATGGCACTAAGTCTTTTTGGAGCAACCTAGCCGACTATCTTTCTACTTGTAGAAGAGCAAGACAGGAAGCCCTGGACTGCTTAGTGGCACCGTAATTTATTATCCCTTTTTTTCTTCTTGTGACTTCTCATTTGTTAGCTTCTTACCTCCGCCACTGTAAGTGGTTGAGATCTGGGTCCTGCTCTAAGGGGTTTAATACCTACGCCACCAAAACGGTGGTTGGGAGTTTGGTTTGTTTGTCCTCGACACACCCCTGATGTAATGGGGTTTTTTGCTTTGTGGGTGCTTTTTCTTTTTGTTTAAAGCACAGAGTCTCATACACCCTCGCGGTGTCAAGTAGACTTTAACATGTAATGTAATGTAATGTAATGTAATGTAATGTAATGTTGAAGGCAGAGCTAAAGTCAAAGTAAGCTGCGTACAAGTCTTGTTGGAAGAGGGAGGCATCCTCTATGTTGTGAAGGAGGTTGAGGAGATGCCTATAGGTGCTCTTGTCTTTTCTAAATCCCTCTTGGCAGGTGCTGAGAATATGATTGGTTTCTGAGTAGGTGGAAATTGTGTTGGTGATGAGAGAGGTCCAGAGTTTAGCCACAGAATTGTTAAGTCCTATGGGTCTATAGTTCTGGGGAAGGTACGGGTCAGATTTTTTGTAAAGCATAATTGTGTGAGAAGTTTTCCAGCAGTCTGGGGTTTCTCCCAGGATCCAGGAGATTTGCATAAGTTTGTGAATGACAGTGTGCATTTCGGTGGGGAGACACATCAGTAATTCATTGGGTATCCCATCTGGTCCTGTGGCTTTATTTGTGGCCAGTTTTCTGATGCAGTCGGTGTAGGCAGTTGGGGATGAGAGGTAGGTGTAGGGTGAGGCAGTATGCTGAATAGAGGTGGCGGGGGTTTCGAGTTGAAATGTGTCAGTGTGTGTTTCCCAGGGGGGAGGGGTAGAGTAGGCAGTGTAGTTGCCATTGGGTGGGGGCACAGGGGGAGACATGAGTTTGCCCATGTGTTTGGTCAAAAGGTCAAGGAGATCTTTAGTTTTAGTATGAAGGGTTCCAGTTTGCTGGTTAAGAAGGACAGTGGGAGAGTGGGGCTGGCCGTCTGGTTTGAAGATGTGTCTATGCGTAACCCGCGCCTGTGTATTAAGGCGATGGCGAAACTTCTTGATGGCCTTGGTGCTTCTTTCCTCCTTTTGCAGGGCTTGGATAGTGCGTAGCTCCTGGATAGTGTGTTGTATGTCATCAGTGAGTGATTGACGGTATTGGGTAAGAAGGGGGTTGTGGAGGAGAAGGAGTTGGACTTGCGTTGTAGTTTGTAGAAGGCAGTCTGGAGGAAAGGATGGGGAAGAGCGCAGGTTATCATATCCAGATTGGTCCATGGAGTAGGATTGGGTGCGGAGAGTTTTAATGTGTTTCACGTGTTGGTTAAGTTGTTGGTAGGATTTAGCTGTCTTTCTGGGGAGGAAGATGCCAGAGATGGTTTGTTTAGTGGGGCAAGTCTCTATCATTATACTGAGGGCTTGATGCAGGGTGGTCATAAGGTGGTCGGCCATACTGTTGAGGTCTTCTGGAAGTGTAGACATCAGTTCCTGCCTGATGGATTGAATGTGAGAGGCAGTCCTGTCTTCCCCAAGAAGGTCCTGAGCAGTTTGCCAGGCGGATTCTATGTTAGTGTGGGAGCTCAGGAATTGGTGGAGGTATTGAGTAGTGATGGCTTGCCTAGTTTTCTCTTTGTCTGATTGTTTAAGAGGGAGGAGGAGCTGAGGGGAGGTGTAGGTGTTGGTTGGAGGTATGGCAGGAGGGGGGAGGAGAGTGGAGGTGAGGCGTTGCTCAAGTGCATGGTGGTCTAGGGTGTCCCCCATTTGGTGGGTGCTTTCAGTGGTGTGGGTGCCCGGAGGTGAGTTGATGAGCAGGATATCATCAATACGACTGCTGTAGGGGGTGTTGTTGCTGCAAGAAAAGTATGTGTGAGGTCTGGGTTGTGGTTGTGGAGTGATACAGAGTTGAGAAATGTGTTGCTGGTGAGAAATGTCATCTGGATATTTGGTTAGACTGCTTCTGTCAGTGGTGTGGCATGTGGCATTCCAGTCCCCAGCTAGGATGTAGTGGTGGGTAGGATTTTTCTCAGTAATGTGGTGGATGTAGGAGTAGATGTTCTCTCTTTTGGGGGCATTGTTACAGGGCATGTAGACGCCCAGGACATGGGTTATGTTGTTTATGGTTTGGTGAGTAATGTGTCCAGAGAGTTCGACTGGAGTTTCATGATTGACTGGGTGAGCAGTGACTGTTTTCCTGATTAGGGTAATGACCCCTGCTGAGGGGGTGACTATTTTGTCAGGGCTGGTAGCTTGGAGAGTAGTTTTGCTGTTGTGGTGGAAGTGATAATCATGCATGTCTGATTTAATCATGTTTAGAATGGATTTTCTGTGTGAGAGTAGTTTGGTTTCAGTGAGAATTATTATATCATTATCCCTGGATCTAATGTGATCATAGATGACTTCCCAGGAGGATCCAATTCCCCTGCAATTGATAGTGGTGATGTTAGTGTCATTAAGAATGTGTTCCTGCTGTTGGACAGGGTGGTCTGAGGTTTGTTCAGAGTATTTAGGCTTACTACGTTTCACCGGTGAGGTGGGCTTGGTAGTGCTGATGGACTGCTGCTTCTTGGACGGGGGGGGAGCTCCAGGGATCCGGGTCTGTCTGAGCTTGTTGTATTCAGGGATGGTAGGCCTGCTGGGGGTGGGGAGCCTTGCTGCCTGTATTGGGGGGGGAAGGTCACTTCGTGACCGTTTTTTAGTGGTGGTAGTTTTCTTGGATTTTTTAGATTTTTTGGTAGAGGTGTAGGGTTTCTTACGTTTTGCGTGGGATTCATCCTCAGATACTGGATAGATAATGTCATCATCTTCGTCTGTGGGTGTTTCAGTGTTATTTTGAGTGGTAGGGATTGTTTGATCTGGTGGTGAAGGTGGTGGATTGGTGTAGGTGTTGATCTGTTGAGAGTCTTCTAGGATGGTACCATTGGTATTAGGGTGGGGATTGGTTGGATCAAAATAGAGATCAGGTTGAAATGGATGGCCATGGAAGGAGGGTGTAGCCTGGCTAAGAGTGTAGATGCGCCCCTGGAGCTGGTGCCAGTCTTGGGGGGTTAGGATGGTGGGTCCAGAGATTTCAGAGTCAAGGTTGTACCATTTATTGTTGTAGTATTTGATAGTGATTGCATGACCATAGCCATTGGACCAGTAGTGCAGTATGAATTTGGTGCTATTGATGGGAATTCTGCTAAGGATTTGTTGTTTGGTGCTACCAAGTTGGATGCCTGTTTCATAGTTTTCTTC
Organism: Chlamydomonas sp. ICE-L; assembly: GCA_013435795.1. Classification (NCBI taxonomy): domain Eukaryota; kingdom Viridiplantae; phylum Chlorophyta; class Chlorophyceae; order Chlamydomonadales; family Chlamydomonadaceae; genus Chlamydomonas; species Chlamydomonas sp. ICE-L. The sequence continues at coordinate 105,364 of JACBWV010000930.1, read as the reverse complement.
AGTGTTAGGAGATGAGGTGTGTAGTGGTGTGTATGGGTGGTTCCTGTGGCTGACCAGGTATCCAGTGCCAGTCTGCTTGGTGAAGGTGTAGTAGTCAATAAGGGCATTATTATAGTTTCCAGAGGGGTTGAGAAAATATGATCCCATAACCTTCCAGTGATTATCAGTGGCTCTAGTGACTTGAGTGTGGAGTTTGTTAGCAAAGTCTAGGACTAGATTGATATCCATGGCTTTGTATCCAAGGTAGGCATTGATGGAGTGAATTTGGCAGTGAGAGGCTGTTTGGGCTTCCCAGTATGGGGCAGACTCAGACTTACTTTGTAGGCGTCTGCTTCCTCTGGGTCTACCTCCTCTGAGTGTGGGGGGTGTAGGAGGAGTGGAGAGGGGGCAGCTGTAGGGGTACTTACTGCTGTGAGCATCCTCCTGAGTATCTGAGCTGTCTATGGGTAGAGTGAGAGAAGGAGAGATAGGGGAGGGAAGAGTGCAGGCAAAGTTTAATCTGTTACAGGTTGTAATCTCAGCACAGGAGTGGCAGGCTGTGCCTTTGGTCTGGCAGGGGTTCACATTATAAGGAGATAGTGTCCAGAGGGGCTCATATCCATGTCTATTTTTTCTATTTTTGTTGCTCTTGCTATGGATGTTTCCACTGGGACAGTGGGTAGTGCTGATAAGAGAGAAGAGCAGGAGGAGCAGTGCTGTTATCCAGAGGTCCAGGGGGTTTGCTACTTCCTGTGTCCCTTGAAGGTGTTGGCTTTGGGGTAAGCCTTGTTGGCTGTGGTGCTGGCAACCTGTGGAGTGGTGAGTGTTTTGATGTTGTTGGTTTTTGGTGGCAGGGATGCAGGTGTAGAAGGTACTATAGGGTTTGGTTTGATTTACCTTGAGAGCAGCTGTTTGGAGGAAGCTGCTCCAGTCATTTCCCAGTTCAGGGTCTGCTGGGGTGTTGCAGTGCTCACTGGTGATGGCACCTGCTCCAAAGATGTCATCATCATCAGCGGCTTCATAGGGTGCAGGTGGCCAAGCTGCAGGTGGATCAGGGGTTTCATGGTTGAGGAGCATGTCAACAATGGCCTTCTGGTAGGTGGTGACAAGGTATTCGGGGGGGTGTCCATCCAGGGAGGTCTTGAGAGCCTTCCATTGGTCCAGGTCACCCTTGGTGTGGGGGTCAAGGGGGCCTTTTCCCTTGGCGGAATTCTTGGAGATCTCTCTCCTGATCATCCAAGTGGCCAGGCAGTTCCAGATCTTGCCTGGCTTGCCCTTGGTCATGGCAGGGTCGTAGTCAGGGAGGAAGGAGGGCCTGAGGGTGTAGGTAGAGCCACCAGAATGGAGGATGCCTCTGGTGGAGAGGAAGGTTATCAGGACTGTAGCTCTGTTTAAGAGCATGAGGTGGATGCCTCGGTTGGCTTGTGTTGACCTGGTGATAGGATCATGTAAGTAGAGAGGGATGCCCTCCCTGGTGACAAGGGAGTTGTTAATGTGAGCAGCGGTGGTGACATAATCGCTGCAGATCTTTTCCCTGGAGATGATGTCCCACAGGTCTGGTGAGTGTAGGTCCTCATCAAGGCCCTCCAGCTCCTTGGGGAACATCCTCCTCAGAGTAGCGAGGTAGTGCCTGTTGGATTCCATGATGACTTGGTGCAGTCCAAGGCGGTCTTCAAGGTTGACGATCTGGTCAGTCTTCAAGATCACTGAGCACTGGTAGGCATCTGAGGGGATGTTGGAGGGGCTGATGAAGAGGCTGTAGTGGTCAGTCCTCCTGATGTGGAGGGGGAGCAGGGACTCAATGGACTCCTTGATTGCGGGAGTGGCGCACATGGCGCTGGTGACAGTCCTCTTGTCGCGAGTGGTCTCTACCAGCATGAAGTTGAGTGAGTTATGCACTGTCATGGTGTCGTCGTGGTCTTCTTTGTTAATCAAGGCGAGCTGGAGGATGACCTCGAGCTTCACAAGCCAGTTGGGTTTGTCTTCTGCTTCGATGTTCCTCCAGTCGGAGTGCATGTAAGCTTTAGAGGCTCGGCGAACCTCCTCGATGTCGTGGAAGTCGAGGTGGTCAGGAGGGGGATAAGTCACTGGGACAGAGAAGCTGAGGGGAGGTGATGGTGAGGTGAGTTTCCTGGGGGGTCCTGCGACTTCCGCATCATCTGCGGCGTTGGTCTTCTGCCCCTTGGCCTTCTTGGTGGGAGGGGCATGGTCATGGCCAGGGGCATCAGGGTTGGAGAAGGGTGTGGGAGGGTCAGTGACATCTGTGCCCTGTGCTTCTGTCATATGCTCATCTCCCCCTTCAGCTAGGGGGTCTGGAGATGCCCCTGGGGCTGGTGGGTGTGCAGGGTTGGTTGTTCTGCCAGGGGGATAGTGGGGAATGGGTACAAGTGTTGTGGCAGTAGGTGCAGTGGGTTGCTCTGAGAGGACACTTCCACTGGGAGTATGGGTGGGGATCCTGGTCTGCTGACAAACATCAATGATCTGCCAGGCAGGGTTTCTGGTGGACCTGCCCAGGGAGGTAAGTCTAGTGATGGTGTTGGCTCTAGAGATGGTGCCCTTGGGATAGAGGCTCTCACTGTCTTCAATATTGACTAAGATTTTGCAGGGGATGAGGTGGTTGGTGTTTACTAGAGGGGTGAGAGTGGGTACCCCTGTCTCAAGGTTTCTGCTTTTGGCTAGGACTGCAAAGTTGCAGAGGTGTTTGATAGTCAGGAGGGGGAGTTTGTGCAGGTGAGTGGCATGAATGTGGACTGTTACTTTCCACTCTACGGGTGTAGTAGGGGTGCTGCAGACTTGGTCGACATGCTTCTCACTGATGTCGCCAGCCAGTATGCCAGGGGGCATCTGGCGGAATGCTGCGTTGACATGCCTAGCAACTGAGTCAGGGGTGGTGCAAGCCAAGGCATTGTCAGGGAAGAAGCCGGGTCTGGGCCTGTTGGTAAGCCTCATGCTGGTGGTGTTGCCAACAATGCCTCCCAGCACCACCTTGATAATCTTGGCATCTTGGGGAATGCCGTGGATGGGGTAAGTCACAACTGTTTGGTCGCTCAGCTCGGCCGCGAAGGGGTCGATGTTATGGAAGACTGATTCGTCGTTGGGTGACGGAGGGTGGATGGTTGCGTTAATTTCCTCGTGGGTCTCATAGACTCGGATGGCTCGCTGTAGGTGAGTATCCAGGAAGACGTGGCGTTGCGCGGTGAATCCTCGGGGGGGGTAGAGGACGTCCCCTCTGGATTCGAGCACAGGCTTGGTGCCACTGAGACCTGTCGAGGAGATATTGTTATTTGCGAGGTTCGGATAGCTGCCGTCAGGCTTATGCTTTCCATTTTGGGGGCTGCCGTCAGGCTTTTGCCCCCCATTGAATCTGCAGGATTCAATAGGACTCTCACCTTCGCCACGATGGACGGTATTATCCCAGTAAGGGTGGATTTGGGGGAGATGTTGGTTTGGATGGAATGTGTTGTTGCGGAGCAGGGAGACGCAGCAATGGTCGAAGGGAGGTTGAGGGTCGGTGCGTGAGTACAGGTCGTTACTGGGGAGGCACGACTCGTAGTTCTCACCTGTGAGGAGCTTAGATTGGAAGGGGCCATATCGGAGCATTGTATCGTTGGAGGGTTGTGGGGCTTGAGAGTTGCAAGTGTTGTGGTGTTGGAAGGCTGTGCTTGTTAGGAGGATAAGAAGGACGACGATGTGGATCGTCGCGTTGGAGATGGTATCTTTTCCATAGTAGGGTTTGGTGGTGATTTTTGATTGTTTGATGCTGGAAGTGGAGATGATATTTTTTTTGATGGTGGTCAGGATTCGTCGGAGGGTGGTGACGATCATCGTGGGATTTGGTATGCAGGTGCCCCATCCTGGAATATCTGTATAGCAGGTGTTCCAGGATCGCTTCGCGACAGCGTGTCCGCTCGAAACGTGGTGTTGTTCTTCTTGTTTGGTGTAGATTTGGTAATCCGCCCGGTACGGGGATTTGGTGGTAGAATTTGGTTGGGTGATGCTGGCAGAGGCGTTGGGCGCTTTGATATTCCCTACCTTTTTCCATGGGTTTTGCTGCGCTCTGGTGCTTCCAGAGCGCTGCTTCCCTGGATTCGAACTGCTCGCTCGCCGACAGTTGAGATGGATCACTTTGGAGGAGGTGGAGGTGGGGAGCGGTGGATCTGAGATGGGGGCACATTGCTCATTTCCCTCGCGGGTGTGATCGTTACAAAGCCTAGCGTCGCGGCATTCCGAATCCAGTTTCCGCTAATGCGGAGGGGAAGTAGCGCCTACGAAATCTGCTCTCGATGTTTGTCGGTTGTTATACGGGGACCCATACTACTGGGTATATCACTTTATATCCCTGATCTTTCAGAGCCTGTGATAGGGTCTTGTGCTGATTCCCCTTTATTTTCCGCATATTTAACCGATTGGTTGTTGTCAGAGCAGTAGCCGACTCAAACTATGTGGATGGGGGGACATGAGGTGGGATTGGAGCATGTTTGTTGATCCGGGGTCAAGAGGAGGTCTGGTCTGAGTTTGTCCCAGGAGGGTTGGGCCATGTTAGGGAGGTTCAGTCACGAGGGCGGCCTGTTACCCAGTACCCCACTAGGGAGGTACTCTAGTTCGCCAGCGTCCATATACATGAGTTTCCCTCCCTAATCCCCTTTGGAAACTGCTTGTGTATAAATTTTACTGCAAGATTGTGCCGATTAATATACATCCCAGGATAGTTTGAGTGCTTGCAGCCCGCCAGCATGTGACTAGCCTCATCTTGGCATGCGTGACAAATGGGCCAGGTGTCTGATGAGGGTGGGTGGGTGTTACTACTTACTACCATATGGCATTTCCATCGATAAGCCAGCTTCTTATTCCATAGGCGGCCCCACTTAACCATGTCACTAAGTGTGAGTTTTTATTTACAGTCTAGCCGGTTAAGTCATCACACTACCCATGTGTGAGTTTTTACAGTATAGCCAGTAAAGCGTAGCCCAATAGGCTAAATAGACTTGCCCAACCTCAATGTTCACTTTTTCCATTCCTCTAGCATGTCTTGAGCAGCCTGCTCTGGTCCCCTGCCAGCGTTAGCTGTTCTATGGTTCTACCTGTCATCTCGATCTCCTAACCCGTAACCTAAGGGTCCTGGTACTGACGGCGTCCCCTCATGGGCCTACCGTCCTTTGTAAGCTTTGTCTTAGATCATCTGTCTCCGTTGCTGTCTTCTTCCGCTTCCTTCACTCCGTCAGCCCCATAGCAGGGTACTTTAGGAGGACCCCCAGCTCTGCTGCCTAAGACGCAACCGATTGCACCGCCTGCGACGCAACGGACCCTTCCTTCTGGTCAACGGACCCCCCCCCACACGTTGCGTCCTGCAATGCAACGGACTCTACGACGGAGGACGCAGTGTCCTGAACAACTCTGACCCGTAGCAGTAAAAAAAACGAATTCTGGCAGATCAAGACACCCTCAATAGTTTGGCACCATACTGTCTGGGTGCTCATATGCAACGCAAACCAACATGAAGCCAAGAAGAAATAGTAGATTCAGCCTATGGAAGTCCCAAAGGCAGAAAAACTGACTTGCCCCCCCCCCCCCCCCAAGCAGATAGAGCAGGTAGAGCAGGTTTGTATGGTACAGCCCAGGGGTGGCCAAATAGGCTGAAGGGACTTAACCAACCAGGGTTTTATTTAAGGTGCTACTTGTACGGTATCATGTCGTAGCCCCCGTGGTGCAGTTGTCAGGAACAGCTGTACATGCCCTAAGGCAGTACGGTATCATGTTGTAGCCCCCGTGGTGCAGTTGTCAGGAACAGCTGTACATGCCCTAAGGCAGTACGGTATCATGTCGTAGCCCCCGTGGTGCAGCCATCAGGTACGGCTGTACATGCCCTAAGGCAGTACGGTATCATGTCGTAGCCCCCGTGGTGCAGCCATCAGGTACGGCTGTACATGCCCTAAGGCAGTACGGTATCATGTTTTAGCCCCCGTGCCCTCCGCCCCATACAGATCACCATCCACACCACTACCCCTATAGACCACGGCAGATAAGCTCCCAATGCTCTGTCTATCTGGTACTTGGGCCTCTATGTGTTGGCTGAGCACCACCACCACCACCACTACACCACCACCACCACCACCACCACTACACCACCACCACCACCACCACCACCACTACACCACCACCACCACCACCACCACCACTACACCACACCACCACCACCACCACCACCACCACCACAACCACCAACCACATTTACCTGCCAATCAAAGCTGAAGTGTCTTCGATATCCAAGGGGGGGGGGGGGGGGGGGGGGGGGGGGGGGGGGGGGGGGGGGGTAGCTCGAAACCGACACCTGTCTTCCTGGTACTCTATGTGTTGGCTGCTGCTCCTGTGCCTGCCCTCCGACGCACACATATCACAATCCACACCACTACTCCAACCCCACCCATCACAACACTCATGGATACCAACGCCGCTCTGAACACCATGTCATTGAAGGCTTTGCTTCTCTCTCCTGCTGGAGTGCGCTTTGACACTTTCGGGGGATGAGGCGGACTACTGGGGCTGCGAGGTGGTGATGGAGGGAATGGAGGGTTGGAAGGTGGCCAGGGGCGGAGAGGAGGGCCGGGCGGTCGTACCTGTTCAAAAAATAAGCATGCATGTATGTTATAACGCTGTATGCGTGTATCTTAGAGCCCTGAATGCATGTATGTTACAGCTGCTGCTGCTGCTGCTGCTGCTGATGATGATGATTACATTTTCCTGGTGCCCTACTGGACTCCAAATGTGCCCTCGGCTTGACGGAGTCAAGGGGGACTTATACAGCGCTGCAGGTGTGTATTTTACAGACTTGTATGCATGTATTTACAGCCCAGGGGTAGCCTACTAGGCCAAAGGGACTTGCAGGTGATGCAAGTGTGATAGATGCAAGTTTGTTTGATGCAAGTGTGATAGATGGAAGTGTGATAGATACAAGTGTGATAGATACAAATGTGATGTATGCAAGTGTGATATATGCAAGTGTGATTGATACAAGTGTGATTGATGCAAGTGTGATTGATGCAAGTGTGATTGATGCAAGTGTGATAGATGCAAGTGTGATTGATGCAAGTGTGATAGATGCAAGTGTGATAGATACAAGTGTGATAGGTGCAATTGTGATAGGTGCAAGTGTGATTGATGCAAGTGTGATAGATGCAAGTGTGATAGATGCAAGTGTGATAGATGCAAGTGTGATAGATGCAAGTGTGATAGATGTAACTGTGAGAGGTGTAAGTATGAGAGGTGCAAGTGTGATTGATGCAAGTGTGAAAAGTGCAAGTCTGATTGCATATTACATATTTGGGGACAAAACAAACAACAGTGAATTCACGGCAGATCACCTAGCATAAATATAAGATATTCCCCCATGAAGGTGTTCCCTCGTATATGCGTGTGGTTGTCATCAAGCTTAAGCCCATTATCCTGGTAACAGTTGTTTTTACTGCCGAAGACAGCGACAGCCAAATTGCTGGCTGAAGCTATGTAACCAAGTTCAAGTTCAAGTTCAAGTTTTAGCCTATTTGGCCTACCCCTGGACTGCAACACACATACGTACAAGCAGCCCCTTTCAGTGATATACATTGGTCTAGTGGTAGACCAAATCACTTTGAGGATGAAGAGTCGGGGGTTCGATTCCCCCTTCAGTCGCTCATGGCGTTGCAGGTCGTTGTCAACCGCGATGGTAGCTTGTCCAGTTGAGGTAGAAGACCGCTCCCTACCCGCGTACGACGGGTTCCCTTAACACCACGCCCCACCAGGCGTTATCATTACGGACAAGCTTACCTGCTGTTCGAGCTTCCCTTCCTTGATCTTTGCATGGGGACCATTATCCTGATAATAGTTTTTTTACTGCCAAAGACGGCGAGCAGCCAAATGGCTGAAGCTATGTAACCAAGTTCAAGTTCAAGTTTTAGCCTATTTGGCCTACCCCTGGACTGTAACATACATGCGTACAAGCTTACCTGCTGTACCAGATTTCCTTCCTTGATCATTGCATGGGGACCATAGACATAGTCCTCGAAATTCCCGGCACCCTGCTGGTCAATCTTGTAGGGTTCAAAGTAGGTGCCTCGGCAATTCTGAAATGAGAGGGTGGAGGGAGGGTGGGGGGAGAGTGGGGGGTGGGGAGTGGTGTTGGGGGTCAGGAGTTGGGGTTAGGGTCGGGTGGGATTGGGGCCTGGGGGCCATAGCCCAAGTCCTACACATTTCCGGCATCATGTTGGTCAATCTTGTAGGGTTCAAAGTAGGGTTCAAGAGTTTGGCCAAGCCTGGTGGGGGGTGGGGAGTGGAGTTGGGGGTCAGGAGTTAGGATTAGGGTCGGGTGGGATTGGGGTCTGGCGGCCATAGCGGAAGTGCTCAAAGTTTCCGGCACCCTGTTGGCCAAGCTTGTAGGGTTCAGAGTAGGTGCCTCGACAATTCTGAAATAAGAGGGTGGGGGGAGGGTGGGGGTTGGGGTGGGGGCGGTGAGAGGTGGGGTGTGTGGGTGGTGGGGGGTTTGAGGGTGAGGTGTTGGGGTCAGGGTCGGGTGGGATTAGGGATTGGGGGTCGGAGGTCAAGTGGGGCAACACTGCTTAGGTACCAACCAAATTATACGTTCAGTGTCACCAACATTGATGTGTGATCTGGTCAGTGATCATAATTACAACAGGCATGCCCACACACATCACAGGCTCCACAAATACACAAATACAAATGCCAACCAAATTATATGTTCAGTGCCAACAAAATGTATGTGTCATCTGGCCAGTGATCTCTACCACAGGCAAGCCCACATGTAAAAAAAAAGGGAACACCTGGAGGGGCGTGGTGTTAAGGGGCCCCTCCCGTACGCCGCAGCTGGGGATAGTCACCATTGCAGACGTAGTAAGTGTCACCCTCCAGGCATAGGGACTCCTTCATACGACGTGTGGCCAGATTCAAGCCCACATGTATGTGAATTGCGCATTCGATGCGGTATAAAAAATAAAAAAATAATCCCTAAGCGAGAATCATACCACTAGACCAAACTCCCAAACAATCTGGGGAGTTGCGGGAATTGAACCCACGACCTCTCACAATCAAGTGTTGCTAATGCTACCTTGGTTCTGAAAGTATACAGAAACAACTGCCAACCAAATAAAATGTCCAGTTCCAAAGTTTTGCCCAGTCTGGAGGGCGGTATGGTCCAGACTCCGTTGGTACAGGTTATGCCAATCGGGAGAAGTTCGAATCCCACTGCCGGAAGACAGTGGGTTCGGAGTCCGTTCCCTCGGGGGCGGTGGTGATTCCACTGCCAGGATAAGTGCCCATTGTAATCTTCAATCTTCCAAAGTTTCTCCTTTCCGCTCTTCTTCCCGCCTCTAGTTTGTTTCCTTTTTGGGGACTTGACCTAGTTTGTTTCATGTTTGTGGTGGTGCCTTCAAAACCCTCGTGTTTCCGTGTTATAAACGATCTCAATTGAATTGGGATGAACCTCCATTGACGTGGAACTCCGGATTGCTGCCTTCGGACCTGGCCGGTGACGACATCCTTATGTAGACACTAAAGCGCCCTTGAATACTGCTATGTAGAGCCTTTCAAGCAAGGCAGTGTGATGGCCGCATATATTTTATATATGCTCATGGCGATTGAAACACAGGTCTGCCCTCTGGGGTGGATTCCTTAGTGCGGGCCGACTTGCGCCTTTTGCGCTACCGGTTTAGGGTTTAGGGTTTAACTCGGCGGTACGTCTGCAGTACTGGACTTCATGGATCAGGTCGGTCGGTAAAAAGTCACGGTGTGAGGATTGTCCCCAGCCAGGATAGAACTGGCGACCTCAGGATTGCTTCATCGTTATATGAGACATGCGCTCTAACCAACTGAGCCATGGAGACAGGGTCTGAGACCCTTGAAGCTGTGGGGGCTGATGGCACAAGGCCAACGTTTCGGTACGCGTACTTCAAAAAAATATAAGTGGGGATGGAAATGGTGGCCTCTATATTTCCGGCTGGACTCCCCCTTTACTTCATGGGGTGTCTGTGGTTGCCATCCTCGACACTCCGGTCCTTCTCTGCAAGATGGTTGTGCTGGATTGACATGCCCTTTCTTCTGTTGAGGGCATTATTCCTTGCATTTTGGTGCTCATTGCGTGTGTCCTTGGTTAGTCTTTAGTTTTTTTTGTTCAGCCCTCCTCTCTTGTGTTTTGGGGGCTTGGTGCTTTGGATTGCTTGCCTCGGCATACCCCCCTTTACACTTTCCTTTGCGCAATTCTTTCCGCCTCTCATTGGTTTCCTCTTCTGGACTGACCTACTTCGTTTTTCAGGTTTGTGGGGGTGCCTTACAAAACCCTTGTGCTTCCTGTTATAAAATTGGATGGTCGGCAGGCTGTGCTGCTGTCCTGTCTTGGCAGTGATTTGCTGAGTTAGTAAGGTGCTCATAGCGTGTGCCCTTGGCTGTCTTCAGCGTTTTTGGGGTCAACCCTCCTGCCTTGCGTTCGTTGGGCTTGGTGTTCTGCATTGCCTGGCTCGGCTTGGTGTTCTGCATTGCCTGGCTTGGCTTGGTGTTCTGCATTGCCTGGCTTGGCTTGGTGTTCTGCATTGCCTGGCTCGGCTTGGTTTTCTGCATCGCCTGGCTCGGCTTGGTGTTCTGCATTGCCTGGCTCGGCTTGGTGTTCTGCATTGCCTGGCTCGGCTTCCCTTCCCTATCCGCTCTCCTTTCCTATATTTTGCTTCCTTTCTTGGAATATTCCTAGTTGGTTTTCCAGGTATGTGGGGGTGCCTAAAAAACCCTCATGCTTCCTGTTTTAAACTTTGATTGTTGGCATGCTGTGCTGCTGTACTGTCTCGGCACTATTTTGCTGAGTTCATGTAGCGAACCCTCTCTCTCTCTCTCTCTCTCTCTCTCTCTCTCTCTCTCTCTCTCCTCTCTCTCTCTCTCTCTCTCCACCAACATTGATACGTGATCTGGTCTGAGATCCCCACCACCACAGGCATGCCCACACATCACGGTCTCCACAAGTACACACATCCAACTGCCAATCAAACTACACATGCAGTACCACCAACAGTGATTCGGTATGCGATGAGATCAGTGCTCTCCACCAACACAGGCATGTCCTCATACAGCACGGTCTCCACAAGTACACACATACAACTGCCAATCAAACTACACATGCAGTCCCACCAACAGTGATTCGGTATGCGATGAGATCAGTGCTCTCCACCAACGCAGGCATGTCCTCATACAGCACGGTCTCCACAAATACACACATACAACTGCCAACCAAATGATACGTGCAGTCCCACCAACAGTGATTCGGTGTGTGATGTGGTAAGTGCCCTCCATCACCACAGGCATCCCCACACACAACACCGGCTCCACAAGTACACACGTACAACTACCAACCAAGTTATACGTGCAGTACCACCAACAGTGATGTGGTGCGTGATGTGGTATGTGATGTGGTTTGTGACCCGAATCACCACAGGCATGCCCACACACATCACCGGCTCCACAAGTACACACGTACAACTACCAACAAAATTATACGTTCAGTGCCACCAACCAACTACCAACTAACTACCAACCAAATTATGTGTTCAGTGCCACCAACCAACTACCAACTAACTACCAACCAAATTATACCTCCAGTGCCACCAACCAACTACCAACTAACTACCAACCAAATTATGTGTTCAGTGCCACCAACCAACTACCAACTAACTACCAACCAAATTATACGTCCAGTGCTACCAACCAACTACCAACTAACTACCAACCAAAGTATACGTCCAGTGCCACCAACCAAATACCAACTAAATACCAACCAAATTATACGTCCAGTGCCACCAACAATGACAAGAGATCTACATAAGCATAAGTAATATCTGTCCACATTGCAACAGACAACAACGGGTCCTGGTGTGCTACCAACCAAATTATACGTTCAGTGCCACCAACCAAATACCAACTAACTACCAACCAAATTATACCTTCAGTGCCACCAACATTGACAAGAGATCTGCATAAGCATTAGCCATATATGTCCACATTGCAACAGACAACAAAGGGTCCTGGTGTGCTACCAACCAAATTATACCTTCAGTGCCACCAACATTGACAAGAGATCTGCATAAGCATTAGCCATATCTGTCCACATTGCAACAGACAACAACGGGTCCTGGTGTGCTACCAACCAAATTATACGTTCAGTGCCACCAACCAAATACCAACTAACTACCAACCAAATTATACCTTCAGTGCCACCAACATTGACAAGAGATCTGCATAAGCATTAGCCATATATGTCCACATTGCAACAGACAACAAAGGGTACTGGTGTGCTACCAACCAAATTATACGTTCAGTGCCACCAACCAAATACCAACTAACAACCAACCAAATTATACGTTCAGTGCCACCAACAATGACATGAGATCTACATAAGCATAAGTCATGTCTGTCCACATTGCAACAGGCAACAAAGGGTACTGGTGTGCTACCAACCAAATTATACGTTCAGTGCCACCAGCATTGACAAGAGATCTACATAAGCATTAGACATACATTTCCACATTGCAACAGACAACAACGGGTACTGACCAGGAGCTGGCTATTGAACTGCTGGATCCAATGCACTCTATCTGATCTGTGTGTGTGTGTATGTGCGAGGGGGGGGGGGGGGGGGGGGGGGGGGGGGTGGGGGGGGGGGGGGGGGGGGGTGCGTTGTGTGTATGGGTGTATGGGTGGGTGGTGGGTGGTGGGTGGGGGTAGGGAGGTGGGGTGATCTCCACCACCACAGGCATGTTCACACACAACACAGGCTCCAAAAACACGAACACATACAATAGCAAACAAACTATACACACAGTACCACCAACATTTGCAGGATATCTACATAAGCATGTCGAACATTTCCTCATTGCAACAGACAACAACAACAAAAACATCAGACAACAACATCAGACAATAACAACAACAACAGCAGAAGACAACAACAACAACAGACAACAACATCAGACAACAACAACAGCAACAACAACAGACAAAAACAACAACAGACAAAAACAACAGCAACAACGACAACAGACAACAGACAACAACATCAGACCATAACAACAACATACAACAACAACAACAGACAACAACATCAGACCATAACAACAGACAACAACAACAGCAACAACAACATCAGACAACAACATCAGACAGCGACAACAACAACAACAATAACAACAACAACAACAACAACAACAACATCAGACAACAACAACATCAGACAACAACAACAACAACAACAACATACAACAACAACAACATACAACAACAACAACAGACAATAACAACAACAGCAACAACAACATCAGACAACAACAACAACAACAACAACAACAACAACAACAACACAACAACAACACAACAACACAAACAACACAACAACAAACAAACAACAACAACAACAACAACAACAACAACACAACCTCAGACACAACAACACAACAACAACAACAACAACAACAACAACAGACAACAGCATCAGACAACAACAACAGCAACAACAACAGACAACAACAACAACAGACAACAACAACAGACAATAAAAATAACAACATCAACAACAACAACAACAACAGCAACAACAACAACAACAACAACAACAGAAAAAAAACATCAGACAACAGCAACAACAACATCAGACAACAACAACAGCAACAACAATAACAGACAACAACATCAGAGAACAACAACAACAGCAACAACAATAACAGACAACAACATCAGACAACAACAACAACAGCAACAACAAAAGACAACAACAGCAGCAACAACAACAGACAACATACAACAACAGCAACAACAACAGACAACAACAATGGGTACGCACCAGGAGCTGGCTTTTGAACTGATGGATCCAAGGCAATCCATCTGACTTCATCTGGTCCGTGATCTCCACCACCACCGGCATGTTCACATACAACAGAGGTTCGTCTTTGAATTTGTCCAGCTCCGCTTTAACCTGTCACACAGCAACGCAATGTTTTCCATGTTTTTCATGTTTTTTCTTCTTTTGCTCATGATGACTTCATAATCATCACCATCACCATCATCATCATCAGTAGGGCAAGTTGCAGTGATAGGCCGTTTACTTGGAGCCACCCCTACCCCTATTGACAGGGTCCCAGGGAAAATGTAATCATCACCATCATCATCATCATCATCATCATCAGGGCTAGTTTGTGTTACAGGCCGTTTACATGGAGCCACCCCTTCCACTATTGATATGGTCCCAGCGAAAGAGAATCACAGTACCCTCCCACCGACACAGTCTCTGGTGTGAATGGTGTTGCAGGTCTCTGGTGACCAAAGTTATATTTCTTTTACCCCCTCTCTCTCTCCCCCCCTCCCCCCG